>CM047748.1:27521680-27913212 GCA_026225825.1 Pistacia integerrima
AGTTGTGATTTACTTGATTGAATGGTGTGTAGAGATTTTTAGATGTATGCTTGATGCTTGAATTTCTATGTTTAAAATGAGTTGATGAACTTAAAGTTGTTGTAAGAAAGAATTTCCACCATGAGAAGGGTGGATTGTGTTGTTAAAGTCGGGAAGAAGTGTGAATAGAATTAGAAGGATTTGAGAGGATCATTGAAGTGTGTTTTGCCTTGCAGGTTGTATGATGTTTTAAAGGAGTTGGAACTCCTATTTTAGATGATTAAGAAAGAAGTATAATTAAAGTTAGAATAGAGTTTATGTATGCACACATGTTGTTTGATGAAATGTCTAAAAGAAGCATGAGTAGAAGTAGAGAACCTTACTTTATGCAACATAGCGTATTTGCATGTCATGAATGCATATAAGAAAGATTTTTGGCATGTGCCACCCACATGCATATGTTTAATTGAGTAATCACATGAGAAATATGTATGGGAAATGAGAAAGAAATACTCTATGAATAGAGATAAAGAAAACAATCAATTCTCTTAGAGTAAAGAGAAAGAAAGAACTAGCACTAGAGGATAAAATGATTATTAAGTGCTATAGAAAAGAAAAGAAAATAGTTTGAGTGATGGGGAACTCATGAGTGTAGAGTTACCCTCATGTGAACCGTTATGAGAAAGAACGGTATCCGCCATGAGAGAGCGGAATGCATGTGAACCGTTATGAGAAAGAACGGTCTCCGCCATGAGAGAGCGGAATGCATGTAAACCGCTATGAGAGAGAGCGGTCTCCGCTATGAGAAAGTGGAATGAGTGAATAGAAAGAAAAGAAAAGAAAGAAAAATAAGAATCTGAACTAGAGAAATGATAAGAGTACGAAGAGAATTGATGAGTAATGCACGGGGATGATAGAGGAAGAGATTTTTACTTACTGGGCATCTTTATGCTCACTCTGTTGTTTTTCTTTGTTGTACAGGAAATAGGTGAGGCCCTGGTCGGATGGTCGTCGGTAAGCGGGGGACTTGGCCTGCAGCTCCCATCCCGTTTTCGTTTTGAGAGTCTTTGTACACATGATGTTTTGTTTTGTAAAGAATGTAATTATTAAGTAAAGAAAATTTTTGGGCCCAACTGTTTTGATAAATATGCTGTTTTTTTTTTTTTTTAAATTAATCTATATTACGAATTTGGTAGAAAGGAAGTAGTTGTTACAAGAGCTGAACAGGTTTTCGTAATGCTACCAAAAAAGTAATAAAGATTCAATACTAATTGCCCAATTTTATATAAATAATGAACGGCAAGAAATTTAGGATAACACAGTAATAAAATGTGTGAATATAATCTATAAATTATATATTATTTCATAAATGTATAGAAGAATACATCCAAACTAGCACAGCCACCCAGGATGCCTATACAAATCATCAAAGAAAAAACGGTTGGACAGAAACCATAAACAGTCAGGCCAAACAGAAACCAGCAGGAAACAAAACCAACAACATGCACAAAACAACCAACCAAACTCCAAGATCCGGCCTACACCCCTGCAAACATCACACCAGGCAACCCAAAGGCAGTGGACACCTGGGAAAACTCCCCAATAAAGAATGCAACCATTTTACCTTCAGCAAAGACATCACAACAACAGAGATTCAAGGAACAAACGATGATTAAAGAATGTAACCCAAACATAAATGTATTAATGTATAACAGTCAGTCAACTCTACCCCTTTTTTTTACTAACAGAAATCCAAACTTTGACACCTAAGATTTTATAAAGAGTAGATACTTTCATAGGAGCATAATCGATTTTCTGGTTAAATACATTATGAGATGTTTTTCCATACTTTCCGCATTCAGTTCTACCTATTTTTGCACCTTCTAATCGACCTGAACAACATATACGGATCCCCTCAACCCCTTTATTCATTACTAATGGAATATCCTTCACTATTTTACTAAAAATGGAACAAAATGATCTTGTTTTGTTCCTCAATTGAAAAGATATGTCTTGAGCAATCGAAGAAGCACTTTGATAAACAGATTTGATCTTGACCGACTCAAATAAATAACAATACACCCAATCAAAATGAATTAGGGCTCAATTTGCATTTTCACTAACATAGTTACGAATTTGAAGCTGAAAACTGGATGATTACCTCGATTCGGCGGGAGAAGATGGCATAGATTCAAGGAACACTCGACGATTTCCTGGAAGTGAAGATGAGAAATTCGTAGTAGATGCACTCCACTTGATCCGAAGATGAAAGGAAGCTGAAGTTAAATGCAAATGGGTTTGTGTTCAACTGTGGAAAAAAGTGGGTAATTATTTTGGTAGATGAAGATTTAATTTGGTAGATGAAGAATAAAGGAATTAGGTTTTGGGGATTTCACGCAGTAATGAATTTGGGGATTTTTAATTTTGTTGAAGTTGGTGGGTATAAACGGGTTTAAATTTTTGTGTATAAGGTTAAAAATGTCCATAACATTTTTGTAAATTTTTTAAATAACAAGGGCATTATTGTCCTATAATTTTATTAAAAAGGGATAGAATTGTAACAAAAAAATATTACCCTGGTAATCTTAGAATACCTAAGAAAATGAAGGTAATCAGATTACCTCATATATTACCAATAGTAACTACTATTGGTATTTGAAGATTACCGGAATCTTATATTACTTTGACAACCAAACGTGGTAATCAAGTAATATAAGATGACATTACCCCAGTAATCTCACTTAACCCCCAACTGGTAGCGTGCCGAATGCACCAAATTAATTAACCTTACTGACCTAACTATTGAATTGTATAAAGGCCAAGCAAGGTCCGATCCCACAGGGAATGACTCGATTAATTTCTATATTCTAAAACAATAAAAACAACAGAAATACAAATTAAACTCTAAACAGTAAACTTGACAACAGTAATGAAAGGGGGTTTGTAATCAAGGCAAACTAAAGTAAAACAAAGAAATAAAATATCAGGTTAAACAATCAGCTCTCGGTTCAAAATCCACCTAAACATGCATTGGACATAAAGTAACCGTAACACTGTTCTATCTCATCATTATGAAACTACTGACCCTAGGAAACAACAAGCTCTGTTACCTGAATTCTCCCTTAGTTTGTCACTACCGAAACATGCTCTTCGAGTAGATACTAACCCTTGAACAACCTAGAACAAGCTCTCTAAATTTAATTTAATGGCAGCCTTAAGAATTAGGAGAATAGATCAATCTAAGCAACAATCACGCAAGCTCGAATTATTTAACTTAGTTTATGTTATTCAAGACAATAGACCGAAAACTTGTCCATAATCAGCTATCATCATGTGTCACTCGTTGAATAGAAAAAGGACAATTACGGATCACAATTCCTAATTCTAACAGGTAAATTCTGATTAAACAATTTAGCAGGCCAAAACTAAATCACTCAAACAAGAATCACAAACAATTAAAATAGAATAACATAAACAATTCCAATAAAAACGAGATTAAGAACAATGTTACTAGAGTCAGGTTACACCAATGACATGAAATTAGGCTTTGAAATCCCCTTGAACTGAAGAAGGAAATTAGCCGCACATCTTGATGTAGAAAGCAAAAAAAACTAAAAGAAAAACTCTCTGCTGCTCCCTCTGTTTAACCTAAAAACTTCTAATTAAATAACATGTGTTTTCCTTAATTCTTCCCCAAGAATCACGGAATTTCTTTCCTAGACGTTTCCTAGAAGATAAACTTCCAGATTTGACAAAATCTGATCAGATATGGATTCCAGAATTCGTCTCCAGCTTGCACCAGGATTCTCGCAATGTAAAAGATCTTTTCTGGGCTCCATCACTTCATAAAAATTGTAGTCTGGGATGTGTAGATGAATCTGGGCTTTTGAATCACCCGCTTTCGATATCTGACGCTCCAGTTAGGCCCGTTCGAAGATTCAATGCTCAGCTAAGGAATCCTTCTGCGACTAGGATTCCAGGTCCGGTTTTGCAACAACAACTGAGAACCCAAACAAACTCGGATTCTCACTAATAATACCTTCCTGAAAAGCTTGATTTGTCTACTTTAATTTCTCTGAAGACCAATTTTGCAATTGAGGAATCTAGCTCCATGAAAAACCTGGAAAACGCAGCACTGGTCAGAATAACGAAAAATCTGGAAAATCTGGAATTTCCTAATCTTTTATCACTTACTTCCTAAAGTCTATCCAACTATGCCAAACTCACAAAATAAATTCTAATCAATTCAAATAGGCATAAAACATAACAAAAAACATAATATGGAAGGAATAAAAATATATCAATTACACTCTTATCACCAACCAAACGTCCCCTTATTTGTAAAATCTTACACACTATACACTACCTTGTTATTTGCGTCTTTAAATAAAATATTTTAGAATTTATTATATTTATTTTAATTATTAGGTATAACTAATACACTAACAAAAAAATTAATTCATAGAGTATTTGCAATTTTTGTGTTCATCTGTTGCACTGAAATGACACAACTAGTGTACTCAATTATTGATCACTCTTGTCTTGAGATTCCTTCCTAGGTAGCCAAAAGAACAAATATTGAAGACAACTTCTGTTTTTTTGTTTGATTTTATACCTCTAAACACACAGTTAGGTATAACATTTTGCACCATTAGCTGTCATTTTTTATTTTTTTATTTTGTTGAGTACAACTTGCGTTTTTTTGTTTTATTTTATATATCTTTTGTCCATTGGGTGATAAAATAGCTAATTTTAATTATATTTTAAAAAATACTTTTGTTTTATAACAACTTAACAAAGAATTAATATAATGGTTAATATTTATATATAGATTTTTTGTATCATTATACATTTTTATTTTTTTGTTTTCTTTTACTTGTATACATTTTTTTGAATTAAAATATTTACAAGAATGTGACCATACGGGTTACTAGACCTTAGAGATGCTATCAGAAGATCGTGGAGTTTATGCATGTGGGAAACTATGATAGCCGACCTAAGTGTAACCAATCAACACAAAACACAATGATCGGTCAAAATCATGGTCAAGGCCCTCCTTTTATCCCCCACACACGTACAGCCACACAGCTTCTAACATCATCTAAAAGGGCTAGTAAAGATTAAACACACCAAAAACATAAATGAAGAACAAGAATATAAATGAAGAGCATATACATAAATGAAGAACAAGAACATAAATGAAAAACATATATATTAAACATGTCAGAAAACATATATTAAAAACATATATAAGATCTTTTGCTATATGTAACATTATCGGAATATTACAACACCCTTGAGGTTGAGGGAAAGTTTAGAAAGATGAAAGTAATGTGGAAGAACTATTGTAAAGATGTATAAAGAAAATATGCAAGGGAGAAGTGAGAGATTCTTGAGCAAGAGAAATATACAAGAGTTTTACAAAGTTCCTCCTCCTCCACAAGAAGGTAAATGGCTTTATTTATATATAAGAGATATACAACCCATGGAGGACTCATAAATGAGTCATTTAATACATGACTAAACTTTTTCACTTTTGGAATTTTTTTTTTTTTTTCACATTTATTAGCCTACAATACTTGACTTTTACAAAACATACGGAAGATATTACATTGAGCTGGCAAACTGCCATATAGTCCACCACTATTTTACATAAAGGACACAACTTTTTATTTTAAGACACGCAGGGCTTTAATCGTATGACAAGTTGGTAATGTGCCACGACTCTTCATCTTGGAAGTCGAGACAACCCATTGATTGAATCCAGTCGGCAGGGATTTGTCGAGAAGATGTATCTGGATGAGTATCTAGAGAAATGCTTGGAACCTGAGATGTTTGTGTTGCAAAGGTACTTGGTGCATGCATGTACTGTTGTCGCCTGGATTTATGAAGATAGTAATCATGAGACTGCTGAAGCTCTTCTTCCTGCACAGTATCTGGCTGTGAGTTTAGGTACCACCATTCTGGATAATCTGAATTGGCATCGAATTGAGCAGTGATTGAACGTATACATGTCTGTTTGGTTTGGAGTAATTTCTCAGTGTAGTCTAGAGGAAAGAGTTCCCACGGAGCATCATCGCGAAAGGATGGCCACATTTCATCTAGAATGATCTGATTTTTTTCAAAAGGATTTTTTGAATTGATCTAGTCTCAACAAGATGGTTAAACATATTATGGACGAGGTCATATGGATAAGATCGATGAAATTTGACTTGATGTTGTGAAAGATATAGGCCATCAGATCTGATGGAGTGATGTTTGAGGAAAAACATGATAGCCCATGCCATTTTGGTAGACATAGGACCTTTGTACTGGGCAAGCTAATGAGCAAACACAGATTTCCATTTGTTTAGGGTTTTGAACCATCTGAGAAAGGTCACCAAAGAGCGTAATTCAGAGGTTGAGGATGACTGATATTGGGAAATTATTTTCAACATATGATAGACTGGGAATTGAATGGCAATGCGGTACTGGTGTAACATATACCAAAAGAACCTTAATAATTCTTCTGGAAATATGATATCAAGACTTGGAGGTAAACAAAAGATTTTTGAAAATGGGTAATTTGGATGGACACCTAACATATCATACATGGATTGTCCACATTTTTCGATGCATTGAATCTGGTAAGAAAACATGAGGACAAGGTTATCGAATTTAGGAGGTCTGTCTAGAGTATGGTTTGGTAAAGAAGATGATGAACAGGAAATGGACTGGTTTAATGGTTGGAACATAAAACAAGGAAGAGGTTTGGATCTAAGGTTCATGAAACCGACTTGTTTAGTTTTAGGTCTGGATAAATAATTTGTAATGGTGTTGGTGTGACCTTTGATATGCTAGATGGTGAAGGAATATTTGCTGCCCATCGAAGTAATTGTTGATGCGGAACCTTTTTCTTGTTGAATCGATGCATTTGATCAAAAGACTTCATATCCGTTTCAACAAAGAAATGGTGTCTAACAAGGTGGAATTCAAACCTTTCAATGGCATTTTTACTACTAATACTTCCTTGAAAGTAGAATGATAATGCTGCTGGTGTGGTTTGAATTGTCCACTGTGGTATCCACATAAATGTCATACCTTGTCATCATCTTGTTCAAAAAGCACTGCACCCCAATGAGTTTCACTAGCATCCGTCTGAAGAATTCGTTTCCCAGAAGAAGGAATCTTCAACGGCTGTGTATGGAAGGATGTGCGCTTAAGACTCTTGACTACATTTGTTTACTTTTTAAACCACGAAGGAGGATTCTTTTTAAGCATCTAGGAAAATGGAGTAGTGAAACAAAAAATGTTGGGAATAAAACTACGCATGTAATAGGTAATTCCCAAGAATTGTTGTATTTCCTTCTTGGTTGTGAGAACATCTGGGAATTTTTGCTACTCATTAGCAATATGAGGCTGAAGATCATAATTGTTGTCAGTAATCACCATACCAAGAAAATCAATCTTTGTTTGCCCTAACTGCATTTTCTTCTCAGAAAGCATAATACCATAAGTGTGTATGATATCAGCATAGTCACGTAGAAGACGTATATGAGATTCTCATCTTTTGAAAAAAGTAGGATATCATCAATATAATTGAGACATGTATGCAAGGGGGAGCAAAAATCTTCGTCATGGCTTTCTGAAATAGGGAAGGAGCGACCTTAAGTCCAAAAGGCATGACCATCCACTGGTAGTGTTGGTTGGGAATGCGGAAAGCAGTCTTTATGATGATCATCAGGATGGATTCCAAGTTGCCAAAATCCAGCTTTGAGATCAAATTAAAAAATCTTTGCATTATGGAGATTTGCAAAGAGAACTTGTCTGGAAGGCAGAGAAAATTTATCATCACGAAGAAAGAAATTCAATGGCTAATAATTGATAACAAGTCTGAGTTTTCCTCTGGCTTGTTCAGCACGTTATTGACATAAAAACCTTCACATGCCTATTGAGAATCTGTGGGTTTGATCAATCCTTGAGATAAAAGCTGAGTACATTCTTGTTAGGCTAGGTTAAGATGTTCTGGTGACATGCCTGAATGACTAGCTTTAGTGGGATTGATATCTTCGCTCTTGATGAATGGAAGATGGATAAAGAAATCCGAATTCTTCCATAATGGATGAGCACATTTAGTGAGAAAATCTGCATGAGAATCTGCATAAGAGCGGGAAATAAGCTGGGTCTTGATCTGCTCAATAGGATTGCCTTCAATCTGAAATAAATTAGGCTAAGTGGTCCAGGATTGGAAAAACATCTTGCACCAAACACCATCAGGGAGGATTCTAAGCTGATTGAGTTTAAAATAAACATCAAAACCTAGAACCATATCTTTGCCAGGTAGATCGGAACCAAGAACTTTATGAAAAGTGAAACATCCTGGGAAAATTTGGATTTTAATGGGTTTGCTGATCAGATGAGTAGTGAAAGTGTCACTATTACCAGTGTAGAAAACTTCCTGGTGAGGTTTCCACTAAGAAGATGGGAGGATCTTAGGGTTAATAATAGTATGAGTAGCACCGGTATCAAAAAATGCTATGACTAAAATGGGATTAGAATATTTAGTAGGGAAGATCTGAACTTTTGCTGTAGGTATGTGACATGAGAAGGCTAATGATGGAAAGGATTGTGATGTTTGTTAGATATGGTAGAAATAGTGACAATCACTGAATCAGAGAACTTAGTATCAGTGGCTGCAAACTGGAAAATAGTGTCTAAAGTGGGTTCTTCATCCATTGAAAACCTACTTTCAACATCATCATTAGAAAAATCTATATTAGTGAGCTGAGAAAGCTGTTGCATCATTTTGGCTGACTGTTTGGGCTTGTTTGGACAATTTTTAGCGAAATGACCAGAACGGTTCACAAATAACATCGATTAATTGTTTTCCTCTGCATTTCTTCTTTCGAAGAAACTTGTGGTGCTTGAAACGTCAAAATTTGCGTCTGGCGGGAGCACTAGGTGGAGAAAACTTGATGTGTCTAGAATGAAACTTCTTCTTGGTAGTACAAGAACATGAACGATCTGATTTGCACTTGATCTACAAGTCTAGTCTTTGATAGACCTTTGTCAGCTGCTCAAAACGCTTTAGATAATCGTCCAAAAATTGTTTTTGAGAACAGAGCTTTTCCCGAGCGGGAATGACAAGCTGATAAATTTCTCCAAGAGAAGTGGAACCAAGTTGTTTGTTCTGGGACTGCATAAGCTTGGTTGCTTCATGACTTAGGGATTCTGGAATAGATGCTAAAAAGGCTTGCTTCATGTTAGGATCATCCATACCCCTAACTAGATGATATCTTTTTACCATCTCTTTGTAATGCCTGTCAAGATCTTTTTTTTTAAGAGAATAGCATCGCATCTTAAAATATTCTTCCCTTATTTGGTTCTCATAAAGGTGAGGTAATCCACAAAATTCATCATACAAGAGATACAGAGCTTGATTAATATCTGGCATTTGGATGAAATTTTTTTGTCTATACTCCTGAAGACTTATCCACCAATCACGAAGAATGCCACCAAATCTAGCTGCAAACTGCATAAGTATAGTAGAGACTTGGGCATTAGGTATAAGCAACTCAGCTTGTAACCAGGCTTGAAATTCATACATCTGAGTTCACCATTTGTGTGGAGGAAGATCATCAACAATAAAAGTGTGGAGCTTTGCTAAAGCTATATAAGAGTCACGCTCAGCCATAGTATAACGGGATTGTTGATACATAGGCAAAAAGTCTAGGATGGAATCATCACCTTCAGGCATCTCATCATCAACCTCAGAAACAAAGGTAGTCTTGACGATTCGGGTTGATGGGTCATTAGTTGGGGATAAACATTATGATGTTGATCAGAAGTATTACTTTTAGAGTCAAAGCCACTTTTAAATGAGTCATCAGTCGAAGGTATATCAGCTTCTGATTCTGTTTGGAATGTAGATAAAGAATCCTAAGAAATACTCAACGTAGCAAGACGTTGCCTTTCTGCCATGTCTCTAAAAAAAGAGCTCATAAAATTGGAAGAGATAAGATTTTTTGAAGAGTCAGGATTAGCAGATGTTTGGCGGTCTTCCATCATCATTATTTGCATTGGAGCCTTATCCTTAGATAAAGGACAATGAGGCTTAGGAGATGGAGGATCTTAGTGATTGGAAGAGAAAGAGTCAGGTATATCAGCGGATGGGGTCTACGGTTTAGCAGAATATTTTTCTCACTTCTTTTGTTCCCATTTTAGCTTAATCTTTTCATCACGCTCCTTGCGGAGCTTGGCATATAACTGTCCAGTGTTGCCAAAAGCTTGAACAGCACTAGAAGAATGTATATGAGGTTAGACCAAAGGTTGACTAATTTTTGGGAAAGGCGAAAAAGAGGGTTATGGCCATGCTATTGAGAAGTCAAAAGGATTTGGTACCAAAGACATTTTAGGGAAAGTCTGTGGTTGTCTGAGTTTTTGCTTAAGATATTCTTGCTGAAGCGATGCCATTTGGGTTTTTAATGACTTCATTTCTACTTCCTTCCGGAGAATTTGAGCTGAATAGCCATGAGAGGTGCTGATAATGTGCATTAATTCTTGATGGAGCTAATCAATTTGGTTTTGGAGATGATCAATCTATTTTTTGTAACCGAGAAATCAGCATAGTGTGGTTCTGAGACTGAGAGTCCACCTGATGAGCTACCAGATCCAGTTTTGGTTCAATTCTAGTAATGGTTTTGTTTTGAGCTAAAGCATTTTCAGTTTTCCAATTGAGAACTGCTTAAGCTTGGGAGAGTTTTGGCATGGATCCATCAGGCCGTATAACTCTGGAAGGAACCACTTTTGGTTGTTGAGTCGTAGTTTCCTTAAGAGAAGGAAAGTTTGTGTCATAATTGAAATGTTGTCCTATCTTTTGGGTTTCTAGAGATTGAATCATCATAATGGACTAAACAGGTGGAATTTGAATAAGAGATGAATAGGTTGGTTTGTTTTTGTTTAAAATCCACCGGAGAGCCTGCTGATAACATGGTAAAGGTTGTTTAAAATAAGGTGATTTAGCAGGTTTGGATAGTTATAAAGGTAATTTGGGTTGAGGTTTCGGAAGGATTTCCCATGAAAGATTAATGGATGGTGAATCTTTCTTGACTGGAGGAGAATATTTGACATAATAGTTAAATTTACTAGATGGTTGACCAAGAAGGCCAACTTCAAGATCATGGTCTTCAAATCTAGAATGAAGATCTTTTTTACTACACCGAGCTATCTATTTTTTCCGTCTAGAATGATTTCATCTAGAAAGATAATGCTCATCTATTTCCCAAATAGGATCATTACGACAGTCCGAGCATTAGCAGTCAAGATCAAATGGAGTGTGACTAGTGACTGGATCAAATTGATGATAGACAGGAGCACTAGATTGTTGAAATGAATGAATGGAAAGTCCAAGTTCTCGTACTACTATAGCTGGTAAGACTGGAGTGATCATGAATTGAGTTTGTCGAAAACTCAAAGGTGGGGCACTGGGAGTTGCTGGAGACTTAAATCTGATAGTTGTTGTTTTGTCACTGTTATCATGCATAGTAGATTCTATAGAAACCACCGGAGTTTCTTTTTTATTAAGAGACTCATAACTCGTCACCCAAGAGTCGGTTAACAATTTAATCAAATCATCTCTAGAAATTTGCTTGGGAATATTGATGCAATGAGGAGTATTCTGAGAGTCAACAGTAAGAAGCAGTGCATCAGTACTCGTAGGGATAGCAAGATCAAGAGCATGGTCTTGGATTCGCCAAACCATCCAATAATGCAAAGCAGCTGCAATACTCCCTAGATTTAAATATGCACCAACGATCTGTAATTGAACTTTAAGAGCTTTGGAGCAATGAACATTAGAAAGAGACATACTGAAATTAGGAAACAGTGTTATAATGACTGTCCCAGCATTCAAAGTTGTCTATGCTATTTCTATACAAGCATGTTGGTATTGGACAAATCTAGTGTCAAACAAAGCAATTTGGACAGAAACTGAGAGTCCTTTTCTGCCATGATAAGATAGAGCTAGCTGGATAGTGCCAAAGTGTACATGAGAGTATCCTTCACAGATCCATTGAGTAATGGATTCTTGAGGGACTGCCAAAGTAACATATTTTTCTTGGGTTGTGGCTAGAATTTGACACTTGTCAAAAGTACTAGTCTAGACATATTCTTTGACTGGCTTTCTAGAAAGTCTTACAAGAGTTTTAAAGGTTCTAGACAAAGAAGACGAAGACTTGGAAAAGGTTGTATAAGTATTTACAATGGGAGGGATAGTATCTTGGATTTTTTGATTTTCTAGGATATAAGATATTTCATACAAACCAATGGCGGATCCAAGAATTTCACTTGATGGGGGCAAAAAATAAACAAAAAAAAAAAAAAATTTAAACCAACCATAACTATACTTTTTTTCATTAGGATAAACTTCAACAAAAAGTTACAAAATACAAATACATATATTCAAAAAACACAATTTTTTTACAATTGTCCTCAACGAGTTTTCATATTCTGAAAACGTTGGATAATCATCTCATTGTCAATTGTATCAAATACATCTTTCTCAAGATAGGTAACCAAACAATCATTCATCCATTGATCTCTCATTCGATTGCGTAACTGACTTTTCACAATATTCATTGCAAAAAAAGCCCTTTCAATGGTCACGGTCGCAGTCGCACTGGTAAAACCAATGCAAGTTTTACAAGCTTATACACCAATGGATACAAAATGTCCTTTTTAAACCAAGCTAAATTCTTAGCCAAATCACTAATTCCTTGTAACTTCAAATTCATCACAAGAACGCATGCCAATAACATAAGTCTTAGCCTGGTTCTCAAGTACCATCAACTCAAATGCAGAAAAATCAGATGGATAAAACTAGGCAAAACGAATCAGCTTATGTTTGTCAAAAGCAGAGAATGAATTACTTGGATCTAAACATGCCATACAAAGAAGCAGCCCAGTACTAACCTCAGTGAAACGAGTGTTAAGTCCTTGAAGTTGCATATCTATCACAGTAATGTGCTCAACTCTCCATCATGGCCGCCCTCGAATTGCAAACATATCATCCATATTCAAAATGGCAATATCATGCTTTTGGCAAAATGAAGAAACTTCACTCAACAAAGATTCACATCTTTCATTTCTCAACAATTGTAACCGTTATTTGGAAACTTTGACTAGAGCCATAGCATTTACAATGTCTTGATCTTTTCTCTGCAATGCTTGTGACAACTCATTAGTAATTGCCAATATACTTTTCATCATATGTAAGTTAAATGCAAAATCAAAGGAATAGATTAAATCTAATAGATTACATGCTTCACCCCTTTGTTCAGTATTTAAACCATCTTCTTCAATAACCTCAAGCACATCGCCCACAGAGGATAACAAAAGGATTAAGTTGATCAATGTATAATAATACGAGCCCCAACGTGTATCACCAGCTCATTTTAGACTTGTCTCTTGATTCAAACCTCGTCCCTTGCTAACTTCACCAATTTCTAGTGCTTGAAAAAGTATATTAATTTTGCTCTCCCGAAGCATGTCTCGACGCTTGCATGAACCTCCAACAACATTTATCAGATTAGTAACCAAGCTAAAAAATGAAGCAATAGAAATGTGATTTTTTGCAATGGCTACTAGTGTCAACTGAAGTTGGTGAGCAAAACAGTGAACATAATAAGCATATTCATTCTCCCTCAAAATCAAACTTTTCAGACCATTAAATTCTCCTTGCATATTACTTGCCCCATCATAACCTTGTCCACGTAATCTTGACAAACTCAATCCATGTTGACAAAATAATGACTCAAGAGCCATCTTAAGTGATACTGCAGTTGTGTCACTAACATGTACAATGCCAAGAAATTGCTCAAGTACATGACCCTTTTTATCGACATAACGTATGGGAATAGCCATTTGTTATTTAATTGACACATCACAAGACTCATCAATCAAAACTTAAAATATGTCATCTCCAAGATCACTAATGATAGCTTTTGTAGTTTCATTTGCTGCAGCATTCACAATATCTTTCTGAATCATTGGTGTTATCAATTTAAGATTCCCAGGTGCATTCTTCAAAACAACACTCTTAAAATGTTCATTATGCTGAGCTAGAAAATGAAGAAGTCCGAGAAAGTTACCTTGGTTCTTCGAGTCTTCAGTTTCATCTTGACCACGGAATGCCAACCCTTGACGCAAAAGAAATCTAATGCAAACAATGGATGCAGTCAAGCAAGTTCGGTATTCAGTCCTAACTTGATCTAATTGCTTAGATAAAGCCACTTCAATATGTTGCTTTTGATTCATTAAATTCACACAACTCTGTCGTGCTTGGTTATGAGCACTATTTGGCTGGCCAACATGAATTTGAAAGCGTTCTGGTTTCTTCCAATTACAAAATCCCTCACTAACGAAAGCGTCACTACCAGCTTGGCTTATAATGGAAGGTTTAAAAAGATAACAATACAAACAGAATGCAGCATCTTTGGTCACACTATACTTAAGCCAATCGCCATACACATCAAACCAAGCAGGATTAAATCGACGATATCCTTTTCCAAATTTTGTCAGTGGAAATGCATGATTTCGAGGCTGGCAACAACTCTTTTGCAAGTAAAATCTTCGAATTGCATCCTATAATTAGGATGATAGTGATTGATTTTAGGCCGTAGCGCTGGATCAGATGGAAGATCTTTCAAGATGGCTTCTAGTTCTACATGACTTTCTTTTATTAGATCATTTTCTTTATCATTGGCTTTACTTTCTTAGACTAATGAGGATGATTGGTCTATTGCTGATTTTCTTTTGAGAAATTTATCCATATTGCATACCTAATAAGAAGTTTTAAACAAATAAAACAATAAGGAATTATACAAGAATAATAACTTATAGTGATTTACATACATAGTAATGGAAAGACAATAAGACATACATAGTAACCCATAGTGATTTGCATACATAGTAATGGAAAAGACAATAAGAATGTGATATTTTGTGGGTTTGAATTCCTTTTAGACTCATTTAACATGAATCATGCATATTTATAGAAAAAAAGAAGTCAACTCTTTTTATAAAATTTGACTTAGTCAAGTAATTTAATGAGGATGAAAGAAAAGATACATAAACAATGATTTCTCAAGCTAATCTTTACAAACAATAAATAATTTGTTGTTTATGTTTATAAAGTTTATAAAGTTTTTGATATTGTCAACAAAGAACTGTTATATAGTATCCATTCAGTCAATTGCTTCTCAATCAATTATCTCCTATTACATATATTGGCAAGTGTACATTTTTTGCACATCTCGTTATATTGTTCCCACCTATTTCCAGTTTCCTTCAAACCAGTTTGTGTATCACTTATTTGCTCAACCTCAACCTGTTTCAACTGAAAAACAAACAGTATTATTCCAAGAATCAGGTGCGGAAGCGTTACTCATATTATTCCTTCTCCCTTTTTTGCCATTTCCTCCTCCTAACTCTATTTGCCCCTCTATGTGTGTCCAATCTCAATCTTGGTCTCTACATACTCTTCTTTTTTGGGTCTTTTGGGTTTATAGGGTCTGAATGATTTTGTGATTTGTTGTGTTTAGTCATACAAGCAATAGTATTGAATATCAAACTTGAGTCTTTGAAGAAAAACCTTGTTACAAAATGATGCATAGACAATATGTTAGTGATGTTCCTTTACTCTTTTTGAGCGTTTGTTTTTTTTTTTTTTTTTTTTTTGTGGAATTGTGATTATTTCTATAATATTAACTAATATGTTTCTTTATGGTAACACTAGCAGTAGTGATTTTTTTCATGTGCGCATCCAACACACCCACATGATATAAAGTTATTAACAAACTAACATCATCTCCTTTTTCTTTTAAAGCTTTTATGGTCTTAACCAAATGATGCTATCCAATTGGTCCTTTGGAAACTTTTTTCAACCACTTTGCTTTCCATTACGTTATTCATTCCAAAACAATGATAAAATCTTTTTCATTTTTGATTTTTTGCCTTTCTCAATTGAGAGGATGAAAATTAAAATACACCTACCAAACCAAACTTATTTCTCAACAACAATTAAATTAAAGGAACAAACTGGAATGATATATGTAACATGATCCAAGTTCCAAATCCAACCATCGGCCCGATAGCGAGGCCTAATTCTTGATGAATGAATAATTTATTTTTTTGTCCTGTTTTTCATTGTGTGTGGGGGACGTGCAGGGCATTGCCGCATTGGCTAAATGGCAAGGGCCCCTTCAAAGACTCTGGTTGGCCATTAGGAGCAGGATTCAGGTTTAGTAAATCACAAATTCTAAATATATAATACTCAATTTTATTGGAAATTAAACTACAATAACAAAAGCTCTAAAACTGTAAAACATTGAATGAATAGAGAAAATTAGGGATTTAGCCTTTAGGATTAGGGACATTACCTTTTGATAAATTGATGAAAAGTAGTGTTGGTTCAGCCGTTCAGATTTGGAAGGAGAGTTCGGTGAGAGTCTGAGAGAGACTTGAGAGTTAGAGCACCTACACCATGAGAGAAAAAGGGAAGAGAGGTTTTAGCATGCGTTGTTGTTCTGGTACTGTAAGAGTTCAAAAACCAAAAAATCTTTTCTTTTCCCAAAATGTCAAAGTTATATAGTGGGCAAAATGTCAAAGTCTTATGGGGGCAAAATGTCAAAGTCTTATAGGGGACAAAATGCAAATAAATATAAATATTTATATTTATAGAATTTTTTAAAGTTTGAGTGGGGGTCGTGGTCCCCTCTTGTCAGTATGTAAATCCGCCACTGAGTTCGGCACAAACGACGGGGAAGAAAATAGAGAAAGAAAGGAAAGAAGGAAGAAAAGAAAAAGAACAAAAAGTTGAACTGTATTTTCTTCTAAAAGTTGAGAATTATTTTCAGCTTTACTACTTTCACACGTTATAAATTTTTACTTTAGATATTATTTACTGTTTTGAAGTTCTTTACTGGGTTAGTTACTCACCCTTGCTTTTCAGGTTTTTGGTTCGGTACGTGGGAGGTAGCCCGTATACGTAGCTTCTTGTTTCTTTTTTGGATATTTATATTTCTTTTGAGAACCCACAATTATATGTTTTTGATCTTTCTTTTTTTTTTTTTTTTTTTGGTTCTACGACAAAGGAGTGCCTGAGGCACTATTTTTGTGGTTGAATGTGGTAATTGGTTGATTGAGATGGACCAAAGATACTTATAGAGTGCTTTATGCCTGATTAATTGCAAGTATTGACAAGTTCTGAAATTTGGGAATGTTTAAATTATAGGGGAGACCACCCGAATTTCTAGTAAATTGTTTAGTTTTATGTGAAGTCTCTAATATTTCCTAATGGCTAATACTTTGACAAAATCCAAAATTTTTCACATCCCAAAGTTTGTTGGAGTCCCACATCGACTAGGCACGCTCAAGCCTATTGGGTTATAAGAGGGGATAATCCTCCCATTCAACAAGGCCTTATTGGATGAGGAGTTAGGCCCACCTCAAATTCTAACATGGTATCGAGCCCAGGTTCAGTTGAGCTGAACGCTTGACCAGTGGGTGAGAAGTTAGAGCCAGCAACTACTTCTAATAACAGGCATGACCCAACATATGGGCTTGACCATGAGGGGGAGTGTTGGAGTCCCACGTCGACTAGGCACGCTCAAGCCTATTGGGTTATAAGAGGGGGTGATCCTCCTATTCAACAAGGCCTTATTGGGTGAGGAGTCAGGCCCACCTCAAATTCTAACATGGTGAGGAGTTAGAGCCAGCAACTACCTCCAATAACAAGCATGACCCAACATATAGGCTTGACCATGAGGGGGAGTGTTGGAGTCCCACATCAACTAGGCACGCTCAAGCCTATTGGGTTATAAGAGGGGGTAATCCTCCCATTCAACAAGACCTTATTGGATGAGGAGTTAGGCCCACCTCAAATATTGTAGGAGAAAGATGAACTCCCCTATTCATTAGTGCCTCCATTAGATCTTCAGAAATCCATTCCCAGGGAAGGGCCTCCAAAAAGTCACGTAATGTTTTACCACTGTGGTTCCTGACTTCAATAGCAGCATCTGGATTACTAAGCATAAGAATGAGCCATTCAAGGTTTTCACGTATCATTTTTGCAGCATCTGTTGCTATATGAAAAGCATTATCACCTTCATCATCCTGCAAATTACAATTGGCCCTTACAGATAAGAGCAACCCGACACACAACTTTGCGCCTCTAGCCAATGCTACATGAAGGGGTATTGTATTGTGCATGTTCCGGATGTTCACATCCACTCCAGCATCAAGAATAATTTTGACCAACTCAACATCATTAGCCGTAGCAGCAATATGCAATGTTGTCCGATTCTAGGCATCGTGGGCGGTTGGATCTGCTCCAGTAGCAAGCAATATTTGCACCAATTCTCTCCCCTCAATTTCATGATCTTTCTTCAGAGCAGCCACCATACACAGTGCCGTGCCAACTGTTGGGAATTTCAATGGCCTCGACAACTTCTTCTGGAGAAGCAACTTCAACCCACCTTTTAACAACCATTACATTCCATGTTGCAACACTCAAATGCAATGGTGTCAAATCTTTTGAGTTTAGAACAACCATTGATCTACAACCGCCATTTTCCAGTATAACAAGAGCACAATCTGTGTATTTCTTGGCAATAGCTCTGTGGAGTACAGATTCACCTTCATCATCTACCACATTGGGATCTGCTCCAGCCAATAGCAACTCCTGCATGCAATCAGGTTGGCCATGGTATGCACAAACATGAGCAACAGATGGACCAAAGCCTTCCCGCAATCTAGATCTAACATTAGCACCTCTTTTGATAAGAGCATGAACACATTCTAGGGATCCAACTGCTAAAGCAAAAATAAGCAGAGGATCACCATCTTTGTCCAATACATCCACATTTGCCTCTGAATATTCCAAAGATGCCTCAACCAAATCAGGGCTACCACGTCTACAAGCCAAGTAAATGGCAGTTTAGCTATCAGGATTTTTGCTTCCAAAAGTGAATAAACAGAGCTGCTAGAATTTCCTGATGCAGTCTTTACGAGTAGATCCCTAGCACCACCAACATCCCCTTCAGAGACAAGTCAACGTAGATGGGTGGGATTGTTTTGAAAAATCTCCAAATCACAAGGAAGAGATGGCTCTATCACATTTGATCCAGAACATTTGGTAAAGCCCGTATGAGGACTTGCAGGAGAATTGCGCGGAAGCTCTTGCAAATGGCGGAGAAATATTGCTAACATTGCATTGAAAGTCGGTCTTTTTGATGCCTTGAACTGCAGGCACTCACCAATCATCTTCCACAATTCTTAGGTATTCCAACACCTACTATACTTGCATACTATAGGGGTAATTTTCGCGTTTTTACAACAGCCCGATAAATTTCCTCAGCACTTAAACCAGCCCATGGGATGGAACCTGTGCACATCTCCACCAATGTACAACCAAAACTCCAAGCATCCGATTCTAGTGATATACCTATTGCATCATCCCAAAAAAAAAATTTAAAGACTTCTTCACTGGCTCCCATGCCTCAGGAGCTATATAGTGTGGGCTGAGCATTGTACACTCCATGCATGAATGGATCCTAGAGGAATCACACTGCCGAGCTCTCCGACAAGCGGTGTTTCTTTAGAATTGCGGCAAGTCCATAGTCGAAACCACACTTGACCATTTACATCTAAGAAGAATGGATGGTTTCAGATTCATACAAACAACACCAGCTGCATGAAGTTCAGCCACACCTCGTGCAAGATCTGCTCCATATCTTAAAATTTGCTCCCAAGTAAGCCGTCCTTCATTCCCCTACATCGCGGACTGAACAGGTCCACTACACTTTTCCATTACAAGGCCCAAACTCCCTTCCATCCTCAAAACCCCATGAAAAGTACACACATTTCTACACCACATGGACGCTCTCCTCAGATTCTGCAGCCTACCCAACCACCCAATCGACCTCCATTTCTTCCCCCACCACCACTTTCTTCAGCACCATCTTGTGCCTACACCTCCAGTGGGCCCCACCGAACCACTCGGCCTATACCTCCACCCCCGCCCTCCTCCTTTCACTTAATTTCCTCACCAATTTCACCTCTTGATGCACCCCGACCTCGATCATCGGCCCGTACGCCCAGGAACTAGACGTGTGGGACCCTCGCCCGCTCCGTCCCAACGCCGGCACATCACCGTCATCATAGTTGCCATCGTTATTACCATCATGATTATGACTATCCTCGTCACCACCGTTGTCGTCCCGATCATCATCGTCATCATCATCATCGGAGGTCATATCGCTATCAAAATTGGGGTGGCAGTTACGGTGGTTGTGGTTAGCATGTGCGGCAGCGGCCAAGAGGATGAAACCAAGGACAGCAAAATTCTAGAAAGACACTCCTTACAGAAGCCATGACCGCATTGAAGGAGGAGTGGGACATGCTCTTTCTCGTTGTACCGCGTTTGGCAGATGGAACAAGAGGGGACTTTCATTGTATTTCTAGGGTGAAATGAAAAATGGGATTGAATCGGAATGACGGCGGATTAGAAGAAGATCTGGAGAGGGAAAATCGGTAGATCGATGAGAGAATTAAGGGTTTTAAAGCGAGAGAGAGTATTGAGTTGAGTTGAGTTAGAGTTGTGTTTGGATGGTGAAGTTAAAATTGAAAAGTGCTTTTGGTTTAGCTTTTGCTTGCACTTAGGAGTTTTAGTTTTGTTTGTTTGATTGAAGTTGAAGTTGTTGAGATGAGAGTTTGAGAAAAGGTGGAATTTTGTTTCAATTCCTTGATTTTACACTGAGAGTTACAGACTTTATATAGGGAGTATCCAATCTCCTAAATCTCTTAATTATGTCAATTGCGGATTACACAATATTCTATTTGACATAATTAGGAGATTACATAATCTCTAGAACATTCTGAGATCGTATACCTGACATAACTAAAAGATTACATAATATTTAACTGATTACAAAAGATTTACTCAATATTATGAAAATCTTAACACTTCCCCTCAAGTTGGTGCATAGATATCACACATGCCCAACTTGTCTAACACTTGTGAGAAAATACGCCTGGAGACAGCCTTGGTAAGAATATCGGCCAATTGATCCTCTGATCGAATCTTGGGCAGTTCAATAATCTTTTCATCCAGTTTTTCTTTGATAAAAAAATCTATCTACTTCAACGTGCTTCGTACGATCATGTTGAACTGGATTGTGAGCAATGTCACATGCTGCTTTATTGTCACAATATAACTAGATTGGTTGATTAGGTTGATAACCCAAATATTGTAGTAGAAATCTTAGCCACAAAGCTTCACAAATCCCAAGTGTCATTCCCCTAAATTCTGCGTCAGCGCTCGAGCGTGCCACAACAATCTGTTTCTTGCTTCTCCACGTGACTAGATTACCTCCTACAAAAGTGAAATAACTAGAAGTAGATCGTCTGTCATCCACTGCTCCAGCCCAATCAGCATCAGGTATATGCATGCACATTTTGGCAGTCCTTATTTTTAGAAAATAAGATTCCTTTTCCAGGAGCATGTTTTAAATATCTCATGACACGCATAATTGTGTTCATATGCTGCTCTCCAGGATTATGCATGAACTGACTGACTATACTCAATGCATAAGCAAGATATGGCCTGGTGTGAGACAAATACATCAATCTTCCCACAAGTCTTTGGTATCTCCCTTTGTCAACTGGTACTTGATCAGTCTCGACTCCTAATTTCAAGCCTTCTTTGATTGGTGTATCAGCTAGTTGACATGCTGACATACCAGTTTCCTGCAGCACATCCAAGGCATACTTTCTTTGTGATAGAAATATACCTTTGTTAGATCGAGACACTTCAATTCCAAGAAAATATTTCAAAGAACCTAGGTCCTTCATCTCGAATTCTTCTAATAAGTACTTTTGTAGAGCCTTCCTTTCTTCTGGGTCATTTCCTGTAACCACCATGTCATCCTATATACAATAAGTGCGGTAAGCTTTCCTTGATTTTTTTTTTTTAAGGAATAGTGTGTGATCTGAATTGCTCTGATGGTAGCCAAAAAACTTCATAGCTTTGGGAAACCTCTCAAACCATACCCTCGGAGATTGTTTTAACCTATAGAGTGACTTCTTTAACTTACATACCTTTTGGCTATGTTTTCCTGATAAAATACACCCTGGTGAAGGATCCATATAGATTTCTTTAGACAATTCTCCATGTAGAAAAACATTCTTCACATCAAACTACTGTAATGGCCAATCCATGTTTGCTGCCAAAGATAACAAGACACATACTGTGTTGATTTTGGCCATGGGTGCAAATGTCTCTGTATAATCTATCCCATGAGTTTGAGTGTACCCTTTTGCTACTAGTCTTGCTTTAAATCGTTCAATCATACCGTCAGATTTATACTTCATAGTGTAAACCCATCGACATCCAACGGTCTTCTTTCCTAGTGGATGATCAACAAGTTCCCAAGTCTCATTCTTCTGTAGTGATTTCATCTCTTCATTCATAGCAGCTTTCCATTTTGGATCAGATAAGGCTTCCTGCACATTGTTAGGAATAGATGCAGTAGATAATTGATTCACAAATGACAAATTTGATTCTGACAGATGATGGTTATACACATAATGACTCATGGGATATTTGACCTTACTAGATGGCTCAGGTTCATATGTTGGTTTAGGAATCCCTCTAGTACTCCTTGGTGGTAACTGTTTCCTAATTGGTTCAGGTTCTATTGGTTCAGACTCTAAATCAAGAACATTTGTAGTGAATGATGGTTGTGATATACCAGGAATGAGAGATTCAGACTGAGATGAAGTTTTTTCGGACAGAGATACCACCTCGACATTTTCATCCAATTCATCTTCTTGTTGATCAACAAGTCTAGTTTCTGACTTATAGTCTCCACATCTTGAACAACATAGTCAACAGTCTGAATTTCTTTCGGACAATACTCCCCCTGAAGTTCAGACTCAGAAGAAAAATGCATCAACTCTTCATGAAACACAACATCCATGGTTACAAATAATTGTTGAGTTGGAGGATGGTAACAGCGATAACCCTTTTGATGAACACCATACCCAATGAAAACACATTTCAATGCTCGAGGAGACAACTTGTTGCGTTGATGTTTGTGGAGGTGTACGAAAGCAACACAACCAAAAACATGAGGTGGTAAGTTTGCAACCGTTGGAGCATTCACTATTTTACCAAGAGCTTGAAACAGAGTTTGGAACTCAATTGAGGTAGAAGGTATTCGATTGATTATGTAGGCAGCAGAAGTGAGTGCTTCTCCCCAAAAATGCAATGGCATATGAGCTTCTATGAAGGAAGCACGAACAACCTCCAATAAATGCCGATTTTTACGCTCAGCAACACTATTTTGTTGGGGTGTGTTAGGGCAAGTAGTTTGATGAATAATGCCATGTGTCGTCAAGTATTGCTGAAGGTCTTTACTTTGATATTCTCATCCATTGTCACTTCGTAGAACCTGAACTTGAGCATTATACTATGTATGAACCATTTGGTGAAATCTTTGGAATATCACATTGACCTCCCTTTTAGATTTCATTAAACAAACCCAAGTCATCCTTGTACAGTCATCAATAAAAGTAACAAACCATCGTGATCCACTTAAAGTATTAACTTGGGAGGGCCCCCAGACGTCGAAGTGAATAAGCATAAAGGGATTTGCACTTTTATTCAATTTAATTGGATAAGAAACTCGATGACTCTTTGAAAGTTCACAAACATCACAGCGGAAACAACTAACATCACTTTGCTTAAACAAACTTGGAAACAATTTCTTCAAGTAACCAAATGAAGCATGTCCAAGACACCGATGCCATAACCAGATGGAGGATTTCTGCCTATCTTCTTCCGAGCCACTGTCTGTAAAAGCTTGTTGTTCCATGGTAGAATTTCTTTTCTCTAAATCCAAGTAATACAGCTTCCCTCGTCTAATACCATAACCAATCGTTTGTTTTGTCTGAATGCTCTTAAACACACAAAAGTTAGGCCAAAAAATCACCACACAAGATAAAGTTTTGGTTATTTGTGAGATTGACAAGAAGTTGTAATTTAGAGAAGGAACAACTAGAACTGAATCTAAGTTTAAAGTATTTTGGAAGGTTACTGATCCTTCTCCAATGACTTGAGTGGACTCACCATTGGCAGTAGACAAAAATTTCTGTAAGGATGGTTTTAGGTGTGAAATATGCATAGAATCAAATGTCATGTGATCGATAGCACCAGAATCAATTATCCATGCACTATTAGAAACAGATGTACACATATGTAAAGACTTACCATCATTTCCAATAGTTGCTACAAATGATGAGCAATGATTAGCATCTTCTTTCTTTTCCACAATAGCAGCAATAGAGTTTTTTCTTGGAATTCTTCTTCCTTTGATCACGATTGTGATCCCACCAGTCTGGATATCCAACCAGTTCAAAACATTGGTTTTTGGTATGACCAAATTTGTTGCAGTGGGTGCACTTCTTGTCTGTATTGTTTGATTTGCTGGATTTTGCATGCCGACTTCTATTTTGGGCTACCATTGCTAAAGTCTCAATATTTCCTGATTCTCCCTTCAAGGTAGTTTGATGGACTGCCTCTCGTCGAACTTCTGAGTAACTTTCTTCCAAATTTGGAACAAGATTTTGTCGTAGAATTTCTCCACAAATTTGTTTGAACTCTCCATCCAAACATGCAAGAAAAATGTGAACTTGCAATTGCTCGATAGATTTCTGATATGCTATTATGTAATTGGGATCCTTCATAACCACTGTATTTCGATGGTTTAATTCCTGAAATATTTCTGTCAATTCTCCATAATAGAATTGAAGTGTCTCAATCTAACAGAGGTATCTTTTTATCACAAAGAAAGTATGCCTTAGATGTGTTGCGAAACTGGTATGTCAGCATGTCAACCAACTGATACACCAATCGAAGAAGGCTTGAAATTAGGAGTCGAGACTGATCAAGTACCAGTTGACAAAGGGAAATACCAGAGACTTGTGGGAAGATTGATGTATTTGTCTCACACTAGGCCAGATCTTGCTTATGCATTAAGTATAGTCAGTCAGTTCATGCATAATCCTGGAGAGCAGCATATGAACGTAGTTATGCGTATCCTAAGATATTTAAAACATGCTCCTGGAAAGGGAATCCTATTTTCTAAAAATAAGGACTACCAAAATGTGCATGCATATACTGATGCTGATTGGGCTGGAGCAGAGGATGACAGACGATCTACTTCTGGTTATTTCACTTTTGTAGGAGGTAATCTAGTCACGTGGAGAAACAAGAAACAGAATGTTGTGGCACGTTCAAGCTCTGAAGCAGAATTTAGGGGAATGGCACTTGGGATTTGTGAAGCTGTGTGGCTAAGATTTCTACTACAAGATTTGGGTTATCAACCTAATCAACTAATCCAGTTATACTGTGACAATAAAGCAGCATGTGACATTGCTCACAATCCAGTTCAACATGATCATACGAAGCATGTTGAAGTAGATAGATTTTTCATCAAAGAAAAACTGGATGAAAAGATTATTGAACTACCCAAGATTCGATCAGAGGATCAATTGGCCGATATTCTTACCAAGGCTGTCTCCAAACGTATTTTCTCACAAGTGCTAGACAAGTTGGGCATGCGTGACATTTACGCACCAACTTGAGGGGGAGTGTTAAGATTTTCATAATATCGTGTAAATATTTTGTGATCAGATAAAGATTATGTAATCTCCTAATTATGTCAGACAAAATATTATGGAATCCGCAATTGACATAATTAGGGGATTTAGGAGATCATATACTTCCTATATAAATGATGTAACTCCTTAGTGATAAATCAATAACAGGCATGACCCAACATATGGGCTTGACCGTGAGGGGGAGTGTTAGAGTCCCACATCGACTAGGCACACTCAAGCCTATTGGGTTATAAGAGGGGGTAATCCTCCCATTCAACAAGGCTTTATTGGGTGAGGAGTCAGGCCCACTTCAAATTCTAACATGGTATCAGAGCAGCCCAGGTTCAATTGAGCTGAGCGCTTGACTAGCGAGTGAGGAGTTAGAGCCAGCAACTACCTCCAATAACAAGCATGACCCAACATATGGGCTTAACCGTGAGGGAGAGTGTTGGAGTCCCACATCAACTAGGCACGCTCAAGCCTATTGAGTTATAAGAGGGGGTAATCCTCTCATTCAACAAGGCTTTATTGGATGAGGAGTTAGGCCCACCTCAAATTCTAACAAAGTTGGGGCGTGACAATGATAATGTGTAGAATTAATTTATTAATTTATAAATATAATAATAATTTTTAACTAAAATTCAATATCTTAAATATGAGAGTCATTTTATCCAAATATCACACATTTTATTCGATACCTTCAAAATTCTTTGTTATAACTGAACAATGGAATTTCTAATCAATAAGTAGAACTTACATGAGAAAGTCTCATCACCTTATCATTATGATATGGTGAGAGTGAGACTACCCAATAAAATGTTCCAGTATAAATAGCTGGAAAATAATTTGGAAGATTTACGGATTTAAAAAAAAAAAAAAAAAAGTGATTTACTGGAGTTGGGTAAAATTTAGAAGAGATAAGAGTGATTCAGTTTTGCGTGCTGAGTTAAAATCTATTACTTAGGAAACTAACAAACAGACGGCTTACTTGGTGTTGGATAAGGGAACGGTAAGAAGATGAGAGAGAATATAGGAATCGATGATAATTTAATTTAATCATATTCCTGTTTCGCCCTCTCGAAATTGAATTCCTGTTCTGCCCTTCATGCCAAAAGATTTAGCTAAATTCCTTTTGGCTTTAAATTTGACAAATGACTCTGTTTTGCCTTCTGGAACTTGATTATTACAGGTTAGCTGCTTCAAGAGTCATGATTGCGGATAATTAGCAGAGAAGAATTGAATTCTTTTCAAATTATTGTTAGAAGAAAGTTGTCAGTAATCCGAAGTTCCTGCAACTCCTGGTTTACCCATTTGTTTGATTGCTGAGAATTATGTGATATTGAATTTCCTTAATTCAGAATTCATTGAATCCAATTCCAATAATATGAATAAACAAGGTTTAGATGATAATGCCATGTGTTAATTCAGGGAAAAGTTGTTGTTTGGAAAAGTAGAGATGACACATAGGTTGATATTGATGTTGACTATGATCGTTTTTATTTTATTTACGATGTAATCTGTCATGACAAAGATTCTATGTTTTGAGCTACTTTATGTGTGGATCCAAAGTCATCGTTACAGAGCATGTGGCTTCATTACGGAATTCACTAAGCAGGTCAGCCTCCTCCTTCCACCTGGTAAAGTCATCTCCGGATTTTTTTTTTTGATCAAGAAGAACTATTTAGACTTTACGACAGCCACTTCTGGGGCAAATCCGGCAACAGAAGTTGCTGGGTTGGTTTGAATGTTTTTAGGCTTGACGAGGAGAAGGATGAGGGGATTGCAGTGAAGGATGGATTCTAGGACAGAGCCTTGTTTATGTTCAGAGAGTGTAACTTGTTTCTTTCGGCTCGAGAGTTGTCTGTATGTAAATGGAATTGTGTTTATTTACTTGATAGATTCATCCAAATGTTGATTGTGATTGTCCTGGAAGTAATGCTGTGATTTTAACTTGGAAATCGTTGCACTGATAAACTCTCAGCATTTCCTGGCTATTCCGAAATTTTCTGGAGTCCACCAGTTTGGCTTTTCTCTAAGGGTAAGGTTTCTTTCCAATACTCAAAACATATATTCCTAAAAAACAAATTGAATCCTGATTTTCTTCATAATTGTGAAGTTTCTTCCTATTAATACTCAAGAATTGCTCTGTTCCATGTTGTCTCCACGTGCTGCATAATCCCTTCATGCTGCTAAAATTTTCAGAATTTGAGCTTTAAGCTGCAAATAATGTATGAGAATCTTCTAAGATATGGTTCATTTAGGTTGTGTTGGGTGGTAAAGAACTCTTTTTCAGAATCTCAAGCATGAGATTCAAGCGTTACAAATAGTTGGTGCCATTTTTGACTTTTTGTGAGATTAAGGCTCAAAGTTAATAGCACAACTTTCTTATATCTACTTGATTACTTGGTTTTTCAAATTCTAGTAACATTTTGGTTAAAAGGGTAATCTTATTTTATATTTAAGTGAAAGTAATTTTATATTCTAAATTCATGTTATGTTATTCAGTTCTTAAAAAAAAATTGAAGAATCCTAACAAACCAAAAAATTCATCAATTTAATAATTAAATAATGATGATATAATATAAATCAAATGTAACAAAAGAAAGATTTATTTCAATTACGTTATTCTATTTTAAATAAATAGTTTGTATTAAATATATTTATTAACTATATAAGAAAATAACTTGTTTTCAATTAATTAAAAGATTGCAAATGATTTATAACAAACAAATTTCTTGAAGTATTCATGAAAATAGGATAAAAAAAAAAGTTAGATTATATTGATAATTCCAAAAAAAAAAAAAAAAATGATCTATAGGGAACATAAAAGTAGAGAGGATACTATCATAATAAGCTTTGAGATAAGAATATAAACTAGAATATGATTTATTGATCTTAAACAACAGATGATCATTAGAAGGAAAATTGATAAAAACAATAAATCTGATCATTAGAAAAAACATTGACGAAAACAATAAATCCGGTCATTAGAAGGGAAGAAGAATGTTGGGTATGAGAGATCTCAATGAATTGAAGTGAAAGACAAAAATGGTAAATTTTTTAATACAAAAATGAGAATTTTGCCAAGCAAACCCACTCTTTAGCCAAGTACCATTTATTATTATATTTTATTACAAATTTGCCCTTTGAATAAGGGCAACAGATCAAATAAGTAGGGTTCAAAGATCATTAATTACCCTTTACAAAATTACAGTAACCCCATATAAAATGATATATAACCTTCTAAAAGCT
This sequence comes from Pistacia integerrima, assembly GCA_026225825.1. Taxonomy (NCBI): domain Eukaryota; kingdom Viridiplantae; phylum Streptophyta; class Magnoliopsida; order Sapindales; family Anacardiaceae; genus Pistacia; species Pistacia integerrima. Next base: position 27,550,610 of record CM047748.1, read on the forward strand.
ACAAAAAGATCCCATAAATTGTCTCTAAATACCTTTTATAATATAAAATTACAATAACGCTCAAATAAATTACTTCAGACCCATACATTAAGTAAAATTTGAAAAAAAAAAAAAAAAAACCTCAACATGTCAACCAAACCCAAGACTGAAGCTCGGATAGGCCCTACCCGGGCCTAGGTAAGCCCAACACGGCCGGGGATTGTAAAACCCAAGCTTAAATGCACCCTGGGCCCTATGCGCAAATATATGTCCATCACCATTTCATCTGATCATATCTCAAAACTAGATTGTTGATATTATTGAACCAAAATCTTCTTTCTCGGAATGGGAACTTCTGAGTTTTCCATGAATTTTTTATTTTTTTATTTTATAGGTTGATTTGCCTTTAACTTTTATACTAAATTATGTTCAGCAGATTGATTAGCTGCTCCAAATTTTGCAGTTATAAGTTATGCTTTACAGTTTTATTTAAAATACTTTTTGCATCATATCCTCACTTGTAACATTGATTAATTATTGATGTTTATTTGGAGAAAATTTTGAATAACACGATAGTACTAACTTCATTCATACCACAACTCAATAAATTTATGTCACCTCTAGATTTCTCTCTCTTTCTCTTCTATCTTCACAATTAATATTATTAACCATTACTAAATTGAAAACCAACATATCATAAGTATTGATATGAGATACTGTTGATGTAGTATCACTATGGTATATAGACTCTCTCTTATTTAGATTACTTTCTGAAAACGTTAACTTTAGACATCGGAATCTTTATCTTAACAAAAACATATGCATTGAGCTAAATTTCATTCCAAGAGTTTTAACAATGTTTATAAAAGAATATTAATTACTAGTAAAATTAAGAAACTACTTAGAATAAAAATACTGTATGTATCGCCTTATTCTTGGGTCTGTTTTCACAATATCAGTACAGGTGTGGTGGAATTGGTGAAGTTTATTTGAGACGAGCAGAGCATGATACAGGTAATTGGATATGGAGTAGATGCGGCTAAAATAGTAATACAGATGAGAAAGAAGTTTAAATATGCAGAACTGGTGAGTATGGGTCCTGCAGGAAGTGAAAACAAAGGAGACAAGGCAAAGATGACAAATGCACTTACAAACATATTTTCACAATGTATATGATTAGTAAAGCAGATTTTCAAGATCTTCATATAAGCTGTAGTGGCGGCACATAATTTTATATATTTACAAATCGTTTTCAACCAACCATCTTGATTCCAGGCAAAAGGAAGATTTCTTAAATATAAGAGGGGAAGCTTCGGATATTGGTCGAGATGAAATCTTTTCTTAAAAAACTGGCTCCGTGTTGGAGGATAAAATATTCCAATTAAATTATAAAATAGTTGTCTAGTTCAAAAGCAGTAGATTTCTTAAACCAACTCTTTCAGCTTTAGGACAATACATTTTTGTCCAAGAGACCGTGACAGGTTCCCGAACCTCTAAATCCCTAATCCATATGAAATTTATTATATAAATTCTAAAGCTGTTAGCAAAATGGAATGAATAACAGACTGTGAATTCTGTCAGCATGCGAGAAAAGTTTCCCTCTCCGACCTGCAAGCCTAGCTTTAAGACAACCTGCCAAAGGCTGAGAGCAAACAGATTTAGATTGGCATAGAGCATAAGAATTCCCGAGTAAATAAATGGCAACTTTCCTTCTCGAAAACAAATAGGATTTCCTCAATATTTAATTGTCTCTTGTTAAACACTTAAACAAAAAGATAATAACTTTGGTACGGTTCTACACTATAATTTTATATATTTAATTAAGTAATATATATATGAAGAAATTTTAGAAATTTTAAAAAGATTTTTTTACAAAGTGGTATGACAGAAAATAAATAGAATAGTACACCACTTTGTAAAGAAATCTTTGTAAAATGTTTTCATACGTCTAGCATTATTGTAATTGATTTATTTTATGTGTTTAATTTATTACATGTTATATATTATAACTGTTTTTATGAGTAAACACTTGGTTACCAATATTAAATGGATCTTTCACATAAAAAATAATAATAATAATAATAATAAGGCTAGTTTTTATGAGTAAACACTTGGTTACCAATATTTTATAAGTTACAATTTGTACTATATCTTATTTGCAACTCTTATTTGGAACTCAAAGTTTGTAAAATTGAGGTAATTTGTGGACATGAAGTTTTCAACCCTCAAAAATCATTTTCTGAAAATAAATTAAGCATCTCATAAATTCTAAGCCTGAAACATAGTAGTAGGTCTCAAACCTCACAAGTCACAAGTAAGACATTGTGGTGACGTGGCTCCTGATTTGCCACGGTGGAAGTCAGCATAAGTGTCCAAGTCAAACTTCCATTATGCGACGTCGTTTTGGCCAACCTAAAAGACTTATCTAATTAGGTCTTCTCATTATCGAGCAGCCCTCATTTCTCTTTCATTCCTGTTTGGCTCGCACTGTTTGGCGGGAGATGCTCCTCACCTTGAAGAAACTTCTAGAATCGATCCAAGAAGCTTTCGTTATGGAGAATCAAGGACAGATGGCTGATGATCCAGGAGAAAAGCCTGCGTATTTAACACATGCTTTTCTAGAGAGAAAGATCAGAGTTTTTGGGCAGAGCTATTTAGGGTTTTCTCTAATCGGTGTGTTCTTTCCTTGTTTAATGGTTTACCTTCTGTTCTGATGAAAGCTTTATCACTGTACATTCTTGATTGATAATAAAATCCCTAGTGTGAGCCTTGGAGAGTGGATGTAGGCTGTAAAGCCGAACCACTATAATCTTGTTGTGTCTTGTTCTCTACTTGTCTCTATTTTATCTGTCATGAGTTTAATTGTTGATCTGTCACTAAATTTTCATCACTGAATCAGTTATTCATTAACCCTAGAATCTTAACAATTGGTATCAGAGCTGGTTAAAGGTCCAATTAGGGTTTCTCTGCTCTTTAGTTGTGTTTTTGGGATTTCATTAAAACTGATCTCTTTCCTATTACTGAGTGTTTTTCTGATCTGTAAGAAAGACATGTCGACTAAATTTGAGTTGGAAAAGTTTACAGGTGAAAACGATTTCGGCTTATGGAAAATGAAGATGGAGGCAGTGTTGGTTAAAGAAGGCTTGGCGTTGGCTCTGAAAGGAGAAGAAGATCTACCTGATATGTTAACCACCACAGAAAAACAAGACATGCTGAACAAGGCCAAAAGTTCCCTGATTCTTGGCTTGGGCGATAAAGTGCTTCGAGAAGTCAAGAAAGAGAAGACTGCTGCAGAGATATGGAGCAGGTTAGACTCACTCTATCAGTCTAAGACTGTACCTAATAGGTTATTTCTAAAACAGAGTTTGTTTGGGTTTAAGATGGATGAACAAAAGTCACTAAAAGATAATAAGAATGAGTTCCTTAAGATTATACAAGACTTAGAAAGTATATCTATTGAAATAGGTGATGAAGATCAAGCTGTAATCTTGTTAAATTCATTACCTAAAACTTATTCAAACTTTGTAGAGACTTTGAAATATGGTAGGCAGACTCTGAAATTAGAAGAAGTATTACAAGCTATCTCTGCTAAGGATACAGAAAACAGAATTAGGGATAAGAATGTGAATGATGGTAAGGGTCTTGTAGTAAGAGGAAGATCTGAAAAGAAGAATTGGAAAAAGGGAGGTCAGAATAGACATAGGTCTAAGTCCAAACCTGGGAAATGGAAGTGTTTCTTCTGTCATAAGGAGGGTCATCTTAGGAGAGACTGCCCTGAGAGAAAAAAGAAGAAATATGAGAAAGAGGATGATGGAGGCAGTGCAGGGGTAGTATCTGAAGGATATGAGAGTTCAAAGGTCCTAGTTATTTCAGAGGGCAGTACTAGGGATGAGTGGATCCTAGACACTGGTTGCACCTATCATATGACACCTAATAGGGAGTGGTTTAGCTCATTTCAACCTTTAGATGGTGGGAAAGTAATGATGGGAAATAATGTTGTCTGTCATATTAAGGAAATAGGATCTCTCAAACTGAACCTTCATAGTGGATTAGCTAAGACACTTACTGATGTTAGGTATATCCCTGAACTAAAACGAAACCTTATCTCTCTTGGAACATTAGACTCTATAGGTCTGAATCATAAGGCTACTAATGGGAGTCTTAGTGTCTTAAAAGGGTCTTTAGTTATTATGAAGGCTGAAAAAAGAAATGGGTTGTATGTCTTGAAAGGTAGGGCTGATAGTGGAGAGGTCAATATTGGGGCAACTGAGGAACTAGATAAGACTACCTTGTGGCATAAAAGGCTTGCCCATGTTAGTGAAAAGGGCTTAGGTGAACTCAGTAAACAAAACCTACTAGGTGGGGATAAAACAGGGAACCTGAATTTTTGTGAACACTGTGTATTTGGGAAAATGTGCAGGGTAAACTTTGGGACTGGACAGCACTACTCAAGCTCACCACTTGAGTATGTGCACTCTGATTTATGGGGACCATCTAGGCATTATTCACTTGGAGGGTGTAGGTATTTTTTGAGTATTGTGGATGACTATTCTAGGTATGTTTGGATTTATTTTCTTAAAACCAAGGATGAGACCTACTCTAGATTTAAGGAATGGAAAACCATGGTTGAAAAGCAAAGTGGAAAGAAACTGAAAAAGCTTAGAACTGATAATGGTTTGGAATTCATTAATGAGGAGTTTAATAACTACTGCAGAATTAATGGGGTAGTTAGACATAGGACAGTGAGACACACTCCACAGCAGAATGGACTCTGTGAAAGGATGAATAGGACTATCTTAGAAAGGGTAAGAAGTATCCTGTCATGCTCCAAACTTCTAGTCAAGTTCTCGTGTACCCACCCATACCATTGCCTACTTGATAAACAGAACACCCTCATCAGCTATAGGTTTTAGAGTCCCACTCGAAAAGTGGACTGGTCATCCTGTAAACCTTGAAAACCTTAGAATTTTTGGATGTCTAGCCTATGTTCATTCTAAGGATGAGAAGTTAAAACCTAGAGCCACTAAATGCATTTTCTTAGGATATCCAGATGGGGTTAAAGGCTACAAGTTCTGGAATTTAGAAACTAAGAAATGTATCGTAAATAGGGATGCCATATTCAGAGAATATACTCTACCAGGCCTAGGAAACAGATTAATATACTCTACCAGGCCTAGGAAACAGACCTGATGAATCTGAGAACTCTTATTCAGAAGCTAGACACTTAGAACTAGAAGTGACTGACTCTAGTTTTAGCCCAAGTTTGAATCAAGGTGGAGTTGAGGAATTAGACACTTATGAGGAAGAACCAATTGGTGAACATGAAGTAGGGCAGAATACTCCAGGTGTAGATACCTCAAACTTGGCTGATTATCAGTTATCAAGAGATAGGATCAGGAGAACAATCAGACCCCCAAATAGACTAGGATATGCAGACCTGGTGGCTTATGCTCTTCAGGTGGAGGAAGAGATGAATGATGAACCTAAGACATTCCAAGAGGCAGTTTCTGGATTTGAAAAATTGGAATGGAAGAGAGCCATTGAGGAAGAATTTGATTCTCTTATGAAGAATAACACATGGGCTCTGGTTGATAAACCAAAGGACTGTAGGGTGGTAAGATGTAAATGGATTTTCAAGAAAAAACCAGGTTTGAAAACTCAGGATGCACCTAGGTACAAAGCTAGGTTAGTTGCAAAGGGGTTCACACAAGTTGAGGGGGTTGACTATAATGAAATTTTCTCTCCTGTGGTCAAGCATACATCCATTAGGGTCCTGATTTCTCTAGTAGTTCAATTCAATTTGGAATTGGAACAACTTGATGTAAAGACCGCATTCTTGCATGGAGATTTGGAAGAAAATATCCTAATGGAGCAGCCTGAAGGTTACAACAGTGATACAGGTAAAGTTTGTCATTTAAAAAAATCCTTGTATTGTTTGAAACAGTCACCACGACAGTGGTATAAGAAATTTGATTCTTTTATGCTAGAAATAGGGTTCAATAGATGTAACTTTGACAGCTGTTTTTACTATAAAAGAATTTCAAAACTAATACACATTTTTTTACTGTTGTATGTGGATGATATGCTTGTGGCATGCCATGACAAATCTGAGCTGTGTCAACTGAAGAAGCTGTTGAACACCAAGATTGAAATGAAAGAGCTGGGTCAGGCTCACAAAATCCTTGGTGTTTCTATTGTCAGAAACAGAGCTGCTAAAAGTTTAAAGTTAGTCCAATAGGACTACACTAAGAAAATTCTAAAGAAATTCAACATGCTGGATGCTAAACCTGTTCAGACTCCTCTCGGTGCTCACCTGAAGCTTTCACATGAGCAAAGTCCACAAACTGAAACTGATAAACTGGAAATGGCAGGGATATCTTATGCTAGTGCATTGGGGAGCCTAACGTACTTGATGGTTTGTTCAAGACTAGATTTAGGCTTTGCTGTAAGCTTGGTTAGCAGGTTCATGAGCAATCCAGGAAGGACACACTGGATGGCTCTTAAATGGATTATGAGATACTTAAAAGGAACTAAATCAGTTGGAATTATTTTTAAGAAAAATCATAATTGTGATGAGTGTGTTGAGGGATTTTGTGATGCAGACTATGCAGGGGATTTAGACAGAAGAAAGTCAACATCTGGGTTTGTTTTTACCTTGTGGGGAAACACAGTCAGTTGGAAGTCAAAGTTGCAGCATATGGTAACTCTGTCTTCAACTGAATCAGAGTATGTTGCATTGACTAAGGCAGCAAAAGAGGCTACCTGGCTGAAAGGTTTGATGATCGTGGTGGTGTTGAAGCGACAAGCCGTGAAGATTAACAAGGATCGAGTGAGTGCGGTCCACCTTTGTAAAAATCAAGTTTACCATGAGAGGACCAAACACATTGATGTCCGCCTTCATTTCATTAGGGAAATGATTGAAAAAGGGGAAATTGAGATTGAGAAAATTGATGGATCTCACAACCCAACCGACATGTTCACCAAACCTGTCCCATTTGAGAAACACAGACTCTGTATGAGTCTGCTTCAAGTTCAAGAGTGAACTGATAAATTTCCAAGGCCACATTGGAGGGGATTGACAAATCAAGAAGCCAAGGTGGAGAATTGTGGTGACGTGGCTCCTGATTTGCCACGGTGGAAGTCAGCATAAGTGTCTAAGTCAAACTTCCATTATGCGACGTCGTTTTGGCCAACCTAAAAGACTTATCTAATTAGGTCTTCTCATTATCGAGCAGCCCTCATTTCTCTTTCATTTCTATTTGGCTCGACAGCCTGTTTGGTAGGACAGCTCCTCACCTTGAAGAAACTTCTAGAATCGATCCAGCAAGCTTTCAGTTATGGAGAATCAAGGACGATGGTCGATGATCCGGGGAGAAAAGCCTGCGTATTTAACACATGCTTTTCCAGAGAGAAAGATCAGAGTTTTTGGGCAGAACTATTTAGGGTTTTCTCTAATCGGTGTGTTCTTTCCTTGTTTAATGGTTTACCTTCTGTTCTGATGAAAGCTTTATCTCTGTACATTCTTGATTGATAATAAAATCCCTAGTGTGAGCCTTGGAGAGTGGATGCAAGCTGTAAAGCCGAACCACTATAATCTTGCTGTGTCTTGTTCTCTACTTGTCTCTATTTTATCTGTCATGAGTTTAATTGTTGATCTGTCACTAAATTTTCATCACTGAATCAGTTATTCATTAACCCTAGAATCTTAACAGACATAAAATCTGCATATGTAAAGACCATAGGTGATAAACCCTTGTGCAGTCTACATAAAAAATATTCATTAGCGAGCTTAACTTCAAACTGCATCACTCCTCAGCATGATCCCTCTAGTGACTAAAAGCAGGAAAAATTTATAAGAGGTTGATCTAAAAGATCTCAGTGATTGAATAATTTTTTAAAGGGATGTTATCAATGTAAGTACAATGTTTTGTTGAAATGCTATTAAAAGGATATACATTTCGAATCGTTCAATGTAGGGATAACTAACAGTGACATGCCGTTAACTTTAATGATGTGTCATCTTATATAATATTGTCATGTCATCAATGTAGGGGCGTAACGGTAAAATTTATTTCGAAGACTACCTTATGGTAGGAAGTTACTTTTATCGGGTTTAAAGTGTTGAGTTCAAACTCGGGGTGGCCAAAGCAGAGCACTGAATTTATAGGAACCAAATAAAACTATAAAAGTTTCCGTATCAAACCTTAAGAATTTTGTGAGGCTTGAAGTGGCCATGGCCACGGAAGCTTGAACGGAACTTCATCACTGCATGTGCATGGATGCAAATCACGTGTGATGTGGTAATTAGGGGCGACAATTTTCCGTAATTGTAGACATTTTTGTTCGTTGACCATGACCATGTCTTGATGGTTCCAAGGACTTCGGAAAAGTGTCTAGAATAACATGTGATAACAAAACCATGGCATCACATAGAGATGATGGTGAGCGTGCCATGCTTAAAAATTCACAGCCCATAGTGTCGTAGGTCATGTCATGTCAAAGCCCGTAAAAATTTATGTTATGTCGTGTCATGCCAGCCCACCAAATTTGAAGGCCACGGTATGACCCGTTATATATCGTGTCTTGCCTTGGGTCATGCCGTGGGACGTGTCATGAGCCGGCCCACGTGTTTTTAAAAATATTTCATTTTAATGTTTATAAATTATGGCAATTTTGATTTATTATTAATAATTATTATAGAAATATTTTATATGTTATATCTAGTGACATTTTGTATTTATATTAATTAAAAAATATATAATCACTATGAAATATAATAAAATATTGAAATATTGAAATATTAATTAAATTTCAACACTTTTTATTACTTATAAGTTATAATTATAAATTATAAATACGAACTTAAAAATTAGGATTAAGAATTATTAATTTTATTTTTTTTGTGCTGTGTCATGCCAGCTCACGTGCCTTTTTTAAGACCCATGGCACCGCTCAAGTATTTTCGTACCGTGTCGTATTGTGCTTTTTTTTTTGGTGCCGTGCTTTGTCGTATTGCGCTTTTTTTGTGTCATGTTGTGCCATGCCGTGGGCTGGCATGGCCCACCCCCAGCTCTAGCATCACATGAAACAAATGTTAAAAAATTGATTTTCATCCAATGAAGATTTTACATAGCTCCTTAATTTGATCGAATCTTAGGCACTAATCTTATTTATGTGTTTGCGTGCCTGCCGGAAAAAAAAAAAAAGAATATTTAAAATTCATAAAAAAACACACCCTTTAATTTTCATGAATTAAATTAAAATCTAAAAAGTTTTAACAAACAGATTGACCAAATTACCTAAAATGTTTTTATTCAAAATAATTGAGACATGGAATTTTTTTTTTTTATGCTTATATCTCTAATGATTCAAACAACAATCAGTAATATAAAGTTTGTGACAATAAAATTGTCATAATTATATCTATAATTGGCAAAGTCAATAGTCTCATACTATATTATTGTAACAATTTTTTAGTCTTCTTTTAACCTTTCATTAATATTTGTGTTATGATAAATTTTATTTCCAGGAATACTATCCTTTCCAAATGAAATACCAAATTTTCCATCCCAAATAATGTGTTGTCTCATGTGGGGTTGACACATCATTTAACACGTCAACTCCTTATTTACACTTTAAAGCAATATAAGAGAACACATCACTTGGGATGAAAAACTAGGGATATTATTTGAGAAGAGTAGTATTATTCTTTTATTTTAAAGGGCAAACATTATGCTAATTAAAATAATTGTCCTAAACATTTCTGACGGTTTTAACAGTTGAATTAGATTCCGACCAGCTGCGGATTTTGACAATTAGCTTCCGGCAACTAGTTGACTAAAATTCACTTCTATAACATTTTCTATAATTAATTTTATAATAAAGGTATATTGGTAAATGTAAATATAAAAAAAAAAGTTATTTAGACTTGGTTAGTTTAGAGAAACAAACACATTATGTATCTTAAATTTATTAAGGAAAAAAAATTAACAAAAACACGAAGAACCCCTAACTATCCCTAAACACGAATGGGAAAAATAAGAAATAATTAATGCAACAGATTTTCTATCTATAAAGAATTTTTTTTCAGTCACTATAGGTATAATTTTTTCGTTGATATCCACGTTTTTAGCAAACGGCATCTTGACTTATTGATTAATTGGACAAAGTAATTTTAGTATAGTTTACTGCTTACGAAAATATTTTAGAATTAATTAATACAAAAATCCAGAGTGTAACATATATGTAGTAAATTTTTATTGTGAAAACTATAACAAAGGAGACTCATATCATGTGACCAAGACATGGAGATGTAGAAACACAGAAAGTGATAAATTACCCTAATTAGAAACTAGAAAATCAACCACTATTAGGTAACCTGATAATAAAAGAGCAATAGAGGTTCCATGAACTTTTGTGTTCAAATCCCCTCAGACACTAATAAGAGTGGTTATTAAGGCTCTTACTCGGCCTGCAATTCTAAGGTTTTGAGATATTAATTGAGGTGTGCACAAGCTGACCCGAACACTCCCAGTAATATATATATATTTTTCCAATATTATTAAAACTCTGTGCAAATATTAACCCTCCTTAATTAAAGAATCTCTTGGCAAGGGATGTATAATACTTTTCAACGATGATTAGAAACTCGGCCCAGCCCGGCCTAGTCGGTTGAACCGGTTCAACTGTGACCCGTTGCCTTTACCAAGTTGGGTTACAAAATTTTCAATTCATTCAAAACCCTAGAAATTAGGACATCAATTGTGAACAATTGAAGGCTGGAATGTTAGGGCTTTTGAAAAAGAATGGCCGATTAATGGAATGTTGGCAATGGCATCGATTTCTAGTGAGTGAATCGATTGAAAATTGCAAAACAATGTCGCCGGAAAAAGCCCGCTATCGCTGGTGATTGGGAAGGCAAACGGGGGAAGGGTGAGATGAGTTTTGGTCAGGAGTCTGAGGGGAGTGTTTTCGTGGCGATGGGCCGTGTTGTAATTGCCAAAAACAAGCCCTATTTGCTAATGTTGATGGTGGTGTTTGGAGTGTTTTTACAAGATTTCAAACCTATGAGGACTTATATGTAATTTTTAGAGGTAGTTTTGTTAGATTTCAAACCTTTGAACACTGGTTTGACTTGCGGGTCAAACCACTCGACCTATGACTCAATGGCCTATCCGGGTCACTGCCCAGGTTGGGTTTCTAATCATTACTTTTCAATTATAATGAGTACGTTCATCTTAAGCACTCTCACAAGGACAATAAAATTAACCTTAATTTAATTTTTTTTTTTTTCAAATTGTCACTCACATTTTATGAATCATATATGGTTTTTGTTGAGGACAAAATATATCAACTCCATATTTGGTTAGTATACATATACACACACACATAAAGTATAATCAAATAAAGATATGGATTATTAGTTAAATAGTAGTAATATTTTCAATTTTACAAGCCATTGCATCTAAACGAAAGAGAAATTATAGCTCTTAGATTAAGGGTGTGTTTGTTTTTACCATTTTTATCTCAAGATTTAGGTTTTTTGTTGTTTTCTTTTTTATATAACACCACTTATTTCCAGATAAATGTATTCAATAGAAAAAGTTAAATTTCATTAGTTAAAAATCGAAAATGTCTAACAAAAACATATACTAAACTACCTAAAAATATCGTAGTTTCATAATAAGTACAAACTTACAATCATGATGAAGAGTCAAACACATCTTAAATTCTATCATTATTTATTTAAAAACTTCTAAACTTATCCACCATTAAAGTTGTTGTTTGCCAGAATCTGGCTATGGGTCGCTAGTATTGGATAAGTAGAAAATATTCTGTAATTTTAATACCAAGTATTCTTGCAAAAAAAGAAAAGAAATATTTTTTTTAATAGCAAATGGAACACATATTGTTCTGTAATTTTAAAATAATTCTAAGGATTGAAAGAAAAAGATATGACAAATATCCAAACCACAAACATAGATTTATTAATTTCTTCAAATCCCAAATACATATATAAGAGTAGCTTAATTCAAATACAAATAAAAGATGACACAAATAAAACCATAAATAGGAGAAAGACATAATCATTAGAACACCAACCAGCATGCATACTAGATATATCCAGATGCTTCAGAATTTTAGACAAACGACTCGTTCAGAGGAATCATTGTTCTTCATTTATTTGATTTTTTAAAGGAACTTTTTTCAAATGACTTCTCCTCGTTTTAAAACTTTGAACACTTCCTTTCGAGGCACCTCAGAATGCTCAGTTTTTGTTTCGATTATTTCGGCCGGCTGCACAGAAATAGACACCTCAAAATGGCCCTTTTTTGTTTCGACTATTTCGGCCGGCACAACCCATTTTTTCTCTATAAGTTCTCCGAGGATGGAAGCTTTCTGTGAACATTTCTGGCAATGAAAATTAAGGGAGATCGCTTCTATTGTTTTACTTTTGCCTTGGCCCTGAGAAGGTATAAGAACGATCTGAAGCATTTTTTCACTTCTGTCTTTGCTCTGAATTGGCGAAGGAACGTTCTCAGCTGCCATGCTTTCACTTCTGCCTTTGCTCTGAGAAGGCGAAGGAACGTTCTCAGCTGCCATGCTTTTACTTCTGCCTTGGCCCTGACAAGGTGTAACAACGAATCTGAGCATGAAGGCCTCTGGATGTCCATATATATAAACACACATGGTAATAATATTGACCAAATTCTTTCTTAATTAAATTAACAGTATTGCACTTAATTACAAATTTTACAGATTAATATAAATTAACATGATGTGGCAATAATGTGACAATCATGCACTTTATACTCTATCTATTTCTGTTTTTCAATTAATTTATACTTTATACTCTACGCTACTGCATGACAAAATAATTTCTCATGCAAATATCAAGCTACGCATTAGCTAACTTGCTACTAAGAAAGTCAACAAACTATTTATGCCAAATGTTTAAACTACATTTCTCACATCATATTACAGAACCATTTCTTCTTTCACAACCAATATTTAATTTCTCATGCCTATATGTATAGTATAGCTTCATATAGAGATATTTTATTCTTAATAGGAATACTTACCTAATAAAAAATATAGAGACATTTTATTAAAACTGATCAAATAATAAAGTTAATAAAAAAATATGATTAAAAATATTTAAATTATTCATTTTTGAGAAAATATCCTTAAGAGAGGAACACCTTTTCATTTTCTCATTTTTAAAATACTATTATTAGACAAACATATTGAGTACATTTTCATTTTCTGAATATGTATAATTTAATTATTTTTTTAATATATTCAATATTTCACAAAATACAAAATGAATTCAAAAACAAGTAGACTCTTAGGTAAAAGATGAAATTTCACCTATTCTTGTCAACTTATATTTACAGAGTTCATTCTTTCCTTGATGAGGTGATGAACAAATATAAAAAGATATACGTAAATGAAAAGTTTTATGATGAAAAATTTTCAATACACACACACATATATATATGTAAGTACTCTTAGGTAAAAGAGGAAAAATCACCTATTCTTATCAACTTATATTTACAAAGTTCATTCATTCATTGATGAACAAATATAAAAAGATATGCGTAAATGAAAATTTTTATGATGAATACATCTTAAAATGTTTGTCGCTCTAGCGGATAGCACAAAAACAGAAACAAATACAAAATAAAATTCTTAGTTAAAAGATAAAATTTCACATATTTTTATTATCATATGTTTACAGAGTTCATCCATTCATTGATGAGTTGATGAACAAATATAAAATTATATGCGTAAATGAAAAAAATTATGATGGAAATATCTTAAAATTTGTAAGAAATAAGAATTTAAAATGATTTTTTCTTTCCGTTTAATATGTCAATATTTGGGAGTGGACTTCTAATTCAATCTGTTGATCAAACAAAAATGATTCACTATTGAACAAGTAAAAAGTCGCGGGAAGAAATACCTGAATGGCGTTTTCGTAAGTCTAAATTTGACTACAGTAGTACAGTGTACTCCAGTGTGCAAAAAACTTTCAACACTAAGACCCTATTTATAATGCTTCATCATTAGTTCAGTCTCAAAGGAATCGATCGAAATTGAATTTAAAAAGGATTAATCAATTTTGTCCAGCCATCGAAATTGTCGTTGATTATAACAGTTGACCGGAGAAGGCATTTGAAAGCCATGTGTCACATCAGGTTCAAGATAAGAAAACCACCACCATTTAGGGTGAACAACGCGGGATAACAACTGTAAACCCCCTAATATTTACCCTGTAAATTAAAGCCCCCGCGGTATCAGGTATGACCATACACCCCCGACCGTTACCAAAACGTTCTGAATCCTGACACCTGACTCAGGTTGAATTTTTGAAAATTAGATTTATTAATATAAATTAAATTTTTAATCTTTTCAACATTAACGAAAATTTACCCTGAATATAAATGTGAACCTTTATTCTTTTACCTCGCTTATTAAACTTAAAGTAAATTTTATAATGTTTGGGTAATGGCTGGGGATGTATGTCCATTTCTGATACTCGAGTTTAGAAGAATAAAATGGTTATGTTTTCAATTAACCTATGGGTAAATCTGTAATCACAGTGATCAACTTGGTGTTTAATGCATCTTAACGTCAAAAACAAACAACTTAGAGTCTAAGTGGCCATTTCTAAAGTTATTGGGAGTTTTTAGATACTTCATTAGTAACGTAATTAATAGTAGCACTATCATATATTATTGTCAATCAATTTGTAAGCATAAACCCCGGGTACTGGACAAATCTGTAAGCAAAATACGGCGGTACTTTTATGTATAAAATCTTATTCGTCATGCTACCTTGTTATTCGCGTCTTCAATTAATAACATTGTATCCCTATAAATATTTATTTTAAAGTTTATTATTTATTTTAATTATTAGGTGCAACTAACGTATTATTTATTAATTAAACAAAAATATTAATTCATAACAAACAGTTAAAACTTAAAATTAGTCCCTATTTACAGAAGCAGGACAAGCTTCTGTTCTTTTCTTTTATTATAATAGTCACTATTGAGTATTAACCCCCAGAAGAGGACAAAAGTTGTGAAAAGCCACAAACACAAGAAGAAATTTTTCTTCAATCTTGAAAGAGTCTACGGACTCTTTTTAATGCACAGGGAAATGGGTTTAATGAGTGTTTAACCTTTTGCTTGATGTTTAACAAATAACAATTCAATGAATCAACCATGAGCAGAAAGTTAAAGCACATAGGATTTTTACATAGTTTGACTAAAAACTATTTTAGCCTACAATCATAGGACCACATCCAAACTAAGTAAATCCATAATAACAAACACGTTACAAGCAAATCCATAATTGAAATTAAGTACGACAAAGTAAAACACTCCCTATTCTAGAGTCCACTATCTGATCCCTCTAATTTTCTGTCACGATCAGCTTGACACCAAGAAACCTCTTGGACAGCTTGGGCTCCTCTCAAGCTTTAATGGTTGAAGCTTCCCTTCAACTCCACAACTTAAACTTCCTTTAAGCTCTCAATCAAGGAACCAAGTTCGAAAAACTTCATTTAAAACGTTGCCCCTCATTTTTCTTGGTTCACCTTTGTTATCATCCATTATAATAATTCGTAATCATATGTAACAGATAAAAAATTTAAAAATAATTTGGGATAAATTTCTTTTATTAATTAACTAACAGTTGAGTTAAATAATTTTATTAGTTTTTATAGAGCAGGAATCAAGGGTATAGTTTCATAACATTATAAGTAATTATTTATCTGAGACGTAATTTTATGAATTTGTGTCACAAATTTGTATTAAAAATATGTATTACAATAGTTTGATCCTTACTTAAAATAAGTGTTATAGAGCACTAAATTTCAATCAAAATAGATTGGTAAATCTGATTAAAAACTCGCTCAGACTTGGCTTCTACTATTTTCCTTGTAATTTAATACAGGTCTTTCAGCAAGGACTGACAAATATTTTTTAAACTTTAAAAACATTATACGAATCTTAATTTATTGGTGAATTGGACAACTAATTTTAGATAATGCTACAGTTACCGAAGGGTGTATATCGAATTTGTGTACCGAATGACGTGGCAAAATTCTGACCGTTAATTCATTATAAGTTACTATTAATCAACGGCCAGAATTTTGTCACGTCATTCAGTGCACAAATTCGGTGTGTAACTTTCGATAACTCTATCATTTTCTCTAATTTTAATATCCAGGTTGTACCCAAACTTTCCGCAAAGCTTCTTATTTTAATCATATAAGAAAGGAGAATCTTATCACGTGCCTAGATAGATTGAAAGGGAAAAATGAAAAAAATATATATATTTAGTTAAACCCTTAAACTTGGGATCCCTTTATTAAATAATACTATACATGTAAAGAAATCTTGCAAAGATTTTATACAGAATGACAGGAAATGAATAGAAAAGTAAATATTATGAGTTTAACTTTTTGTATTAACTCTTTTATTCATTTTCTGTTACATCACTTTATATATAAAGATTTCTTTGTATTTCTATCATTATTTAATTTATTTTATTTTATGTATTTAATTTATTACATGTTATATATTATAACTATTTCTATGAGTAAACACTTGCTTACCAATATTAAATGGATCTTTCACATAAAAAAAAAAAAATTAAGGTTAGTTTTTATAATAGATAATGCATGTATTTCATAAGTTACAATTTTTACTATATCTTATTTGCAACTCTTTGAAACTCAAAGTTGGTAAAATTGATGTAATTTATGGACATGAAGTTTTCAACCTTCAAAAATCATTTTCTGAAAATAAATTGAGCATCTAGTAAATTCTAAGTCTGAAACATAGTAGTTGATCTCAAATCCTACAAGTAAAAAGTAAAAAAACATAGTAGTAGGACATGAAGTTAGATTTTGAATTATAAGTTTAAAAAAGTTAAAAAAACCATAAAACAAAATGTTTTAAATCTACTTATCCGAAGATATATAAAAAAGTTGACATCCTAAACGATGTGTCCTTGTATAGTATTGTCATATCATCAATGCAGGGGCGTAACTGAAAAATTTATTTTGAGGGGTGGTAAAAATAATACTCAATGAGTAGGGGCCACTTTTAGGAAGTTACTTTTATAGGGTTTTCATAAAATTAGCCATGGCCAGTTGGCCACGGAAGCTTGTACGTAACTTCATCCCTGCATGGATGCCAAACATTATAAAAGACTTCGTCAACGACCATCTTAATTTATTGGTGAATAGGACAAGTAATTTTAATGTCCAAGTTGTACCCAAACTTTCCAACGATAGGAAGCCTAACTGCTACTAATATTAAGATATACATGCTAATTTAACTTTCATTAGAGGATTCCGCAAAGCTTCTTAATTTAATCATATAAGAAAGGAGAATCTTATCACGTGCCAAGGTAGATTGAAAGGGGATCTTATCCCTCCTCTCCCCCAAAAAAAAAAAAACATGTTTTCTTATGTTTCCAAAAGTAAAATGGTGTTCGTTTTTGTCTTGGAAACACTTCCGAACAGGTACCTAAAGTACTGTTTGGTGGACACGTGACCAGTTCTGAGCTAACTATGATGCTATTGTAATAACGAGTTGGGGATGAAGAAGATTAATGTAATTTCGCAAAGGGCATATTAGTCATTAGCACTAAACCTAGTTTATCTTGGGAAGTTAAAACATGAGAAGGGATATATTGGCAGACATTGTTGATGGACACATAGAAACATTGAAAATAAAATGAATAAGTGTATCCTTACAAAGAAACTTACAAAGTGAAGAAAAAAACAAAGGAAAAACGGAAAAAGAGAAAGAAAGAGAGAGAGAAATGATAAAGATAAAGGGTGGAGATTAACTTTGTATGCCTCCTTTATAAGACTAGCACTGCTGAAATAAAATACTCTTCTGTTTCTTTATAATGATCAGTTTTTAGGGTATTAATTTTTTCCAAAATAGATGAAGGTGGTTTTCTCTTTCAATGTTTCTTTGACCCATGTCTTCTTTCTCTACTGTGCCCTCATCTCCTCTCTCTACCTTTTTTTATGGCTCACATCTTCTCTCTCTCTTTCTCTATCTCGTCCCCTATCTCCTCTCTATTAAATTATTTCAATATCCCCTATCTCCTCTCTATTAAATTATTTCAATATTTAACACATGTGTGCAGTGGGAAAAATAAAATTTTCCCACCTACAATATTTGAGGAAAAAGTCCATTTGAAGAGAGATAAGATTGATTCATTAAAAAGTGTGCAAAAGCTTAAAAAGATAGTAGGGAGTAATAAATTTAGAGTGACTATATAGAATATTTAAATCTTAAACAAAAATTCAGTTGAAGGGTTACGAAATTTTTTATGAAAATTACAAGTTCTTTTGTGTGATGCTAGTATTCTTGACTGTAACATATTGATTATTTCAAAATAAAATTAGAAGAAAATAAAAAATTTCAAAATGTTTATTAATTAAGAGTAAAATTAGTTTAAATAGTTGATTATAACACCCTCTCACATGGTAATCAAATTGCCCTGTTTTTACCTGCAATAACCAATTATTGACATTGAAAGTTTACTTAATCTTTCATTACTTGCCTTTGGAAAATAAGATAAATTATTATGTTATCTTTTATGTCTCGAAACAAACGTACACACTATGTGAAATTCCTAAATCAAGAAAAGCGATCAATCGTTCAAATCTGCCTTTGTCGTCAAATCAAATTATAAACTCAGATGAGCCAAACTCTTTATTGACTTTTACTTATATTGATTAATATAAATTTAATAGTTTGTCATATGAATTTGTTAATAATGGGCCACATTCATTTATTATTCTCCTAATTCTCGAGTCATTCGCTAATAAATTGCTTAATAATGGGCACTTTAATGTTCCCCAAAAATTACAAGATCTCTGTGAGATAGGGTTAGCAATTTCCGGGTTTGGGTTGGGGACCATTGTTAAAGTCATGAAAATGAACCTATTTATGTGACAAAAATACTTACTTTGTAATTAAATTGAAATTATACTAAACAATAAAATTTATGAATGTATTCAAGAAAAATCATATTCTAAATTTTTCTTACAAATATTGCATGTTTGGAATGAATTTTGAGGTTGTATAAATTGCTATTAGGATGTGATTTATTAATTCGGATTGATTTACAAATCATATTTTAAAGTACTGATCTATCTTGCCCAACACCTGATCTACCTTCCAGCGGGTTTTGTTTTCCATTTTGCCACCAGTCATCATGAATCACCGTCAGAATCCACCGTTGCCGTGTCTGTTGGACTTCCTAGAACCTCTTTGTCTTCCTCAACCACAAACCACATCTTCTAGTAGCCAGTTGTCCATTATCTACCATGACCAGGAACCTTCCAGCTTCTTCAACAATCCACAACACCACCATAAGGAGCTGAGCTCCCAATTGTCCGTTTCGATGAAGGCTAGACCAAGATCGATGACCACTGTTCTTAACGGAAGCTCTTGGCTGATTGGATTGAGTCATATCAGTGGACAATTGGTTAAGTTTCTTTGTGCCAAATGTGCCTAAGGCGGGAAGAAATCCAAGCTATCGGCTTAGCACCACGTGAGCTTCATCAACTGGAGTAGCGTACTCGCTAATTCAAAAAGCAAATTGTCATACGCTATCCAATCGACTGCGCAACCGTACAGGTAACACCCACATTTAATGCAATTCTAATCGCCAAACGGCATAAATACAATTATGCCCCTGTGTCGTACGATAATGTATGATTGCTCGAGTCTCGACACAACCAAAAATAACTATTGTATTATATATGACATAACTAGTTAGTAAATACACATTTTATATGCAAATTATACGGATGGTCGTATAATTCGCGTATAAAACACGTATCCATATATTTTTTAAAGAACTACTGAATTATTCGCGAATTTTTGGAGTATCAGAATTAATTTTTGGAGTATCAGAATTATTCGAGAATAATTGAAAAAAAAAAAAAAAAAACTAATTGACATCTTTTTCCCGCCCATTTCACACTAATTTAACCACTGACATCCATTTGTTTTATTGGAAAAGGAGAATAAAAATATAAAATAATCCTCGCAAAAATTAAAAACTCAGAATGACTTACTGACATCCATTTTCCCGCCCACACCTTTACATTTTAAACTCAAAACACAAACAAAATCATTTCATATTCTTCAATTATTTTCATGCTATCTAATAAATTAGATTGGATTGATGATATTAAAATAATAATTTATTATAAAAAAAAAACTGTCATATATTATAGCTATAAAATAATAGTTAGACTATTATAACACTAATATTTTATATAGATTTGTGAAACAAAATTTTATTTCTTGATGGATTAATGAGAAGTTAAAATTTGTTGCATTTAATATCAAACTTATCAAGTTTTAAATTAGTAAAGAATCATGGCTAACTATTGTGTTTGAGTCTAGAGATTATAATTTGAATACTAGTTATATATTGTATATTTGTGTTATTGGTTAGTTGAATACTTAGCATTTGAAATACTATATTGATTTTAGCCAGGTAATCCATAAAATTATTAACAATAAGATTGATATTGCTGTATTTTTCAAAAAGTATTATTGATAATGCTCTGTATTAAACCCATATATACCCGTATCGTATTTTTTTCGTATCCGAATTTTATGACCGAATTTTTATTTTTCATCATTTGTCGTATTGTACCCGTAAAAAATTCCCGTACCGTTTTTTTGTCGTACCCGTATTTACTAACTAAGGACATAATTATACTACATATACTTGAAACACCCCCGCTGAATTGTCACCTCCCGCTGTAGCCCAACGATCTCTCCCTCTCGATTTGTAATGGTGTGCCGACAGACTGCCACCTTACCCTCAAGTGTAATACAATCAATACTCAATGTTCTCTCCAGCTTTGCTAGCCTTGCTTCAGCCAACTGAAGCTTCTCGGCGTTCTCATCCAGCCTTAACAAGTCTCCATAGGCTTCTTGAAACAACAGGGTTGATGACGAAAACAATTGAACAAACACACAATTGGTAGATAAAACCACTGGCAAGGTTAAGAACAAAAGACAACAGAAGAATATTCAACATACCCGAGCCTAGTCAGCGGTCACCTTCTTCAACAAGTTCGCTTTGCTCCAAGGGTTATCCTTCTCCAATTCCTTTGATGTGGCGTAATCCATAAGAGCATTCATTGGCTCCAGAAGATGCTCCGAAAAAACGCCACAACCTCTTTCGGAGTAGTTGGTGCAACTTCCATGCAAACAGAGGATGAACCCTCATCAAACACCTACTGGCTTAAGGCGTCGCTATTCGACAACTTCTATCCCCAGAGCCCTGCTCAATATCACGGCGCGCAGGAGCGGAGCTTGCCTTATCCTCCACCCCAAGATGTCGGCAAGGATTAGCCCCAGCATCAAAGGTCTGGTGAAACTCGCGCATACGCTTTATCCACGCAATCGCTCTATCCACGCAGTCCCACTATTACTGCTGCCATCACCTGGTAACTCATTTCCACTCGAAGCCATATTTCCTAACCCTATTTCTCAAAATGCCTATGCAAGCGGGAAGTAAGCCTAGAAAGTAGATAACTTGAATGCAGATAATGTGCCATATTTATACACGCCTATGGGCACCAAAACGACTTGCTGCGATAACCGTTCAGCTCCCAACGTTTTATAATGACTGGAAGCGGGATAGACATAACCCTGCCCAAGGCGTCGTCAATTCCAAGATTTGAAAAGACAATACCCCTCAATTTGATAGACAATTAATCAGAAGTGATGTGACAACCTAGAACTCGCCCCCAGTTAACAAACATACCGCACCAAACATACTAAGTTGAGTTTTCGAAGCCCAAACCCGCCCTTCAAAAATGGGGGGATTAATGATTAGGGGACGTTGTCGTGCGGGCATTTAGTAATCTATGAGCGAGCATCTAGTAATTCGAGTAAAGCACGCAAAAAATTCACGATTGCGAGACCCAAACAAATATTTAAAACCATCAATTTAACTTTCAGTTAAGTGAGCAATCAACAAGTTCAAATGAAGGATCATATCCACTGTAGGTCTATGGATCGAGTGAAAACGGCAAAAATTTTTGCGATCCACAAACCAAAACCTTAATATCCTTATACCGATTTACATAATTTATGCATAAAATAAATATTAAAAGATTAATAATAATTTCATATTAATGTTTGGAAGCTCTTTTTTTTTTAATTTGGATTCACATTCACGCCAAGGTAGGAATGCATGATTGGTATCCACACAAAGATAAGACGACAATCACCAATTGAGATTAACTCAATTGGTTTCAAGGAACAAAATGATGCAGAATTTTTAACCAAAAACTCTTCGCCCACACTAGGATGAATACGTTGGGGGAGAGAGAGAGAGAGAGAGAGAGAGAGAGAGAGAGAGAGTGTGTGTGTGTGTGTGTGTCAGGGTGGCTAAGGTTTTCTTTTTTCAACTAAAGTGTGTAGTAGGTTTTTAATTTTAACTTGCCTTTAAATTAGGCAACAATTAAAAACCCTAAACCAATAAGGAATAGGCATCAACTTATTCCTAATTAGAATAGATTCACTCTACTACCAAACAAGGTAATAGTTGTATTAAATAATAATATTACACACACACTCTCATATATATATATATATATATATATATATATATATATATATATATATCCAATCTCACTAATTTTTATTCCCATATGAAATTAAATGTAGACAACAACCTCAACAAATTTAATTGCAATGTGAGATTATCAAAATACCATTTCATCTCAAAAAATGAAAATACCCTTCTCACCTATTTATCCTTAATCTGTCTTCTATGTGCGTGACCTGAATGCTTCTCATCATATCGATAGTGAATAGTATCGTGATTAACACCCAATCAATCGTCTCACTAAACACTAACCAAGATTAGCCTCTAGAAAGACATCATGGCCACCCGATAGATTCGAATTCAATGAAACAACTACCTATCAATGATATGGTTATCGTGCAATCTAATTCCTTCATCATACATTATCTCATCACGGTTGAGGTACAGAAATAGTGTCAACCTTAGATACCATTGACCCCTTTGTATTATATTACTGGACCAACGATTAGAATAATAAATTGAATTGGGCGATAACTCAATCCCACTATGGTCATAGATTTAATGTCGTTGCTATTTACTGAATTGCTCAATGAGATAATTTCTCCTGCACCAGGGAGTGATGAATCCTTTGCCAAGCCACCATAGTCTTGATACACTTTTGATATAGCCAATCACCACCGTTCTGATAGTCCTGAATAAAACTATGTTGGGCTAGTGTCAAACTATACCAATTGGTGCACAAGCCGCTCTCTCAAGTCTAAGGATCACATGCACCACCATCCATGAGAAGATTTATTCCACAGACACTAGGGTTACCATCTCTGTGTAATCCTCTAGTGAGTTTGTCTAGTGAACTTACCTATAGCAAGCACTTATGCGTTGCACCAGGTTGTCAGTAAACAACTTGGCAAGTGAGATTGGTCACTACCTTTCGACAAGGTCATTCAACACTATAATAACCTTATTGTATTATCTGTGTCCTTACTTAGAATATTACTAGTGCTACAAACATTTCTAGAATGACCACGATTTGTGATCATAAGATCCCCATTATCGAGATTTGAAACACTCGATACCTTTGTCATGGTTTTACTATTCTAAGGACATATATCACAACATACAATGAATACAAATTACATGATGTAGAAAAATTCCTTTTATTGATTGTAAACGTTATTACAAGAGTCAACATTACAATAATGGATTGGCTTTAGGGCACCTACTCTAACAATCTCCTACTTGCATTATAGCCAGTCATTCATGTATTTAATACCAAATGACCTTAAGTGCTTTTCATGCTTCTCCTACAATAGAAGTTGTGTCAGTGGATTGTTATGTCGTTTGAAACAACTACTAGCAAGTACAATAGTCTCAAGTAATATAGTGTAACAAAATACAGGTTATCGTACCCAAGGGATTGCGTAAACAGTACTTGAAATGTTAATTAATCTTAATTTTATCTAGATAATCAAAACTTAGAAAGGTGATATTTAAAACTAAAATTATTAAAAACTAAAATATTAGAAACGAACAATTGCAAGAAAACTAAACTTAAGAATTTAATGAAAGAAAACGACTAAGACTTCAGGCTCATCTATAACTTCTCTACACCCCTCAGTTTACTATGGTCAATGAATTTACTTAGTTAATGTGACAATGGGATTTCCTAGGTTAACCAATATTCTTTCTAAGCAATATTAATTCTACTTCTATCTCACAACCTAGATATCTCTATGTAGATTTAATGAAATAGACAAGCATTAAGCTTTATGAAATCTTCTAGCTTTCAGCACAACTTAATCCTGCCCATCACTATTGCATGTATCAATTCATATATCTCTATATACAATTAATCCATGGCCTATATCACTAGACCACTCATGTGATATCTCCTCTCGATCTCAATCACACAAAACAATTCTATAGAAATTGATCAGGTTCCTAATAGCATTAAGCACATAATATAAGCTCACCATTAGAAAAATAGTTCAATAACCATAGAGCAAAAGATGGATCACAAATCCACGTATAGACTAACCCTAGTCCTAGCCTGAGAAAATTAGTTCATAATAAAAGAAATAAGAGCAAAATTCAAGAAATAAATCATATTGAAAAACTAAAGACAAACTTTGTGATGAATTTCGTTCTTGATTCTCCCTCTTCTTTTGTTACACAATAATCTCTCTCTAAAAATAGGCAAAATTCGGCCCGTTAACGAGTAATCTCAACCACACTTAAATACCCAAAAGAGTCCTAAGCAAACAAGGAAAGGAAAACTAAAGAAATCCCTAAAAGTGTCCAACACGGCCTTGGCTGTGTCCAAATTTACGTCACCATGGCCTAGGCCATGGTGCTTCCTGTCCTCAATATTTTATCCTCATTCCATAACCATGGCCTTCAAAATTGTTAGCTAATCTCAATTTCTTCAAGCTTTGAATCCTAATTTTATTCCAATGCTCCAATCTACTCAATTAAAGCCTAAAAATCACAAAAATTCTCCAAATCAATAGTTGACCATTCACATCTCAAACTTAGCAAAAAACTGACATAAAAACAAAGAATACAAATGAGAAATTAACTAAACGGCTATGAAAACAAATCTAAAAACACTAAATTTATGCAACTTATCATGGATAGGTGAGATTGTCATTAGTATGTACTTTGCAAATCTGCACATCCTTCCTCTGAACCATTTCTCTGATCAGATGAAATTGTCTAAGTATGTGTTTGGACTGCTGGTGAGATCGTGGTTCCTCTGCTTGAGCTATTGCTCCATTGTTGTCACAGTAGACATCTATTGGATCAACAATAGTGGAAACCATGCCTTCGGTGACAAACTTCTTGATCCAAACTGCCTCTTTGGCTATATCAGATAATGCAATATAATCAGCCTCTATTGTAGAGTTTGCTATAGTGCTTTGCTTAGAGCTCTTTCAACTCACTATAGCTCCATTAAGACAAAATACAAACCCAGACTGCGAATGATAATCATCTTTATCAGTTTGGAAATCAGCATCACTCTACCCTCTTACAGCGAGCTCATCATCTCCTCCATAAACCAAGAAACTTTAGTCCTTTTTGGGTATTTAAGAATGTTCTTGATTGCTATCAAGTGATGCTCATCTGGATCTGATTAATATCTATTACAAGTGCTTAATACACATGAGATATCAAATTGAGTACATAACATGGCATACATGATAGATCCGATTGCTAACGCATATGAGATCCTCTTTATCCTATTTCTCTCCTCTTGTGTTTTAGGACATATTTCTTTAGAGAGATAGACACCAACCTTTCTTGGATTCTTCCATACTGAATCTCTTTAGTACCTTATCTATGTATGTACTCTGACTTAGGCGAAGCAATCTACGCGATCTATCATGATAGATCTTTATTCCGAGGATGTAGGCTATTTCTCCTAAGTCCTTTATGGAGAAGCACTTGGATAACCAAGTCTTTACTGATTGCAAGTTTGGTATATCATTCCTGATCAAAAGTATGTCATCAACATACAACACCAAGAATGCGGCTGTGCTCCCACTTACTTTCTTGTAAACACAAGGCTTATCTTTATTCTTAATGAAACCAAAATCTATTACTGCTTCATCAAAACAAATATTCCAACTCCTTGAAACTTGCTTGAGTCCATTAATAGACCTTTGCAACTTGTGTATCTTATCATTTTGTCCATCAAGAATTAAACCATCGGGTTTTGTTATATACACATCCTCTTCTAGGTTTCTATTCAGAGAGGCCACTTTGACATCCATTTGCCAAATTTCATAATCGTGATATGTAGCAATCGCAAGCATGATCCTGATATACTTAAACACAACCGGTGAAAAGGTTTCTTTATAGTCAATTCCATGAACTTGTTTGAAACCTTTGGCAATGAGTCGTGCCTTATAGGTATGCAAGTTACCATCTATGTCAATCTTCTTCTTGAAGACCCATTCACACCCTATATGTTTTACGCCTTTAGGTGGATCCACCAAAGTCCATACTTGATTCTGGTATATGGAGACCATCTCAAATTTCTTGGCTTCGAGCCATTTAACGGAATCTAGATCTGATATAGCATCATCATAGGTTTTGGGTTCATCATCTTGGTAGACTAATACGTCCCCATGCTAAGTCATGAGAAAACTGTACCTCTTGGGATCATGATGTACTATTCCAAACCTATGTAGCTCTTGTGTAACTTGAAGTAGTTCACTTTGATCCACAAATTGTGAAGTAACCTCCTCATGATGTTTGTAATACTCACTTTCTAGCTAGTATACTTGGAAAATAACAATAAAACTCACAAAATATATATAAGAAAATATACATGTAGATGAGTATAAAATAATGGGTCCATAACTAATTTTTCTTTGAATACAAATCTTTATAAAATATAATAAAGTCACAAAACATCAACTCGACAGTGTTGTCGAACGCTTCCACTATGTGACGTTCCAAGCGACAACATCTCACCTATTACCTGCAAAAACATTGAAAACAATGGGGTGAACACTAACTGCTTAGTAAGTAAACCCGCTATGCTACTCTTATTTCTCTGTTGCTTAAATTCTGAATTTCTTTCCTTATATCACACCTCTCTATTCTTCTCTGTTCTTTCTCTATTCTTTCTCTATTCTTTCTTTGTTCTTTCTTTATTCCTTCTTTATTCTTTCTCTATTCTTTCTCTATTCTCTCTCTATTCTTTCTCTATTTCTAATTTTTCACTACCTATGATAATAGGCATGGTATCATGCAAATGCACAAATGCATAGAATGTGCATTTTCTTTCTGTTTTTCTATTATGTTTTCTGTTTGTTTTTTCTGTATTTCTTTCCTTCTTTCTATTCTTTTTTTCTATTGTTTCTTTCTTTTATAATTTCTTTCTTTCTTCTTCTTTTTTTTCTGTTCTTTCTACTCTTTCTTTTCTCTTTTTTTCTTTCTTATTCTCTGCTTTTCTTTCTTATTCTCTTCTTTCTCTTCTTTTCTTTCTTATTCTTTTCTTTTCTTTCTCATTCTTTTCTTTTCTTTTCTTTCCTGTTCTTTGCTGATCAGACTCGGTTGAGGCATGGATTCAGAACCCTGGCCGTGTGAGTGAATTCTCTAATTCTAGGTACAGTCCTTATCCACATGCACTTCTAACAGATTGTACAATTCTTCTTTTTGATTCTGATTCCGCTCACTAAAGGCGGCGTGCATGTAGGGTTATATCACTCATGGGTTCCCCATCGCAACAACCTTCTCTTCTTTTATCTTTTTATACTTCTTTAGATAAAATTTCAGATTTGAACTTCTTTAATATTTCTCATTTCTTTCTATTTGTTCTTTAACTTTAATGTTCATTATTACTCTTTGATACTCTTATGAGTATGTGTGCATGTATATGGGCTCATGCTTATTATTCTTCCTAAATTCACATGTTTGGATGCAATAATGTAATATGGAATGTGAACATGTCATTCTCTACCATTACCAACTCATCTCAAGATACCAAATAATCATAATCATATATGCACTTCTCTTTGACATTTCATCAAATAACTTATATGCACACATAAACTCTAATTTGGCTACATTTCTACCTCTCTTCTAAGCCACCAAAATTTGGAATAAAACACACCAAGATTAACGTCAAACCTGTCCAGGATTCACACTCCATAAATTCTACTCCAAATTTTCCATAATTTATCCAAATTGTCATCAAACATCAAGTACACAAACACTACTTCTTATGGATAAACTCTAACCATCATTCAATATCCATTCCATCAACAATTCTTCATATATAACTATATACATGCATAAAAGAAATTCTCTGCAATTCATCCAAACTCTCTTTCTCTTTGTTCTTTAATATTCTCATACATGTGTATGTGCATGGAAATATGCTCATTCTTTGCTATTCTTTCTAAATGCAAGTGCTCAAATGTGAGAATGCATTATGGCATATAAAGATATCATTATGGAACTAGTATTCTCTACCAACAACATTCCCATACTTGAAATCAATCATAGATTATTAGACTAAAAATAACTAATAAATTGGAGGTACTTTTGAGGTAGTCATTCTGCATAGGTCATATTCAAGAAGGCATATCTCGAGCTATACACATCGGATTGCTATGATCTTGGTCTTGTTTTAAAGCTTAGAGAAAGGGCTACAACTTTTGTGTTTAGGTCTCAACCTAGTTCAATGGGTAAGATGCTACAAAATAATTCATAATGTCATAGATTTGACAGGGCAACTGTGGTAACATGTTTTCTCTTAGGATTTTCATCAAACAATTCATATGCACATGCTACTACCGTGTTGGTTATACTTCTACAACTCTCTAATTCAACCAAATTGTGATCCAAAAACTCACTAAATTGTGTATTACACCTGGCTAAATTTATCACTTCTCTACACTCCAAAAATTTCAACATAAAATCTTCCACAACTTCATCAAATCATCATATAACCCTACACTACTTCTCATGGCTAGAATTTACACATCAATAAACACACAAAAAAAAAAGCCCATAATTCTCTCATAACATCACATACAAACATGCAAAAAAATTCATTCAACAAAGTCTTGCTCAAATTAAGTTTCAAATTAGGTTTACTTACCTTGAATTTGAGCAACTCCAACACTATACTCTCTTTTTGATAGAATTCCCTCCTTCTCAAACCCTAAGCATATACAACCATAAGAATTCAAAACTTTAAAATTTAATCTCACTTCTTGGTGCAAGAATCTTTCTTTTGGATGCTTAGGATTGAAAATCTATCAAAAGTTAGCCAAAATCCTATGAATTTCCTTAGAAATTTAATGAAGAAATTTGAGAGAATTTGGGTAGAGAATGGCTTGAATGGAGGGTAGAGTGGCTAGGGTTTCTATTCTTCAACTCTTAATATCATAAAATAATATATATAGATTCTCATTTTACCCTTGCACTTTCTATGAAATTCCATCTATGTCTCTTAATCAATTACCAAAATGCCCTTATTTTTATTAACTTCTCCATGTTATTCTATCTCTTTTCACTCCCCACTTTTTCAACTAATTATGAGTGAAAAGACCATTTTACCCCTAATAAAATTTTAGGGAATTTTCTCCACACTTGTTCAAGATAACTTTAACAAAATTCAACTAAGGGTATTAGGGCATAAATAAAGCTACGCACCTTGATGTGGGCGTTACAATGGTCAACCATTTCTTGTGGCACATCATCCTGCCTTTTGTCTAATGTATTTTGTGGTACTAGAACTTTACCAAGTTCTACTTTTCTCCCACAATACCTCTTATAATAAATTCCTTCTCTACGAAGACACCGGTACAAACAACAAAAATTTTGCGCTCTTCTGTGTAGTAGAAATAGTATCATTTGATCTTCGTGGCATACCCCACAAATATACATTTATTAGACTACGGGCCTAGATTGTTCAATGTCAATTTCTTGACATAAGATTCACAACCGCAAATCTTCAGATAAAGCAAGTTAGGCTTTTGCCCAGTCCATAGTTTATAGAGAGTCTTATCTATAGACTTTGACAGCACATGGTTCAATATGTGAGTAACAGTCTCTAGGGCATAACCCTAGAATAATGTGGATAGATCAGTAAAACTGATTATAGAGCTAACCATATTAAGTAAGGTCCTATTCCTCCTTTTAAACACACCATTGTGTTAGGGTGTATAAGGAGGAGTGAGTTGTGATGCTATCCCACACTTCTTCAAGTAATCATAAAACCTAGAGCTTAAGTATTCACCGCCTCGATCTAACCGAAGAGCCTTAATACTTTTGCCTAACATATTCAGTATTTCCTTCTTGAATTCTGTGGATTTACCAAAGGATTTAGATTTATGTCTCATAAGATAGACATAACCATATCTACTAAAGTCATTAGTAAATGTGATGAAGTACAAATATCAACCTATGGCTTTAACTATTATGGACCACATAAACATCACTATGGATTTCACTTTGTCCTGTGAAAGGCAGCTTGGTCATCTTGTCTAAAAGGCATAACTTGCATATCTCCAATGACTGGAAGTCAAAAAGGTACAAAACTCCATCTTCATGATGTTTTGCAATGCGAGTCTGATTAATATGACCTAGTCTACAATGCCAAAGGTATGTTTGGTTTTATATGCTATGCTATGCTTTCTTTGTTTCTACATTGAGAATATCCTTATTGTTTAAATCAAGAACATATAATCCATTATATAACCTTACATTTCCAAATAGAATACTATTCAAACTAAAGGGCAATAGTCCATTAGAAATATCAAAATGATATCCTATATCATCCAAAACAAAAACTAAAATATTATTTTTGGAAATAGAAGGTACGTAATAGCAATTATTAAGTTCCAAAATTAAGCATGTAGGCAAAGTTAAACAATCAGATCCTACAGCTAGTATAGCAACGCGTGCTCCAATTTCAAATCGTAGGTCCACCTCTCCCTTGGCGAGCAATCTACTCTGCCTTAATCCCTACGTATTAGTACAAATGTGAGTACCACGCCCTATGTCAATAACCCAAGATGTTGAAGGAGAAATTAATCTCAGTCATGTAAATACCTGAAGTTGAAGTGTTTGCCTTCTTCTTGCTTGCGAGGAAAGCCTTGCAGTGTTTCCTCTAGTGCCTAAGCTTGCTATAGTAGAAACATACTACCTTCCCTCCTTTACCAATGCCACCCTCAGGCTTAATAGCATCCTAGGCTTTGGGTTTGGATTTGGAATATGCCTTAGCCTTTCCTTTAGCCTTAACCTTTCCTTTACCAGCAGCTGTTAGAGTAGGTGCCATAAAGCCAATCAATTATTATAAGATTGACTCTGTAATAAATGTTTATTTATCAATAAAAGGCATATTCTTCTATATCGTATAAATCATAGTTATATGTAATGATATATATCCTTAGGGTGATAGAATCGTGACGAGGGCATCAAGTATTTCAAATCTTGATAGTGAGAACCCTATAATCAAATGTGGTGGCCAATCTAGAAACATCCATAGCCCTAGTGTTATTCTAACCAAGGACACAGATAATATGGTTAGGCTATCATAGCGTTGAACGACGTTATCGAAAGGCAGTGACTGATCTTACTTGTCAAGGTTGTTTGCCGATAGCCTAATGCAATGCATGGGTGCTTGCTAGAGGCAAGTTCATTGTATAGACCTGCCAGAGGATTCCATATAGATGGTAATCCCGGTGTCTACGGAATAAATTCTCTAATGGATGGTCGTTGTGCACCAATTGGTGTAGTTTGACACTAGCCTGACGTAGTTCTATTCAGAGCTATCAATACGTTAGTGATCGGCTACATTGAGAACTGTATCGAGACTATGGTGGATTGACAAAGGATTCATCACTCCTGGGTATAGGAGAAGTTATCTCACTAAGTAATTTAGTAAATGGCAATGACACTAAATCTATGGCCATCAACTCAATCCAATTTATTATTCCGATCATTGATTTATTAACTGAATACAAACATGTCGAGGATATCTAAGGTTGACACTACTTTTGTACCTCAATCTTGATGAGATAATAGATGATGAAATGATTGAATTGCATGGTAATCATACTGTTGATAGGCTGCAGTTTCTCTGAATTCGAATCTATCGGGTGACCATGATGCCTTGCAAGGGGTGTTAGAGTCAGGAAAGTGACTCTATTTTGGTGATAAAAATAGCGCATTTGTGATTAAATTGAAGTATATTGAGACAATTAAAGAATTTATGAATTTATTCACGAAAATTCGGGAACAAAGGGAAGTTAGCACTAAGATATATTGGTCCATTTGAGGTATTGCAACAAATTGGAACAGTTGCCTATAGATTGGCACTACCACCTCAATGCTGCGAAAGTATGTAAGTGATCCCTCCCACATTTTGAGCTTAGAAGATGTTGATCTCGTAGAGAACCTTGTGTATGAGGAACACCCTGTACAGATTTAAGATCGGAAGGTGAAAGAACTCCGGAACAAGAGTATTCCGCTAGTGAAGGTTCTTTGGAGGAATCACAAAGTAGAGGAAGCCACATGGGAGACAGGACAAGACATGCAGAATAGATACCCGGAGTTATTCGTGTGAATTTCGAGGACGAAATTCTTTTAAGGGGGGAGAATTGTAGCACCCCACTTGAGGTACGTACTTAAGATTGTCTGTATTACTTAAAGGATTCACTGTTCAGCTTCAATTGAGTTTGTATGTTGTTGTGGTTAGCCTTTAATTGAATTGGTATGTTTGCCTTGGTTTTGGTTGAGTTTTGTGGAAGTTTGGAAATCCAATATTCACCGGGGCGAAGAACAAGCTTCGCTGCGGCGAGGAGGAGCTACACTCACGGGTAGGTTCTGCTTTTTTTCGCTGGGGCGACGGAAAGTTCTTCGCCGCGGCGACGAGTCTAATAAAAAGTTTCTTGAGTTCTCTAGAGAATTC
Organism: Pistacia integerrima; assembly: GCA_026225825.1. NCBI lineage: Eukaryota > Viridiplantae > Streptophyta > Magnoliopsida > Sapindales > Anacardiaceae > Pistacia > Pistacia integerrima. The sequence continues at coordinate 27,583,650 of CM047748.1, forward strand.
TTCTTTTGGGGCACAATGACCATTCTACCCCTAATTAGTAGGAAAAGTAGGGAGTAAAATGTAAGGAAATTTAGTAGAGATTATGTTTAGATGGAGGTGTATTTGTAAAGAATCAAAGGATATAGATGGAATTTCCAAGGAAGGACAAGGGCAAAATGGGAAATGATGCTTATAATATGAGCTAAAAAGGGTTAAGTGTAGAGAAACCCTTTAGTCCATCCATTCCACCGCCTCTTCCATTGCCTATTTTTCTCCCAATTTCTCCATCCAATCTTCCAAGTTTTCTAAGGGGTTTAAGAGAGTTTTTGAGTAATTTTGGTAGAGATTTCATCTAAAGCATCCTAAAGTAAGGATTCATGCTTTAGATGTGAGTTTTCTTATAGTTATAGTGAAGTCTTATTTGGTTGTTCTTGTTGTTGTTTTGAGTTGTAGAGAGAAGACAAGACAATAAAGGAAAGGAAAAGTGCTAGAGAAGCCACCTCTTTCACAAGGTAAGTAAATCCAACCAAGTTGAGTTTTCAATAAGCTTTTGAGTAGAGATTTAGTTTAACTATGCATGAGTATGTTATGCTTGCTGAGAAATTGAGTTGAGATGAAAATTTATTCTAGTATTGTTGGATATACTTTAATTATGAGAAGTGTTTGATGTGTGAAGAGAGATTGCAATTGAGTTGAAGTTGGAGGAGTTTTGTATTAATATTTTTGGGAGTGTTTTCCTTGGCAGGAATTATGATTGTATGAGGGAGTTTTCCTTCCATTTTGGATTTTTAAAGAGAAGAGTAGAGTTATAGATAAGTAGAGCTTTATTATGCACATAAGTTGTTTGAGGAAATGCCTAGGTGAAATCTGCCCTGTCATTGCCATGACTTTCTAAGTGCTTTTTGGTCATCTTACGGATTGAACTGGGCTGAGACTAAAACATCAAAGTTGTAGCCCTGTCTCTAAGCTTTAAAACGAGACCAAAATCGTAGCAATCCGATGTGTATAATGCAAGTTATGGTTTTTTTAGTGTGACCTGTGCAGAATGGCCATTTTGAGGCAATCTTGTATTTGACATTTCATTAGTGCATTAGTGGGCATGAGCTATCCATACACATTGTTTATGCACTTAAGAAGTAGCTTGAGACATAGTAGAGAAATTGAGTATAAACTACTTTAAGAGCTAAGAAAAAGAGAGAATAGAGTAGGTTGTGCGATGGGAAACCCGTGAGTAACAATAGAGTATTCCCGCATGTACGCCGCATTGAGAGAGAGCGGCATGAGTATGAGAGAAGTGGTGTAGCCCGTGAGAGTACATGCGGATGAGGGCTATACCCGAGTACCCGAGAGAGAGATTATACACTCACATGGCCAAGGGTTCTGAATCCATGCATAACCGAGTCCGATCGGCTAAAATGAGTAGAAGTCACGTAGAGTGGGAGCGAGTCCCGTAGTGCCTCCCGGTAAGATGAGGTCGTGACTACTAGAGAGAGAGTTAAGAAAAAGAGTTATGAGAAAGAGAAAGTAGTGAGAAGTATAAGAGAGAGTAAATGAGGATTGTAAGGAAAGAATTAGAGAAAGAGAGCTACGGGGATAGATGAGTAGAGGATTTACTTACTGAGCATTATTTTAGTGCTCACCCTGTTGTTTTTCCTATGTTTTGCAGGATCTAAGTGAGAACACTGTCGAATGGATGTCGGCGCTCAAGGAGAAGCGGTTACACTGTCTACCATGTTTTCTTTAATGACTTTTGTACATAGTATAATTTTGGGTAAAAATGTATATGTTTGTAAAGAATATCTATATATATATATATATATATATATATATATATATATATATATATATATATATATATATATATATATATATATATATATATATATATATATATATGTTTAATAAAAAGAAAAATTTGGGCCCAATTTCTTTATATTACTTTATATGTATTCCATATGAGTATTTGAGTAGAAAGTGGCTATTACAATGGCATAATTACAATAATACATTAATAATCAATTCATAATCTTAAGAATTGATCATGTTAAATCTTAAACTTTAATAACTAGAAGTTTATACTTCAGGCCACTTCCCAAAAGAATTGGCTCTTTCCATGAACATAAATTATAGGGCTATGTCTTAACTTTCTAGTGCTTCAAGAATCATCTTATTTTGATTTTTATAACTCAAGTTATGGTCAAAATACTGAAGCATGTTTAGCATAACCCTTAAGCTTACCAAATCCGAATTTTTCATATTAACTATGCCACATCAATTCCTATTTACAATTAACCAGTAGGTCAACTTATGGATCAAATAAACCTTCCCTTATTAGTCTTTAACATCTTAAAGGAAGTGTGAAATCTCATTCCCATAATCATCCATTATTGTTATAACATTGTAACCTAATGCAGACAACACCTCAACACTTCTAATAGCAACCATTCGACACCATGTGGCCTCCAATACTACAAGTTTTTGCCACAATCAGCATCCACACTTCATTTTCTTCAATCAAACATTACAACTCATAAAACATAAATAGCAATAACTTCATGTATAATGAATTCAAGGCAATAAGTAGAATAAAGGAGTTCAACTACACTTGCCATCAACTAATTCTATGCCTTAAAGCCTTAATTTAAGGTTTCATAAAGATCTACAAACTCTAGCATAATCCCTAAAGTCATGGAAGGTTCTTCCTTACCTTTTTAAAGAATTCCTCCAACAAATCATTTGCCTTTGTCTTCTTTTACACCTTAATCCTACATATATAACATTATACCTCAACATCTATTTCAAATCTTCAAATCACATCAAAACTAGGGTTTTTAATCCTTACCTTAAACCCTTCAGCTTAAGATTCAAGGTTCCTATCTTGTTCTCCTTGAAAAATTATGCCAAACTCCTTTAAAACTTAGAGAAAGAAAGCTTGTTTCATAGAAGATTTGGGAGAAAATGGAAGAAATGTTGAAGAAATGCTCTTTCCCTTGGCTCGAACGAATTTTATCTCGTTTATAGGAAAATATTTCATTTATTTTCCAAAATTATACTATTGTCCCAATTATTTTAATTGTATAACTCATAAGTCCTTAATTCTTCATATAAGGGCATTTTGGTCATTTCGCACTAAACATAATTATTACTTAATTAATGCCATTAAATTCAATTAAGCCTACTCATCCTTGACTTTTTCTGCATAGGAAAAATGACCATTTTGCCGCTAATGCTTTTCTATGGATAATTGATTCATACCGTTCCAAATGAATCGACTATTTTGTCCTTAGTTAGATTTTATGCTTTTTAACATAAAATCAACATCTAAAAGACTATTTTGAGTTAGGAACATGCCTTTGACATCTTAGGTATTACAGTTAATGGGTGAAAGTCTTCCTTATTAGAGAATTATGGAGAAAATTCTAGTGAGCATTCCCGAGAGGTGTAGGTGGCTAAAATCTCCTCTCTTGAAGACTCTAAAAGTTTCTCTGATTTTACCTTGAAAGCTCAAGATCAAAGGAGAGCTCTAAGGCATGAAGAGTCTGTAGAAAGTGCTCTTAATGCTAAGCTGTAGGAGAAAAATTCTATCAGTAATTCAATGAAGAAGTAAACTATTGATAAAAAGGAGGAGAGAAAAGTAAAATGCCAGCTACAAGGTGAAAAGAAAGGAAAATATGCTCCTTGTCCTCATTGTAAAAAGAAGGGGCATTCTCCAAATTATTGCTGGTACAGACCTAATGTCAAATGCAAGTCATGTAACCAGCTTGGAAACATAGATAAAGTGTGCAAAAATGTAAGTGGAATTCAAGCTCAATAAACTGAGCAAATTCATTCAACTAAGAAACAAGAAGATGCTAGAGAAAATCTTTTTGTTTCAACTTGTTATGCAACTCAGAATAATCAAACCTCTTGGTTAATAAATAATGGTTGTTCAAACCATATGACCTTTGATGCTAACATTCTCAAAAACTTGGATGAATCTTATTTGTCCAAAGTGAAAATTAGAAATGGTGAAATAATAGATGTCAAGGGAAGAGAAGCGGCTGTAATTGATGCTCCAACAGTAACAAATATATTCAATATGTTCTTTATGTACCTAAAATTAATCATAACTTGCTAAGTGTAGGACAGATGCTAGAAAAAAGTTATTCTCTACATTTTCAAAACAAATCATGCACCATTGTTGATCCTTGTGGTAGTGAACTTATGACTGTTGATATGATAGACAAAAATTTTGCTATAGCCTGGAATGTAGCTAGCACTAAGGCTTATCAACATACTAAAATTGATTCAAATTTATGGTATAGAAGGCTTGGACACTTCAACTATGCAACTTTAAAAGATATGCATGATAAGAAGCCAATGCTAAATTTACCAACTGTTAATGATCATCATTGAGTATGTGAAGTATGTCAGTTTGGCAAACAATCCAAGTTACTGTTTCAAATAGCAAATGGAAAGCCACTGAGAAACTGTAACTTGTTCACTCAGATTTATGTGGACCAATGACTGTTGCTTCTCCAAATGGGAGCAAATACTTTTGAATCTTTATTGATGACTTCTCAAGACTTTGCTAGACTCATTTCTTGAAGCAAAAGTCAAAAGTTTTTGATGTGTTCGAGATTTAAGGCGTATGAAAAAAGCGATCGGGGTGCAAGTAAGTTGTTCAGATCAAATAATGGCTCAGAATATACTTCAAATGAATTCTCCTCTTTTTGCAAAATATAAGGTATAATACATCAACTAACTACTCCTTACACTCCACAGCAAAATGGAATGAGTGTAAGGAAAAATAGGTCAGTGATGGAAATTTCTAGGTGTTTGATGTTTGAAAAAAAAAAAAACTACCTAAACATTTTTGGCCTGAGGCAGCAAATACTTCAATGTATTTGTTAAATTTTTTGCCTACTGAAGCTTTGAATAATGCCACTCCTTATCAAATTTGGCATGGATGTAAACCTTCTGTTGATCATCTAAGAATATTCGGATGTTTGTTATGTTCTTGTTCCAAGTTAAAGAATAAGCAAGTTAGAATTAGAGAAAGGGGTGTTTGTTGGTTACAACCAAGTATCTAAGGGCTACAGAGATTACAATCCCTCAACCAATAAAATTATGGTTAGTAGGAATGTCATATTTGATGAACAAGCAATTTGGAGCTGGGCTGATGATAATGAAGTGAAAGCAAGTTCAAGTTCAAATCCTGGAACTAATGTCTTGTCAGAAAATGATTCATATTCCAGTGATGAAGAAATTACTCTTGCAACAACAATAAGATCTCTTGAAGATATTTATAGCAAGTGTAATATGGCCTCTTTAAAGCCAACTTCATTTGATGAAGTTGTGTGCAATGAAGGGTGGAAAACAGCAATGAAGAATAAGATGGAAATGGTTAATAAGAACTCTACATGGAGCCTATTTGAAAAACCTGAAAATCACAAGGTGATTAGAGTGGTTCTATAGAACAAAATTCAATCCTGATGGCAATATATGGGAGGCTAGGGTTTTGGGTTGGTTTGCGCGCGCGTCTCCCTTTTCACGATGGTCACCTGGAAGTTTATACCCATTGCGACAAATATCCATTTGGTCCCTACATATTAAAAATGACAAAATCAACCCCAAGATTATGACAATTTGACCCCTGAATGGCATAAATGAGACAACATCAACTGTAGAAAATAAATCACATCCTAATATCAACTTACACAATCTCAAATTTCAATCCAAACATGCCAAATTAGTAAGAAAAACTCAAAATATGATTTTTAAACATAAATTCATAATTTCTCTTAATTGTCTCAATATAACTTCAATTCAATAACACATGGGGTCTTTTTGTCACCAAAGTATAGTCACTTTCATGACTCTAACACAATATAAACAAGTTCAAAGCTAGATTAGTTGTCAAAGGATATCTACAACAATATGGCATTGATTTCACTGACACTTTTGCTCCAATAACAAGATATGATACTATTAGTTTTCTTGAGACTCTATCTGCTAAACTTAGCTAGAAAATATACCATCTTGATGTTAAATCTGCTTTTTGGAATGGTATACTTGATGAAGATATATATGTAGAGCAACCTGAAGGTTTCAAAGTGTCAAGGAAAGAAAAGTAGGTTTATAAGTTATATAAGGCTCTTTTTGGCCTAAAACAGGCACTAAAAACCTGGTATAGCAGAATATATACTTACTTGTTGGACCATGATTTCTGCTGTAGTCTAAATGAATCCACTCTTTATGTTAAGAAGGTAAATGGTGATACATCTCTTATTGTCTTCTTGTATGTTGATGACATCTTTGTGATAGAAGGAGATATGAAATCAGTAGCCGATTTCAAGGAGAGTATGGAACAAGAATTTGAGATGTCAGACTTGGGTAAAATGAATTACTTTCTAGGTATGGAAATGAATCAAGATCACTTAGGCATATTCATCTCTCAGAAAAAACATGCTTAAGATCTGTTGAAAAGATTTCAAATGGAAGGTTGCAAGGCTGTTGCAACACCTTTATTAGTTAATGAAAAACTAAAGAAGATTGATGACTCAAAAGAGAAAGCAAATGTTACATTATACAGAAGTCTCATTGGCAACCTATTTTATTTATCCTCCACCAGGCCAAATATAATGTTTGTTGCATCTCCACTATCCAGGCTTATACATTCACCAGGAAAATCCCACTAGTGTGCAGTCAAAAGGGTGTTAAGGTACATAAGGGGGACTATTGATTTTGGTTTGTGGTTCTCTAAAAAGGGTAGCAGTTAACTTATAGGTTACTTGGACAGTGATTGGGCAGGAAGCTTGGATGATTTTAAAAGCATTTCAGTTACTGTTTTTCATTTGGAAGTTTTATGTTTTGTTGGAGCTCAGAAAAACAAGAAATAGTAGCTCAATCATCAGCAGAAGCTAGGTATGTAGCTGCTACAAGTGCTGCTAATCAGGCCGTTTGGCTACAAAAAATTCTTTTAGATTTGGGACAGTACTAAGAAAGAAGTGTTACACTCTTTGTGGATAACAAGGCAACCATAGCAATCACCAAAAATCTAGTTCATGATGGTAGGACTAAGCACATTAGTGTTAAGTTTCATACTATGCATGAGACTAAAAACACAGGTGAAATAAACCTGAAGTTCTGTAATTCAGAAGATTAGGTAGCAGACATTTTGACCAATGGCCTTCCTAAGCCTAAGTTGAAAATCTGAGAATGAAACATGGGGTATTAAATAACAAACATCTGAAGGAGAAGTGTTAGAAGATTGTGGTTGTTTGTATCTCTTACTATCTTTGAAGTCAATAGAGTAGTTGTGTTAGTTGAAATTTTGGTTAAAATGTATGGTTGATCCTTAATTCAAGGAACTTTTGCTTTTCTATGTATGGTGTGCTTTAATTAAGGAATGGCTAAGTCAGGTTTTTTTGTATAATTATAAATCATGTAAATTGTATGAAAATTAAGAAAATGAAAAAAGATTTTTATCTTCAGCCCTCTTATCTATTTTTCTCTCTGTTTTTCTTCCTCTAAACCTCCCAGATTGCTTCCTTATTACATAATTTAGTATTGTTTCGTCAGTCTAATTTATTCTCAGCCTTGACAACACTCTCACATAAAGGTTATTTATGTTGCTCCAGTTATGGTTGCATTTATGTATCTAAAAGTATCAATTTTAATGAGAAAAAGTTTTCTTATTGAAAGTTTTAAATTTACCAAGTGATTTAAAACTTAAGCAGAGATGGTTGCTATGTTGATTTTAAGAGTCCATTAAACATAAACATAAAGCAACAAATATAACTCAAAGTAAAGCACACACGATTTTTAAATGGTTTGGCAAAATACCTACATCCATGGGACCAAGTCCAAAATGAAGCTAATCCACTAGGTTTACTTTAAAGTTTAATTACAAAGTTAAAGATTAAGCCTCAATTGCCAAAACACCCCTGTTTTGCAATGCTTCAATCTCTACCCTTTGGTTAAACAACGTACAACCATAGCTACAAAAACACCCAAACAACGGGTTGATTTTGAGCTCCTTCTAGAATCAAAACGAAGGCGCACTTTGGTTAAGAAAGCTCAACAAGCTTCTCAATATCAGCTACAAACAACACGTAGAAGGTGAGGGCATCTTTTGGGTACTTGAATGAAGGTATTTATAAGCTTTACCTAAGCATAGAAACCTGAAAAAAGCAAAGAATAATTCAGAGAATTTTAGTACATATTTCAGAGAATATCAGGCTTGAAAACGAAAGTGCAATGGAGAAGAGTTTATATAGGAAAACATTTATTGTGCTAGGTCAAAGTAAGATAATCATACTAGAATTGAGAGTGGCCACTCTAGGTTCATAAGTTGACAAATAACTTACAATCTCCCCCTTTGTCAAACTTATGAACAAAGCACAAATAAATCAAACATGAACCTGTCTCAAAAAGTCATCAATCATTAGCAAAACAAAAATATCTCTTTAAAAAATATGATCAATCAAAAAATGAGATATAATTGAACACAATTACTCCCCTCAATTAGTATACTCCTTCTATGTAACTAACCAAGACAAGAATAAAACAAACTTAAGATAATCAATAAACACTAAAGAGTTAGATAAATTCTTTACACATGAAGGAACAAACATTATAGAAATAAAAGAAACTATGCTTTAAAAATAACAACTGATATTTAAAGAGGTTCACAAAAAAAACAAAAACAGACATAAAGTAAAAAAAAATATTAGTTTATTTTAAGGAGAGCTCAGAGTGACCACCACATCATATGCAAAGGCAGGGAGTTTTTGAGAAAAAATTTCAAGTTTTTTACTTCCACTCTTTATTCATAAATCTTCAACCCTTGTGCCTGTTTGATCTTATGATAGGGAAAAAGTGACAAGCAGTTGATTTTGTGCATCTTTTTACTGGGGATGAGACTTGATGCTGAGGTAAAAGGGTAGAAACAGTGTCATCAATAGCTCTTGTGTTATTAGTAGGAGGAGGTACAACTGGAGTGACCACACTAAAAGGCATCTCTTGTGAACTTTCATCAGTTGGCCTTTCTTGGGTGGTCACTTTAGGAAGAACTTCTTTGTCAGTTTCCTTGACGGGAGAACCAGAAGCAGCAGCAGCATCCTTGGCGACATCGACAGTAGGGGAAACCTCTGTTTGGGTAGTAAGATCTGTCTTGTCTTGTTCACCATGGTGAACATCTATGTTTGGAGCATTGACTTCTTCATAATCAACCGTAACATGTTGAGTATCAATAGGAGGTTTCTGTGGTGGAGGAACAGATGACGAAGGACCAGCAACGAAGGATGAAGGAAGAACACAAAAGATCTATTTCACCATGTCCTCCATGCTATCAATCTGAGCATGAAAATTGGAGTGAATGTGAGTAAGCTGCGCAGCGAGGTGAGAAATTTTTCATCCATTTTTTTCTCTATAACCTGTAAGAAATCAATAGTACTGGACTAGCTAGTGTTAGTTTTGCCAAAGGCAGCAAAAGAGGATAAGGGTATATCCTGAGGGAGTTTGAAGGTTTTGGTTGTAATGAGTTTGATTTTCAGTTGGGTGTCAGTTGGGTGCATTTGGGATTATAGGAGGAAACAATCCTATGTAGAAGAGACGCAAAAGGAAGTGTCAGGGATTTTCCTTTAGCTTTAGCAGTAGTCTTAATGCACAAAAAAATCAAACTCCCCAAGTCAATCTTCTTATGATTTGCAATCACATACATCAACTGAGTTTTGTCTAATCTCACAGAGGAATTGTGAAGTGAAGGTGACCAATTGGTAAGGATAATCCTAAACAAGATTCTGTAAAACAGAGTCAGCATATTGGTAGGAATTTGACCATTCTCAGGCCAAGATTGAATCGAGCCTCTAGTGAGATCAAAGGCTAATTGATTTTGGTCTTCAACACATTTTGTCAAATCATCAGGGTCCTCAATAAATGGTAAATCCAAAAAATCCCTGATTACCTTATTAGTAAACTCAATCCAGTGATCTCTAGCAAAAACCTTATTTCTTTATCAATGTTAGACCTAAAAATTGAATAAAATTCTTGAACAAATGCCTGATAAAGCAAAGGAGGACTATCAATAGTCTTAACCCAAGTTCTATCAACCACTATTGATTTTATATCAAGGAAATCATCTAGTTGAGCATGCGATTCACAAAGAATAGGTCTATGTATAACAAAATCATGAAATTTTGATTCAATAGCAGGTGAGAAAAAGAGAAGTCGTTTACCCAACTCCAAAGGTTCAGAAGAATCAGTTTTCACCTTCTTCTTCTTTTTCGTGGGCGAGGGCGATTTTGTAGCCTCTTCTGAGTGTTTCGCCTTCTTCTTTTTCTTATTGAGCTTCAATCACTCAATATGATGTTCATCAGAGGAGCTCTTTGCATATGAAACCGGTGGAGAAGCAGTTTTGTCTAACGAAACTAGAGAAGAGTCTGAAATTTCATCGGGCTGACTTGCTCGCGTTCTTTTCTTCAATTTAGATGCACTCCTGAAGTCCATGATTGATGTTTCAAGATGCTCCATGAGTCTTGGTCAAGTGAAGAGCAAGGCTTTTGCAAAGAAAAAAAAATAGAAAAATGAGAGAAAATCTTAAAGGATGCACAAAATGATTCAAAATGAGAAACCTTGGAGGTTATAACCTTTTAAAGGTTAAACCTAAAAAACTTTAGGAATTTTAACAAGACACATCACTTATAAATGAGGTGATCACTGTGAGAGCAAGGTGAACACTCTAACTTCACCAAAGTCAGGGTGATGACCACATGCGAGGAAAATGAAAACAATCAACGGGTACCAAATTAAAGACTAAAGAAGGTAAAGTGATCACCATGAACCAGCAGGTTAGCACATGAAATCTAAAGATGGTGACTTATGAGCAAAGGCAACAGACAAGAACATGAAAAAACAACATAGTCATGAGTTCAAAACAAAATTTCACTAGGTTTAAGAAGACAAGTCATATTGATCTGATTCAAAAATCACAAAAAAAAATATTTCTTAATCGTATGAAAGAAATGCATAAGGACTATCTCATCAAAAGAAAAATCACAACTTAAGGCGGTCACTCCTTTAATTCAAAAAATGAGCAATAAAGCAATCATTCTTAATCATACATGTGTGAAGTGTCCTCAAGGGGTGAGTTTGACTCATTGGTCTAATGAATAGAAAAACAACTCCACCTTCCCTGATGCCCTTTTTGATTAGAGTAATTCTTTTTCCTTTTGAACTTTATCTCAACATTTTGTATTCTTTTTCATATTAATGGAGATAAGTGGGCATAACTCTCAAGAGGTAACCAAGTGTAGCTTTCACACTTGCAAGTAGGTTGCCGTCTACATGGTTGATTTTCCAAGGACATAGAGGTCTCTACAACCTCAAAAATTACTCAAGTATGACTTTCACACTACACAGAAGGTAGCTCTTTCACATGGTGACAAGAAATATGCATTAATACTCAAAAAATGAAAAAAAAAGTCATTACACTTCTTGAGGTGAAAATCAAGGTGGATACATCACTCACCACACCCATTTCAAAGATAGAATCAATTCTTGTATGAAACATCATAGATCATATAGACCTGTAATTTTAAAAACAAGCAAAATATGCTCTCATGACTTATTTAAACGAAAAACTCTACTCAAGTTGAGTTAGTCCAATGGACTTTCTCAAATTCACAAAAGTTTGAAAGTCTAGAGCCTTTGCAAATAAATCAACAAGTTGAGATTTAGTGTTCACATGAGCTAGGGTGATCACCTTATCTTCCACTAAGTCTCTAATGAAATGATGCCTAATATCAATGTGCAGAGTTCTAGAGTGCTAAACTGGATTTTTTGAAATATTAACAGAATTTGTATTATCACAGAAAACAGTGACACATTCTTGATCAAAACCATAGTCACTCAACATTTGTTTGATCCACAAAATCTGTGTATAGTAGCTTCTTGCAGCAATGTATTTAGCCTTGGCTGTTGAGAGAGAGATGGAGTTATGTTTCTTGTTGTACCATGTTATCACATTGTTTCTAAGGAAAAAGCATCCTCCAAAAGTACTTTTCCTATCGTCTAAGCTACTAGCCCAATCTGCATCACTAAAACCAAGCAAGGTAGAGTTAGTGTCATATGCAAACCATAAGCCAAAGTCAATTGTTCCCGCAGCGTATTTTATGATTCTCTTCACTACAGCAAGATGAAGTTCAATAGGCTCAGCTTGAAAGCTAGCACAAACACCTACATTGAAACATAAGTCAAGCCTACTTACAGTTAAATACAACAAGCTAACTATCATGCTTCTAAACAATTTGTTATCTACCGTTTTCCCATTTACATCCTTAGACAATTTTAAGGTAGAACTCATAGGTGTTTTAGCATGTTTTTCACTTTCAAGATTGAAACGTTTAAGCATGTTCTTTGCATATTTTGATTATAATACAAACAAACCACTATCAAATTGCTTAATTTGAAGCCTTAAGAATCAGTTTAATTCTCCTACCAAGCTCATTTCAAATTCTTCCTTGATTAAGTTTATGAAATCTTGCAATTGAGTGTGAGAAGTGGAATAAAAAATTATGTCATCAACATAAATTTGAGCACAAAGAAACTCACCATTATTATGCTTGATAAAAAGAGTTTTACCAGCATTACCTCTTCCAAATTTGTGATCAAGTAAGAACGATGTCAGTCTATCATACCAAGCTTTTGGAGCCTGTTTCAGTCTATACAACACTTTCTTTAGTTTGAACACATGGTCTGACTTGTGTGGATCCTGAAATCCAGAAGGTTGCTCCACATAAACTTCTTCCATAAGAATGCCATTCAAAAAGGCACTTTTCACATCCATCTGGTAGAGTTTCAACTTTGGGCAACAAGCAACTCCCAAAAGCAATCGAATAGATTCCAACCTTGCTACTAGAGCAAAGGTCTTATCAAAATCAATCCCCTTAACTTGTGTATACCCTTGGGCGACCAATTTGCTTTGTTCCGAACAATATTTCTAAATTCATTAGTCTTGTTCTTAAAAATCCACTTTGTTCCTATGATGTTTATCCCTTCAGGTCTAGAACTAAACTCCACATATTGTTTCTCTTGAATTGTTCAAACTCTTCATGCATGGCAGCAATCCAGTACTCGTCTTCTAGAGCTTGTTTAGCATTGTTTGGTTCTAAAAGAGAAATATAGCAAAAATGATTAATTTCATCAAAGCTTTTTCTCCTTGTAACCATTACCTCTTCAGGATTTTTGATGATAGAAGATGGTGGATGAGTTTTCTGGATTCAAGTGGGAGGATCTTTGGTCATAGGAGTTCTTCTTTAAGTGAATTCATCTAATAGATCAACAACTTAGTCAACTCCTTGACTTTGAGAAGCAAACCCATATTGTAAAACAATGGTGCTCACTTGAGCTTCTGGGGTGGTCACTTTATCTTTGGAATTTGATCTAGAGGGAGACATCATACACTTCATCCTGATTAGTGGTCACTTTAGTAGGGGTAACCATATCATCATTTTCATCATCTTGGGGGGACTGAGAGAAATCTTATAAATCAGAAAACACCACATTAAAAGATTCAATGATACAATTCATTCTATTATTAAAAATTCTAGAAGCCCTACTATTAGATGAATACCCAAGGAAGATTCCTTCAGCACTCTTAGTATCAAACTTCCTAGATGATCTCTATCATTCAACACATAGCACTTGCAACAAAAAACATGAAAATACGAGACATTTTGCTTCTTACCTTTCCATAATTTGTATGGAGTTTGAAATGTACCTTTTCTCAAGAAAATTATGTTTGAGATATGGCATGCAATGTTAATTGCCTCTACCTAGAGTCTTAGGGGCAACCTTTTTGCATTTAACATAACTCTTGCCATCTCTTGAAGGACTCTCTTCTTCCTTTCCACAACATCGTTTTGTTGTGGTGTCTTAGGAGCAGAAAATTCATGCCAAATGCCCTGCGTATCACAAAAGTTAGAAAAATCAGAATTTTCAAACTCCCTCCCATGATCACTTCTTATCCTCATCACTTTCTTAACATGACAACTTTGCTCAACCTATAACCTTTTTACGAGACACTTAAAGGCTTCAAAAGCATCAGATTTTTCTCTTAAGAAATGAACCAAAGAAAATCTTCAAAAATCGTCAACACACACATGAACATATTTCTCACCACCTAAACTTTCAATTTGCATTGGACCCATGAGATCCATATGGAGAAGTTCAAGAACACATGAGGTAGTCAAATGAGACAAAGGTTTGTGAGAGCTCGTAGTTTGCTTACCTTGTTGACAAGGTCCACATACTTTACCTTTGGGAAACACAAGCTTTGGCAATCCTTTCGCGACATCTTTCTTAGAAAGCTTTACAAGATCTTTGAAGCTCATATGTCCAAGTTTCTTGTGCCAAAGATCGACACACTCTGATTTGGTGGTAAGACAAGAAACATTATTAGACAAAAGATAACAATTATCATTTGATCTCTTTCCCTCAAGCAAAAAAGAACCATTAGCATTTAAAACTCAACACTTATCTTTTGAAAATTGGACAACACAGTTTTTGTCACAAATTTGACTAATGCTAATAAGATTTGCCTTTAATCCTTCAACATAAAACACATCATTTAAAACTAGGAAAAACAAAAGAACCTTCTCCAAGGATCTTGCCCCTTTTCGCATCACCATATGTAACATGACCTTCTTCCTCAAGCTCAAGATTGATTAATAAGGCTTTGTTGCCAATCATGTATTTTGAGCACCCTCTATGGAAGTACCACAAATCATTTTTGAAAAGCAAGCAATGAGGTATGGGCAACAAGACAATTAAACTTAGGTTTCCACATTTTATCTTGGTCTGATATGACCTTTCTTTTAGTAAAAATGACAGGTAGGAATGAAATGTTTTACCATCAAGGTTTGATCATATAGGGTAGCAACCGATTTTTGACTTGACTTAGTGGCTTTCACAAAGGTGGTCACTCCAGGTTTGGAAGTGATAACATCAAAAGAGAATCTCAACCTTGTTTTATCACCAAACATCTTCCCTTGTCCAAGAACTTCATCAAGCTTGTATGAACCTGCATTTAACCTTTTAGTAATGGTCTTGGCCTCAATTAGTTCATTTAAAGCTTGATTCAACACAATTTCTTTATTAGACAGATCAGAAAACAAGACTTTTATTTTGTCATTCAAAATTCCCTTATCTTCTAACAAGTAAGATTTTTCAAATTCAAGAGATTTAATTCTCTTGATGCCTTTTAACCAAGCTTCATACATCTTGTCATAAGCGTCCTGTTGTTCTTTGTAAATATCACTAGAGTCATACGAGGGCACATTGTCACTATCCTCTTGATTAGTCGTAAAGGCTAGGAATTGTTCATTTTCTAGTGTGTCATCACCTTCACTTTCAGAGTTGTCACTTTGGCTCAGGGTGGCAACCATGGCTTTTCCCTTATTCTTAAGAGTGTTTGCACACTCAGATTGAATATGGCCATAGTCTTCACACTCAAAACATCTAATCCCTTTATTTTTCTTTTCATTTTCCTTTCAAATTTTTTTGTGAATCCTCCTTGACCAGATTGGTCAGAATATCTTTTGACAAAAGGTTGTTTTCCCCTTTTAGCAACGTTAGAATTTCTCATGTTCTTTTTCAAGAATTTTGAAAAAAATTTAGTGATTAAAGCAAGTTAACATCACAAATGACCGGAAAATCAGAAGTTACCTCATGCTTTAACACAAACCCTTAACCTGATTTTGTATCCCAATGATTCAGGTTAAGTTCGAAAGTCTGTAGAGATCCAATCAATTCATCAAGTTGCATTTCATCAAGATTGCGGCATTCTTCAATTGAGGTTGCTTTGGACATAAATCTTTAAGGTAACGAGCATAGCACCTGCCTAACAAGTTCAGAGTCATAATTTTTTTTTTCCTAAAGCAAAACACTCATTAGTGATATCACACAATCTACCATGAAAATCAATAATGGTTTCATTATCATGTATAATGAGATTTTCATAATCCATGATCAATCTTCTTAATCTGGTCTTTCACAATGTCAGTTCCATGATTTTTAATTTGGAGTCTATCCTATGCATCTTTAGCCGTCTCACAAGTTACTATGTTTTTCATTTGTCCTATCTAATTGCATTAAAGATGGCATAAAGTGCCTTAGAGTTAAAATTAGATGCTTCTAATTCCTCCTTGGTCCATTTATCAATTGACTTCCCTTGACTCCCAATAGCTTCATCAGTTATAGGTTTTTCCCATTCAACAAAACATGCACGCCAAGCCCTCTCATCAATAGATTTTAGGAAGCCATGTGATAAGAGCTTGAAAATACACATTTAGTTAGTGGTTTTTGGGGGATTAATTGTGGGAAATTAGGCTTAATTTGGTAAAGTTGCTTAATATTTTCATAATTGCCTTTTACGGGATCATAGGTGTCTTTGAGTGTTTTTTAGGTCACTAGTGCTTAAATGTTATGCTCGGATGAAGAATCATGTTTGCAACAGAATGAGTGACGATTGGAAACAAACAGATGAAGAATCGGAGTTGAATTGAAGAAGTTATGGAAGTTGAAGTAAAGAGAAGATTCGAGATTACGTTCCAGCTTGCATATGCCTCAGTATTTTGAGAATATCTTGAGCTGTAGAACTTTAATTAAGAAAATTCTTGGACCGTTGGATAGCTGATTCAAAGTGCCACATTTAATATGTTTACAACTTTTCCAAATTCCATCTTTATCGAGTCCAAAGATCAACATCTTTGAAGAATAGTGGAATGATGCGGGAAAAGGGCAGCAGCTATTGTGCCACGGCACATTTTCTCAGTAGCTACTATGCCACAGTACAGTGCTGCGGCACAGTCACGGAAGTCACTAACTTGTTATCAATTTTTAGCCAAGAGAATAGGGTTAAGGGTTCCAAATCAAATAGAATTAAGGAAAAACAAACCCTAACCCTTGTGGGATATAAATAGAAGTCTTTAGCATTATTTAGGGGATTCTTGGGTGAGAAGAAAGGGAGAAAAATCTGCAGAGAAAACAAGTAACAGAAATTTTGGAGCTTTAATTCACAATATAGAGAAGTTTTCCTTGTTCTTTTCTTATAAACTCATGATGAATGTTTTAATAAATATGATTGTTTCTTTCATGCTTATTATGAACTAATTTTATTCTCTAGGGCTAAGATGTAGCCCAATCTCTTAATTGTGTATTGATCTTTGATTGTTAATGTTTATTAAGAATTCTTCCTAAGTTTTACTATTATACCTAATGCTTTTGATTCTTAAGGCCCAAGAATAGAATGAACTAATGGACTAAGTAGAGATCGAGAGATGATACTTAGTTGGTCTATGGTAGTAAAACCATAGGTTGAGCAAACGCTAGAGATAGGTTACCGCAACTTGTCAGGTTTTGGTAAACCCCATAGAGCGTAATGATCTTCAATTACTTAAATCTGATTAGAGATAATTCGGGTTAGTAATTAGGAGTTAATTCGATAATTGTTCGAGAGAAATTTATTGGAAAAGAAGGGAGTTTGACTTGTAGGAAGAGCTTAACAAAATTAGCATAAGAGATCGATACATATGAATAAGAGTTGGTGTGAAGTCTATGCCCTAGGTCTAGTCATCTTGTTTTTACCCAAAGGTTTTTCTTAATTGTTCTCTTTTTAATTTCAATTGTTAATTTAGGTTTTTCTTGATACAATTTGGATTGATCAAATAGTAATAGGATAGTTTAATTGGTAATTGATAATAGCAATTCCCTTGGGTTCGATATCCGTATTTATACACTTTATTACTTGCACGATTTCGTACACTTGCGAAAATCTACAACAAGTTTTTGGCGCCGTTGCCGGGGAATTGCTTTTATATTATCACTATCAATACAAGCTATTTAGTTGCTAATTTGGTTTGTAATTTATTTTTATTTTTATTTTTTCTATTTATTTATTTTATTTTATTTTATCTTATTTTTAGTGCTTTAATTTTTATTTCTGTATTTTTAGTGTTGGACCGTACAGAGGAGTTAGGTTCAATGGCAGATACAGGAGGAGAAGAAGTTCAAAGGGCACTTAAGTATTACTCAAGACCTACAATTGAGGGATGTGCTTCTAGTATTAGGAGACCACCGATTCAAGCAAATACCTTCGAGATAAAGCCAAACATTATTCAGATGATACAACATTCGATTCAATTTGCAGGGTTGTCTAGCGATGATCCTAATTTGCATATCGCAAATTTTTTGGAGCTATGCGATACATTCCGACATAATTGGGTGTCTGATGATGCAATTAGGTTAAGGCTTTTCCCATTCTCTCTTCGGGATAAAGCTAAGGCTTGGTTAATTTCTACCACCCGGAAGCATCAGTACTTGGAATGAGTTAGTTCAAGTGTTCCTTGCGAAGTATTTTTCGCCAATCAAGTCTGCCAAGATGAGGAGTGACATCACAAATTTTTTCCAGCAAGATATGGAGTCGCTTTATAAAGCTTGGGAGAGATATAAGGATCTCTTACGGAGGTGTCCTCACCATGGGTTACCAATATGGTTGCAAGTGCAAAAATTTTACAATAGGTTGATGCCAAATATACAAGCCATGGTGAATGCTGCAAGTGGGGGAGCCTTGAATAACAAAACACCAAAGGAAACCTATAATCTAATTGAAGTGATGGCAAGCAATAACTACATGAGGCCTTCAGAGAGAAATTCAACAAGGAAAGAAGCGGGAGTGCACGAAGTTGATGGCTACACCGCGTTGGCTGCTCAACTTTCAAACATCCAAAAGCAATTAGGAGTTGCCCTAAAGGTAAATGCTATTGGAACTCATTCTCTAACTTGTGAATTTTGTGCAGGAAATCATTTGTCAAGAGATTGTCAAGTAGGGAATCCATTTGCTCCACCTCAACAAGCAAATTATGTCAACAATTTTCAAGGAGAGCAACAGAATCCATACTCTAATACATATACTCCAGCATGGCAAAACCATCCAAATTTTTCTTGGAGCAACAACAATTATCCTAAGCCACCTCCTGTTTTTCAACTCAAGAGCCAAAATCTAATTTAGAGAATGTGTTGACCAAGTTCATTGAAGAGACAAGCAAGAGGTTTGAGAAGACTGACATCCTAGTTCAAAATCAATCAGCCTCTATCAAGAACCTTGAGACTCAAATTGGGCAAATCCACAATATTTTAGCGGGAAGAGTTCAAGGAACATTGCCAAGCGATACAGAGAAGAATTCAAAAGAGAGAGTTAATGTTGTCATACTGAGAAGTGGTAAGGAGTTGAAGGAGGTAAGGAAGGAAGAAGAAACAAAGGAAAAACTCGAAGAAGAAAAAGAGGGCACAGAGGCAGAAATTGGCAAAAATGCCCATGTTGCAACAAACGATGACACGACCCTCCCATATCCTCACAGAGTGTAAAAACAGAGATTGGATAAGCAATTTGGTAAGTTCATGGACATGTTTAGAACTTTACACATTAACATTCCTTTTGTAGACATGTTGGAGCAAATGCCGAAGTACCCGAAGTTTCTGAAGGAGATTATCACCAAAAAGAGGAGGTTTGAAGAACATGAGATGGTGATCCTTACGAAAGAGTGTAGCGCATTGCTATTGAAGAAATTACCACAAAAGCTCAGAGATCTAGGGAGTTTCACAATTCCTTGCACAATAGGTAATGTTCATTTTGCTAAAGTTTTATGTGACCTAGGAGCTAGTGCTAGTCTCATGCCATTTTCAATTTATAAGAAACTAGGCCTAGAGGAAGTAAAACCAATCACGGTCCATCTTCAATTAGTTGATAGGTCTATAAAATACCCCAGGGAAGTAGTAGAGGATGTCTTAATAAAAGTAGATAAACTATTTTTCCTAGTAGATTTTATTGTATTAGATATAGAAGAAGATCGGGAGGTGCCTCTAATTTTAGGAAGACCTTTTCTAGCCACGGGTAGAACGCTGATAGATGTTCATAAAGGATAACTAATCTTGAGGGTAGAGGATGAACAAGTTGAATTTAATGTTTTTGATACTATGAAATTTCCACCTAAGTTAGATACTTGCTTTGAGATTAGCATCCTTGATGATAAAGTAGCTAAGACCTTAGAAGAAAAATATCCTCGTTTACCCCTCGAAAAATGTGTTGTCAATTTTAGGACTTTGGAGGAGGAAATTGAGAATAAGAGGGAAAGAGAGCAATTGAAGCTTTATGTAGATGGTGGATTGAAGGATAGAAGGGTTTGATTTTCCTAGATGATCCAGATTGAAGGAGTCAAAAAGTCGAGCTTATGACTCTAATAAAGCGCTTCTTGGGAGGCAACCCAAGCTCTTTAATTTAATTTTGGTTTTTGTTTTGAATTTATTTTAGATTTTTGTTTAATGTGTTAAGTTGTGATAACTTTGGTTTGGTTTGATATGTTAGTTATTTTTGTTTCACCCATAATTTCTTTTATGCACACTAAATTGGCCAAGAAAGGCGCATAGTATGTTTTCTTTTGACTAGATTTCCGATGACTATTGGATACAACAAACAATATGCATGGCTTCACAAGACTACATCCACATAAATGTTACGCATGAAGAGTAGTGTAGTTGTTCTCTTTGCACATTGAGGACAATGATCATCTCTAACGTTGGGGGTAAGGAATATTTTCTTATAGTCAAAGTGTTTTTGTGCTTTGAGTTATCTCTTTAAAAGCTTTTGGGTGAAATTGTTTTAGGTGTGTGCTCATACATAAGTCAATGATAAGATCATGATAGTGAATTTGTGACATTGAGATTTGATTAACTTTCGTGTAGTGTAAAGACAATAGTAGATGACAATTGCATTGAGTTATGACTCTCTTGGAAATGGGTTTGATTGGTTGAATAATTCGGAAACGTAGAGACGTTTTATGTGTGTTTTTATGGGCAATAATTTTTTTGTGGAAATTGTGCATAACCTCTTGAACTCATTTGATAACCACTTGAGGCGAAATCCTAGAATCCGCATTACTTAAGATATGATTTAGACAATTTTCTTTGGAACGATTGAGCCTTTCAAGCCAACCTATATTACTTTATCCCTAGTTAGCCCTTTGAGCCTATTATTATACACTTGGTAAGCCTTATTTTTTTTTTTTTTTTTTTGGTTGTAAACCTACTATATCTCACCTTGACGATGAAGCCTAAAACACTTTCCGACCCATCTTATTGTGAGAGAATTAATTTAGGGTGACCTTATAAGAAAAAAAAAAAAAAAAACTCATGAAAAGAAGTGTGGTAGAAGAAAATGAATATATTTTTTGGACCACAACCTAAGTATGTGCAATGAGATAGGTTGGGGGTTGTGAAAAAAAAAAAAAAAATGAATGATGATAGTAGAAGCAAGGTGGGGTAGACGAATTTTTTCTTTTTCTTTTTTCTTTTTTTTTTTTTTTTGAGTTACTATCTTCCTTAAAAAAAATGAAAAAAATGAAAAAAAAAAAAAAGGAAGAAGTAGCTGGGGAGAATAACTTGAAATGAGGTACATTACATGAGGGTTTGTGCTAATGATGGAAGGAAGAGTTCAATCAATGTGAAAGGGTAGAGGGTAAATGAGAAGGGAAGCAAGAAAGAGATTGTTCATGGTCATTTACTAAAAAATATTAAGTCTCTTACATTTTGTTAAAAATTCCTTTCCGTTCTTTCATAAACCATTACCCTAGCCTAACGTTATAACCATGAAAAAGACCTAATGATCCGAGGTAGTGATTGGATTCTACATTAGTGAAGAGTGGTTTGAAAAGTGAGCCTATGGAGTTTGATTGCACAATTGTTTTATTTTCGTACTTTGCCTATGGAGGCTATGCATAAAATCATCTGGGCTTTTGGATGAATGGTTTGTGAATGATTACGAGAGAGTCAATAACAAAAGTGTAGTTGAAATTCACTTATTCTTTGCATTTGCATGTTGTTAATTATTCGATTTGTTCACATTGACACAATTTTTGAGACGATTATATGTATGAATCCTAAAATGTTTGTTTGAGTCTTTAGTTTTGAGTCTATGTGAGGTTAGGTTAGGATGTTTGTGGGTATCATCGCTGGAAACCCTCACGAGACTATAACTCGTCCAACTAGGGCCGCCTAGGGGTTTAAAGGCTTGTTGCATATGCTAAATGCAACCGTGGCAATCTACGGAAGTGATTTAGGATAGTTCAGATATAGACTTTTTTTTGTTTGTGTTTTCAAGCTAAAGGACTTGTTCTATTGCTTAGCTTGCTAGGGACTAGCAAGAAGCTGGTTGGGGGTTGGCATTCTAGGCTTCCAAAATGCATAGTTGGCTCCCTCCAACAAGGGTGGTCTAGTGGTAGACCCTCCTTCACCAAAAGAACCCATGATGACTAAACAATCAGTGATCACACACAAGACGGCAAAGGTCACCTACAAAAATGAAAGCCAAAAAGAACATAACAACATAGTAAAAACAACAGAAGGTGATCACACTACCCTCAAGGTGGTCACCCAAGGTCTAAAGCAAAAAACAATTGTGCAAAAATAAACCAGAATAAGCAAATCAAAAAGCAATAGGAAGACAAATCAACAAGCAAGGATCAACTTAAATAACTTTCCAAAACAAGCTCTGACACCAATTGAAAGTTTTAAATTTACCAAGTACTTTAAAACTTAAGCGGAAATGATTGCTATATTGATTTTAAGAGTCCATTAAACATAAACATAAAGCAACAAATATAACTCAAATTAAAGCACACACGATTTTTACATGGTTTGGCAAAATGCCTACATTTGTGGGACCAAGTCTAGAATGAAGCTAATCCACTAGGTTTACTTTAAAGTTTAATTACAAACTTAAAGATTAAGCCTCAGTTGCCAAAACACCCCTATTTTGCAACGCTTCAATCTCTACCCTTTGGTTAACTAATAATGCTTGTAAACAACACAGCTTCAACAGCAATAAAATACAAGATTTTGAAATCGACAACACAATGAACACATGGTAAGACCTGAGATGAAGTGAATCAAGATAAAATGAGCCACAAACCTCGACGGATGGTGACTATAGTGTGGCTGGCGGTGGACGATTTTGGCACACAAGGTGGCTGAAGTTTTGATTGTAGATATTGACTGCAAAATTGAAACAATGGAAAGGATTTTACTATTTATCAAGTGGGAAATGCATTAACCTGGTTTTGACACAACCGGTTGGACCGGCGGGTTGGTACAGCAACCTTGGTCCAAGCTGTGGTGGTCAGGGCAAATGCATATCCCGGTTTTATGGTGACTCGACTCGACTTTAAGGTCGGTCCTCGGCCGGGCCGGGCAGGTTTTAAAACATTGTTAAGTAGCATTGTCATATCATCAATGTCGAGGGTAATTGAAAATTTTATTTTTGGGGGCTTTGGAGGGGTCAAAATGTAATCTTCAATGAATAGAGGCAGTGGGCCAACCATAAAGTGGCTCACTGGGGCAAAACACTTCATGGATTACTTTTATAGGCCGAACGACTTACGCATACCCAAAGTTTGCCGAAACGACAAGTTGGTACCCAAAAGGTTTTGAAACGACAAATAGATACCTTCTATCATGTTCTGTTAGTGATTTTCATTTGATAATAGTGAAAAGACTAAAATGCCCTTTAAAGTTTGATATTTTAATTTTTTTTTATTAAAAATTTCTAAAAAACCCCCGAGGTTTGCTAATTTGACTAAATACCCCAATATATAAAAATTTTGTAAAATAACAAAAATACCCCCATCACTGCGCAGATTCGATTCCACCACCACCGGGATCCGTAGGAATATTGTCGTTACACGACGTCAGGATACGTGTCATGTCTGTCAGTCGGCATTTTCCGACAATATGCGTGGCTTATCTAGCCGGAAAAGGCCAGATCTACAGCCAGATCTGGCCGTCGAGGCTGGAAGAGGCCAGACGTAGATCTAGTCTTTTTGGCCAGATCCGTGGCGGATCTAGCCGGAAAAGGCCAGATCGAAGCGTTACGACACAGATCCGATGGGTCTATGTCGTAACGCAATATTCTGGCCAGATTTCGGTGGTGGTGACTGGAATCTGACACTGCGGTGGCAGGGGTGTTTTTGTTATTTTTTAAAATTTTTATATAGGGTTTTTTAGAAATTTTTAAATTTATAAAAAAACTAAAATATCAAACTTTCAAGGGCATTCTAGTCTTTTCACTATTATCAAACGAAAATCACTAACAGAACATGAGAAAAGGTACCTATTTATCGTTTCAAAACCTTTTGGATGACTACAAAATGAAAATAGGGTGGGTAGGGAATCAACGGATGCAGGGCCCTTATACGGGTCGATATATACGGGTCTAATATTTTGGACCCATGCCCTACCCTATACGGGTACAGGTGGACCCGTGGGTGGACCGTTTTTTCTCTCTCCAGATTTCAGTTTGGACAGTTTCACCCGTAACAGTTTTCAATCATGACAATTACACCCCCAAAATTCCTGCAGTTTCAATTTTTTACATTTACACCCCCTAAATCAACTACTCTAAATTCAATTCAATTAAGAATATAAACAAATATGAACCAAAATAAACAAATAACACATAAACAAACAATAACATATAATACAAAACTACAAATACTAACCAAAACAAACAAATACAAAATCACTAATACACAATTACACATAAACAAAATAAATAAGTCAATAAACTATAAATACCAATTAAAATAAACAAATACATAATCCAATATTCAACAAAAAACATTCTTAGGACAGCAAATGTTCATCCCACAGTGGGCGTGATAGAGTCTCTTGATTCCACGGTCTCGAGATCAGTCAATGGCACATCAAGATCATCATCCGAATCATTTTTCACCTCATCATCTACAAAACAATGATCAACTACAAATATTAATAAATGTAAATAATAAAACATACGAAATATTATGTTAACATATTACCTTCAAACTCATATCCATATAGCCAAGTTCGAGTGCATATCAAAGATTCTGCATTTTTTGGTGAAGTGAGCTTGATATTTGTTGAGCACTTTACTACCAATACTAAAAGCGGACTGCGAGGCAACGGATGTTATTGGTATTGCCATGCTATCACGAGCCATCATGGTAAGTACCGGATAACGATCACGATTATTCTTCCAATGATCGAGGATATCCAAATTCTGATATTTGACGCGATCAAACCTCATCTCTTCCAAATAAAGATCTAACTCGGATTTCTTAGTGGAAATGAAAACACTCTCATATTTGTCAAAATCCTACATCATTTAAACGATTAAGTGTCAAAAGTTAAAATTAAACAATAAACAATACTTTATTTATCATAAGAATATAAAAAACTAAAAAGTATAGTGACTTACGGAAGAATGATCTACACGCCTACTAGAAGTAGAACTACTCGCGGGAGAAACAAGCGAAGGTGAGGCGGGGAACTTCTTTACAACATTTAGCCTCGTAAGCTTGAAAAAGCTTTTGCAAGTTATTCTTAACAGTCTCCAACTTGATGCGGCGGTATTTGAATCATAAACTTTGTTGAAAGCATACTCCACAAACTGAAACTTGAGACGTGGGTCAAGAATAGTTGCAATCGTCAACACAAAACTATAAGAATCCTAATATTTTGTAAATTTTGGGATCATTTGTTTTGCCATGCTCTTAACAACTTCATCCTCACTCGTACTCTCTTCAATTAAACGCAATTGAATTTCCCACACACATTTCAAGTACAAGTTTCTTTGTAGGATATTTAGAACACGAGAATAAAGTCGTAATATCATTAAATGGTTCCAAGAACTTGTATATCCTCTCCCCCCTATCCCATTCTTCATTTGATGGACAAAATTTATAACTAGGATCTATTGTTGACAAAGCCACAAACACGGGACGAAATATTAACGCTGTATCAAGCATTAAAAATGTCGAATTCCATTTAGTGGAAACATCTAATCTCAACCCCATTGAGCTTTTCACTCCCATTTGTACAGCAAGTTCTCCAAACTTGATTCTCCTAGCCTCAGTTGCTTTAATATATTTCACACTATCTCGAATCTTATTCAAAGCAACACTAGTAGCTCTTAACCCTTCTTGAACAATAAGATTCAAGATATGTGCAGAACATCACACATGAAAAAATTCACCTCTACATAACAAAGCATTCTGCACACAAAGCTGGTTCCTCAAAATATCCTCCATCCTATCATGACTACTTGCATTATCCAAAGTAATTGAGAAAACTTTCTTTTCAATTCCCCACTCTTGCAAGAAATTCATAATATTTTCTCAAAACAACCCCAACCCCTGAGTGTGGAGGAGGAATATGGCAAAAGTTCAATATTTTACTTTGCAACTCCCAATCCTCATCTATATAATGAGCTATCAAAGATATATATCCCTCAGTTGTACCAGAAGTCCAAACATCAGAAGTTAAGCATATTCTACTTGTAAGCCTCCCTAATTCAAGCTTAGTTTTTTTCTTCATCCTTTCATATATTTTTAAGCAATCCGCCTTAGCGGTGTTTCTAGAATAATGCACAAGCTCCTTACACACATATGAAAAGACTCTCCTAGTTCCTTGATTCTCCACATATGAATATGGATAGTTATGTTGAATAATTGATAAGGCCATATATTCACGATAAGTCTCTTGACTAATCTTTCTACTTTGCAATCTATGATTATGATCAATCAATAATTGCCCTACATCATGGTTGGCACGTTTTGGACAATTCTGTATATGACGCTTCATATTTTTAGTCCCATGTGTGGCACTACCATATGCATAAGATTTATTGCATGCCTTACACCCAGTCTTTTCAGTGTTATTCTCAACATATATCTCAAAATAATTCCAAACTTCTGATGTTTTACGTTTATTTTTAGAACTAGTTGTAGGAATACTAGAATTAGAAGGAGGTGGCATTACCCTAGAAGCATCGTCACTTGCTCTCACGTTAACCATATCCGTATCTATAGTTTCTGAATCCGCCATGTCAATGCTTGAGACTACAAAATACATATACATATATATATATTAGGTCTCTCACACACACTCAAAGGATAATATAATAAAATAAAGAAACAAACATCAAGAATTTAGTGCTGATATCATATTCATACCCATTCAAAGGGAGAAAAACTTTGGGTGTAAAGTTCATTATTAATTTGACCGAGTTAAGCAAATCTATCTTATTGTCTTCTAAATCATCTCTCTTCATTTAATCACTGTACTTATAAACCAATTTATCTTTTCATTTTTGTTTAATTATGGCTTGATTTCCGGATTTTGCAGGAGAGGGAATGGTAGTTGAAAGTTAGTGTTGTTTAATTAATAAACATGTTTCATAATTTCAGGATCTTTTCACCATTATTAACACATTGCTAGATCTTATTATCCTATATAGATTAACTATATATTAATTGATGATTAACTGATAATAGATTAACTATATATTAATTGATGATTAAATATATATTTCTTCTTTGTATAAAATTGGTCTATTTCTTTTCCACTATTTTAGTCAAGAATTTTGAAAAAAAAAAAGGCTGTGGCTGTGGCTGTGGGCTGTGGTTGAGGATGAGGATGACAAGAATCTATGTAGCAATTATGCATAAGTGAGTTATTTATAGATTGATTAATGTTAAATTATATACACATGTTGATCTAAATATATAATTACAAGGTCAAAGAAAATGAAGTTGGTGTCATGATTTATTAATGCAGACAGCCTTTCTTAATACCCTTAAAAGTGGTTCATTTTTATATATATATTTTTTTTGTTGCTACTATATCTATCTACTATGATGGAATTCTAAATTAATCACATGGCACCTCATGTGCAATTTGCCAAATTGCTTATCTACCAATTCTCCTTTCATCCTCTTTTAAATATTTTTAATCTTTATTAAAAAAAAAAAAAAAAGAATATTAAATGTATTGACATTAATTTTGGTTGCACCACAGAAAATGAAATTGAATGCTGAAAATATAGAAATAGAAGTGAAGGTGTTGTTTGCAAAAGAAAAACATATATGCATGAATGATGAATCATTAAAAGATGTCAAAGTAGCATTGATTCATAGGCCCCATGAACAAAACTTGCCAGGAACATCGTTTAATTTCTATTTATTGAGAAGTCCCAGCAAGATTCACCCTTAAAGCCATATCTAAAAAGGCAAAAATACATAGAGAAAATAAATAAAAATAAAAATAATATTTTTTATTGTCTAACTAACAAGATCGACATTAATGGAGTTTGTGTGTACAACGGGAACATGATACATGATACTCCCAATCCTCATTTATATTTTATACCCATCTATTACATTATACATACATGATACATCCCTCGCTCAGGATTTAGATTACAAGGAGAAGTAAGCAAACTGCAAAATACCCATCTATTACATTGTACATACTACATGATACCCTTACAAACACTAATGCTCATGATATTCAAAGATGAAAATAAAACTAAAAAATAATTAAACAAAGCAAACTGCAAAATACCTCTTAAATAAGAAATTCCGAAATCTATAATGAGTTTGAAATTTGTAACTCCTTCAGCTTAGAAAGCCCTGATAAAGGTGGAAAATTAGAGGTTAAATAAATTTCCATTTCAGAAAATTACAATCGAATGCCCACTTCAAATTTGAATAAAAGTAATACAACAATTAGAGCAACAGACAGCAACCAAGAGAATCTCTGGAGCCCGAAGTTCAATTCTCAGAAATCCAAACAAATATGTGTCACTAATTTCCTATAAATATGTACCATTTAATCCTACAGATATAACACGTCTGAAACTAGCAAACATCAAAACCAAGTTTAAATAATACAAACACACTACAAATGAATCATAGGAAGCCGACTAAAAGACCAATTTTGAGATCAAAGCAAGCAACCAACTCACAAGCAATTTAAAAATTCTTTACCAGCAAACATACCCAGAATATAAATTCTTCTTGCATTCGGCAGAATCATCTTTCTCAATAGAATTGAAAGGTGAAGGATAAGAAAAATAAACTTGTTAGATCTTCAAGTTCATGAGCACCTACAAGCTACAGCTACAAGCGACAAATTCCATCTTGGACATGAAGAATGGCCTTAGTCTTCCTAAGAACTCTGCACATTCTGTAATCATAAACAAAGCATATTAAATTCACAAAATAAAAGAAAGAGGATTAAAGTAATTGATTAGTACATCAATCGCAATAATATACCCAAGAAGACAAAATTTCAGTTTATAAAAGAGTCTACCTGAGTCGTGCGGCCCCAGGTACTACACTACAATAGGCGTCACCTGGGTTCAGCCTTCTTTTTGTTTTTGCCGAATTTCGCTTCTGATCTCTCTCTGAGTCTCTATTTAGTTACCGAAGTGACGAATATTAATCGAAGAAGGCCCGGTGAGTCGATGGTGATGAGAGGCGTGCGAAGTGACGATGCGGCCGCGATCTGAGACGGAGAGATCAGAGATGAGATGTTGAGATGAGAGTGAGACTGTGAGAGGGAGGCGTGAGCGTGATTCGTGATGAGTCTGATGACTGATGAGATGCGTGAGAGGGAGGCGTGACTGCGTGAGTGTGAACTATGACTCTGTGAGAGGGATTCGTGATGACTGTGACTCTGTGAGAGGGAGGCGTGAGAGGGCGTCGAGGCATGAGAGGGAGGCGTCAGGCGTGAGAGGGAGGCGTGAGTGTGCACTGTGAAGTTTGTGATAAAAAATTAAAAACTTTTAGGGATTCATTTAGACATTGAAATGAATAGGAGCCTTGGCTTATACGGGTGCCCACGGGTTCACCCGTATGACCCGTAATTTATTGGACCGGGTACGGGT
Organism: Pistacia integerrima; assembly: GCA_026225825.1. Classification (NCBI taxonomy): domain Eukaryota; kingdom Viridiplantae; phylum Streptophyta; class Magnoliopsida; order Sapindales; family Anacardiaceae; genus Pistacia; species Pistacia integerrima. The sequence continues at coordinate 27,613,429 of CM047748.1, forward strand.
CACAAAAAAATGGGTTTAATTTATTGAACTCATACCCTATATTTTTTTACCCGGGTACGGACCGACCAGCGGATCCAAACCCGTTTTGTCAGGTCTACCTTTTGGGTACCAACTTGTCGTTTCGACAAACCTTGGGTATGTGTGAGTCGTTCGGCCTATTATTGAGATTATTGTTTGGTAGCTAGATTTTAGGGCATGTGACCACTTCTTCTAATTCATATAATTTTAAGTTTAACCAATGTTTGTAACTCGTTTGTAGTTGACCAAGTTATCACTAAGATTTACATATATATTTTTTAAATTAGATTTACAATTAAAGAATGAGAAATCAGTTAGCTAGCGTAGGCGAGTACTTTTAAATTAGATTTACATATCTATTTTAACTGAAAATTAATAATCTGATCATCGATAAAAAATAAAAAATAAAAAAAAAATTATTATCTTAAAATATTTTTACAAAATAGTAATTCTTTTAATCCTGTATTTTTCATATAGAATTTTGTAATCCTACTGCATCAAATTTTATGTGTTTCTATATATCTTGACGCATGGTATGATTCTCCTTTATGTGCGTGCACGCGAGCGCACAGAGAGAGAGAGATCCTAAGATTCGATCAAATTAAGGAGCTATGTAAAATCTTCTATTGGATATTAAATTAAGGAACATGCACTGCTTAACGTCAACTTGTTTTATTTCATGGGATGAACATCAATTTTTTAACATTTGTTTCATGTGATGCCATGCTTTTGTTACTCTAGACAGCCTTCCGCAGTCTTTGAAGTTTGGAACCATCAAGACATGGCCATGCTCAACGAACAAGTTGCCTGTAGTGACAGAATCTGTCGCCACTAATTATTTGTTATTTTTGTTGGTCATGAAGTTCACATCACACGTGATTTGTTATTATATATGGAATCCATGCAGTAATTAGAGATGGAAATGGCTACATATTTTAGAGTACCAACTTGGTCGGTCTGAAAAGGTCAGATTTTATTTGGTGTTTATGGGTTTGGGCTTAAGTTTGTATCTGATTTTAAGGCTCAATCTTGGGTACCGACCAAGCTTGGGTATGTCTTTAGGCCCGACCGGGCCTGGCCTGATAATTTTAGTATTAATTTTACTAAATTATCTTTATACTATATATTTAATTACAAGATTATCCTACATATATATACCCATTTTTTCCAAACCCTAATCTCATCCCATTTGATGAGTATTCAAAAATAAATAAATATTTAAAAACTATTATTAGAATTAAAAATATTAAAAAAATTGAAATTTATTAATATTTAAAAATTCACATGATAAAAATGGGCGGACTTCGGCCAAGCCCGAGGTTACAAAAAACCCATCAGTCTGGGTTTGGGCTTTACCTATCATACTCATGACGGGTCTGAGTCAGGTTTGGGCTTGAGCCAAGGGGTAACCAATCCCGGCCTGGCCCATTGCCATCACTGCAAGTGATGAAATTACGTACAAGCTTTAGTGGCCATGGCCCCACAAAATTTTTTAAGTTTTATATGGAAACTTCTATTTGGTTCTATAAATTCAGTGTTTTGCCCAGTTTGAACTTAACTGGTGGTAAACCCTATTAAAGTAAGGCCAAACGACTTGCGCATACTCAAGATTTGTCGAAACGACTAGTTGGTACCCAAAAGGTTTTGAAACGACAAACCAGTACCTTTCGTCATATGCTGTTAGTGATTTCTATTTGTTCATAGTAAAAAGACTAAAATACCCTTAAAAGTTTGATATTTTAGTTTTTTATAAATTTCTAAAAAAACCACCTAGGTTTGCTAATTTAACTAAACACCTCCATATATAAAAAGTTTGTTAAATGACAAAAATACCCCCACGACTGCGGAGTGCAGGCCAGGCCTCTAGAAATCGCGTAGAAAATTGCGTTACGACAGACCCCGCCGGATGCGTATGCGTAGTAGCGTCGATCCGGCCTTTTAGGCCAAATCGTGGATGCTGCTGGAAAGGGCCAAAGGGCGGATCTGACGTATCTGGCGTTGCCTCGCAGAGATGGAGTTTTGCGGCCACGACGACCAGATCTAGCTATAGATCGCGGCCTTTTCCGGCCGGATCGACGACGGATCTGGCGGAAAAGGCGGTATCCGGCCGTCAAGGCCGCAAAACTCCATCTGCTGCCTCGACGGCCAAATCTGGCCTTTTCCGGGCCGGCAGATCGGCCGGAAAGGCTAGATCGACGCGACGACCACGATCCGGAGTGGGTCGTGCGTATCGTAATTTTTCTAGTCGATTAGGCGATGGTGGCCGAAATCTGGCACTGCGGGTGTGGGGGTGTTTTTTGTCATTTAACAAACTTTTTATATATGGAGGTGTTTAGTTAAATTAGCAAACTTAGGAGGTTTTTTAGAAATTTTTAAATTTATAAAAAACTAAAATATGAAACTTTTAAAGGCATTTTAGTCTTTTCACTATGAACAAACAGAAATCACTAACAGTACATGACGGAAAGTACATGTTTGTCATTTCAAAACCTTTGCTGAATACATATCGACACAAACCTTGGGTATGCGTAAGCCGTTCGGCCTATAAAAGTAATCCATGAAGTGTTTTGCCCCAGTGAGCCACTTTATGGTTGGCCCACTACCTCTATTCATTGAAGATTACATTTTGACCCCCAGCCCCCAAAAATAAAATTTTCAATTACCCTCGACATTGATGATATGACAATGCTACTTAACAATGTTTTAAAACCTGCCCGGCCTGGCCGAGGACCGACCTTAAAGTCGGGTCGAGTCACCATAAAAACCGGGGATATGCATTTGCCCGGAACTACCCGCAGTTGGACCAAGGTTGCTGTACCAACCCGCCGGTCCAACCGGTTGTGTCAAAACCAGGTTAATGCATTTCCCACTTGATAAATAGTAAAATCCTTTCGATTGTTTCAATTTTGCAGTCAATATCTACAATCAAAACTTCGGCCACCTTGTGTGCCAAAATCGTCCACCGCCAGCCGCACTACAGTCGCCATCCGTCGAGGTTTGTGGCTCATTTTATCTTGATTCACTTCATCTCAGTTCTCACCATGTGTTCATTGTGTTGTCGATTTCAAAATCTTGTATTTTATTGCTGTTGAAGCTGTCTTGTTTATGAGAAGTGAGAACTTAAATAGACCATATTCTGAAAACTTGAATATAGCTGCTGTGGGTATGAGGAGGATTGATGGGGTTTCTCCTTTGGATTTTGATTATGATTATGATTATGATTATGATTATGATTGAGATTTTCGATGATGATGATGAATTGGAATCGTTGATTGGTGATGTTTGTTTGATGAATGCTGATTGAAATGTGGATAGAGGAGAGGGGAGTTTGTAATCAGGTGTGAGACTATGAGAGATGCGTTTGCAATGAAGAAATGGATGGTTGTGATTTTTTTGGGAGAAACAGGATGGGATAAGGATAAGGTACAGGGATAGGTCATAGGGATAAGATTTTGGAATTCTCTTCTTCACCTTCTTCTATATTTATATTAATATATTAATATTATTATTTATTTATTAGATAATTTGGTTCAAGAGAGTGCGATAAGGCTTAACATTTTTCGAATTCTTCTTTTCATTTCGATTTCCAGTTTTTCTTTCAGTTTGACATCAATAATTTAATTTTTGTAATTTTCCTACTTATTCTAATATAAAATAAAATTATATGACCCATCAATTTAATTAAATTCTATATAATAAAATTTTAGCCAAATTCATGATACCACGAATCTAAGAATGTCTATCTCTTAATGGAACTCTCACTTCGAAAATTTTGGTTTAGATTTTTATAAAGATTAGGAGATATATCTACATAAGAAAATGACTATTCTATATATATGACTTATTGTTCATGAATTTTCTCAAAAAAAAAAAAAAAAAAAAAAGGAGGAGTAGAGTTGGTTAATTATACTTTATTATGCACCAAAAAATGTGAGGAGAGATTGACTGTACGTTTTGAATGGTTTCCGAAAGATTGAAAAAGAAGAAACTGGAGATATATGGCATTACAAATCAGAACTACAGTGGACGTCAAATCAATTGATTTTAACTTTAGGAATAATTGATGACGGTTAATAACAAAAAGGGAAATAACTTTTGATTAAGTAGAACGATTACAATAACTTTTGAGGGTTAATGGCCTTCCCCGAGGTTTCAGGGTTCTTAGGCGCATCGAAAAGATTATCAGGGTAGCATATAACTCCTTGTGAGTTTTCGTTAGGTCAAATTTAATTGAAAAGTCAATATTGATTTGCAAAGACTGTTTTAACCTTGTTTTTATGTGAAATTACAAAATATCATCCATTAAATATTAAGATATATGCCAACATAACGATTTAAAAAGTAATTTCATAGAACTATTAATTTTTTATGGGTCAACTGATTGTCCCCCATATGGTTTTGGTCTACTAACATCAATGACACAATTATTTTTTATGAACAAAATTGTCCCTCAACTTGATAGACATCAATCAAAACCTTTTTTTAATTTCTTTTCATTTATAAATGTATGTTTAATTAAACCTTAGACCAAATCTCATAAAATCAGTTACTTAAAAAACCAAAATCTTAACAAAGTCTATCATCTTCATTCTCCAAAACTCACAAGGGGATCTCTGCTATGCAAATAATGACATTAAGTTTTAGAGCTTGATGGGGCCTTCATGATTTGTGGGTTTGGGTATTACTATAATGTTAATTGTGTTGGTGCACTTGAGTCCAAATCATGAAATGGACGGTGGTGATGGAGGTCTTGATCATACTCGAAGATCATGAGATTAGTAGATTTTTTCCAAACTAATGGTGGTCCATTATGAGAAAATTTTGTAAACCTCCAAAGCTAAGACAAAGACTTTTTGTTAGGTAGAGTAATCACTAGTTTAGTAATCAGAGTTTCGGGTATTTTAAATGAGAAAATCTTATTTAAGATAAAAAATGTCCATTTATTTAATTACGATTCATGTGTATTGTCAAACATATTAGCGTGACGTGTGAGATTAGATAATTATTCGGCATATTGAAACTTTTATACATGTATATTTAGTATCTGAGTTTTAAGTTATTTTCGAGAGAAAAATATTATGTGAGATGAAAGTATATACATCTATTCAATTACAATTTACGTATGCGTCATATACATTAACCTGATATATTCCTAAATGTTTATCATATCATTTATTTTTATTAAAGAATTAATAATGATGTTAGGGAGTAAGACTAGATATAAAAAGTTAGTTTGACTATTGCTAGTCCTCCATGGCGATGGTCCATAACCTAGGCCTACTCACTTATTAGTACTTGTTAATTTGATATAACAGGAAGTGGATAATCGGAATTTACTGCTTTTTCTGCCAACAAATCAAATTAATTTTCGTATAATTCACTACTTTATGATCAAGGCCGATACTATACATTCAAATAATTTTAATTCAAACTTTTATTCTAAATAAGGATTCCCTAGTAAAGCAAATCTCCGAGAAGAAATGAAGCAAAGCACAATCTTTGGCATTTTCAGCTTTGGCATAATAGATTGGCAGACCGTGATATTCGGAAGCTACAGCGAAGTCTTCCCTGTCAAGACCCCTTATAAGGGATTTCGGCCACCCAAGTCAACCATAAAGTGTCCAAGTCTTCTGCCCATTTTCAGCCCTCGGATCTTTTGAAGTTGACCTGAGATCGATTGATTAGTGGTCCTGATTGTCATATTTAAGGAGATTGATTGTACGTTTTGAGCAAAAAGAGACTTTAAATTACAGCCTTTAAATTTGTCAAATTGGGCATTTAATTCATAGCAAGTCTTTATCGCAGGCAGCTACTATCCTTTCCCTTAATTTAAAACTGTAATTGCAGACTTGAATAGTATTAATTAAGGGATAATATCACAAATTATCCTTGAGGTTTTCAAATTTATCGTTTGATGAAAACTTTCACACTTTTTTTTAATCAACCAGACGCTCAATGTTTAAAAACTCTTATCATATATACCTATTTGCCACTTCATTACATTTAGATTTACAAACACTTTCTTATAAAACGAATGTTACCATTTTCTTTCAACACTTTCTTATAAAGCAGACATTATAATTTCACCCATCTATTACAAACAATAACATAATGAACTTAGGACTAAGGGGCATCTATGATATAGTTTTTAAACTTTTAGAGCTCATTTTCATCGAATTATAAATTTTAAATCCTTATGGGTAATGTATGATACTCTCCCGTGGTATTATATTATGATCCTATTTAGTTTCTTTCACTTAACTAAAACGTTTTATCATGCCAAGTGGAGAAGGAAAGATGAGGAGATGTGCGTAGAGAAAGGATGGATGAATATAGTATATAACTTTTGAAATGTTGAATCAATAGTGGAGCCCATTCCAACTTCAAAAAACTACAAATATGAAGAAAGTTTCTGAGATAGAAGGAAGAAGAGAACGAAAGATGAAGAAAGCATTAATTTAGCCAACTGCTTTCGAATCAGATTGAGCTATAAGGCCGTACGTTTTAAGCCACCCTTGGGAACATGTAAATTTACAATAATGCTATGCTTACTCACGAGTTTACTAACTGTCTTACTATCTTTGTTAAAATTAAATATGGTACCCGTACTATGCGTATGGTATCCATACTATGCGTTATATTTACAAAAGATAGTAAGATGGTTAGTAAGATCGTGAGTAAGCATAGTATTACTTGTAAATTTAATGCACCGGAAATATCAGCCGAATGGTCATCAAAAGAATCCATGTGAAATGAAAATATCATCCTGGTCTGTTCTCTAAGATTGAACCGACATGTTATGAAAATGATTAATATAAATTAGGATTATTCACTCCCTTATAAAATTTTAAATGTGGAATTTTGGTTTTATTCCTAACATTAAATTTATAATAGGAAGAAAATATATGTATAGTTAAAATTATTATGAAAAAAATTTAGCTATAGTTGAAATTCCTACTCGGGAAAATAAAACTAGAAAAAGTCAAACCTTTCTCTCAAAGAGATGACCAGAACATGGTTTTTTATTTTGTAATAGTACATAATTAATTTTCAAAGATCACCATCACGCAGGCCTAGTTATGTATGCTTTTTCATACATATATTTAAGAATGTTATGCCTAAAAAATCAAGGTTGATATAAGTTTACATTAGCAAGCAGGGGCGGATTCAAAAATTTCTATTAGGGTGGGCCAAATAAAAATTTTTAGTTCTAAAATTGAGAGTGGGCCACAATTTTTTAATATTTGACAATAAAAATTAAGGGTAGGCCAAAGTCAAACTAAATAGAATAATGTATTTAATTTTTGTTTTTTAAAAATTGAAGGTGGGCCATTGCCCACCCTTAATACACTTTGGATCGGCCCCTGTCAGCAAGTACCAATTAGAGTTCAGAAAATTTTTACGTCGTTCAAGAGCTGCCATGTCACCTCAAGACAGAAATGATACAACTGACAGCAACCCAGTAGATTCAAGTTTTGTTCATGAGTGAATGAGGACCACACACCTGTCTAAACTTCAGATAATTTGAGGATATTTCCTAAGTTATGAGCCAATGGGAGGCAAGGAATGACCCTACCATTTTTTTCCTCTATCATCACTCACCAAAACCCTTTAAACCCAACTCTCGCCAACGATACCTATCATAGGCAATTGAGCGATTAGGGTTTGAGTAGCCGCCCCTCCAAAGTCAAATTCTGATCAATCCCAACAACCAAAATCCAATCTTTCATTACCAAAAGACTCATTGGCTTTCTCTCTTCAAAAGGTTTAATAGCTTGGACCAAATTTGCTCTCTATTTACGATCGGAATAGTTTTTCATTATAGGAACATATTCATTAATACTTAGTGAATATTTTTTTTTTTTTAAAGAAGAAGACTGTAACATGCTCCTAAGATGCATAGTTCTAGCCTTGGATTCTCTATGTTTTTGGTCTATTATAGTCAATGACACAATTATTTTGTATTAACAGAATTGTTCCTCAAGTTGAAAGATGTTAGTGTGAAACTAACAGGTAGAGGGTATATCTGACTTTTCAGCACTAATCAAAACCTTTTTTTATTTTTATTTATTTATAAATTTGTGTTTAATTCCTTAAACCAAATCTCACAAAATCAATTACTTAAGAAACCAAAATATGAACAAAACAATAAAAGTCCTAGAACAAGCGTGGTAGATACGGTTCATGTGAAAGTCAATAGAATAATTTGTATTAAATGGATTAAAATCATTTGGCTCAATCAAATTATTAATTGCAATTTGATTTATAAACCATAGTATTGCTCTCCAGCTAGAGTGACAAGATTTACCGAAATGGGAAGAAGAGAATAATCATTGAATTAATTAGCTGAAATAGAAATCCCGAATAAATCTTCAATTTTTGAAATTGTAATAATAATACAATAAATATTGAAATTGTAAAACTTATATAAGCTTTATTTTCCATATACCAAACGCGTTTCATATAAAGTTTCCAAGTAAATATTCTTATAATTGAGCAAAACGTGTTTCATGCTTTGTAAAAGTATTTTCTTATATCATTTTCCATACTTTAATTTTATAGTTAAACTTGGAGTTTTTATCAGAATTATCATACTTTAATTTTAGACTGTAGACTGTAAAATTAAATCAGATTAATTATTACAATAATAATAATAACTAAATAATACAACATATATCATCAACCACACATAAAGCCTATAGAAATTTAAAAGAAAATCAGAGATGGCAGAAGAAAATTCTAAGATGGTACCTGAAGGTGTGAGAGAGGTTTGTGTGTGAAAGTATTGGGGGAGAAGAAAACTGAAGATCAAAAGAGATTACAGTGAATATCAGTCAATTGATTTTAATTGATCACAGTGGTGACCCACCATGTGAAGTGAGGAAGAAAGCAATTGAATTTAGCTGGATCCAAACGCGTTTCATATAAAGTTATCAAGTATATATTCTTATAATCGACCGAAACGTGTTTCATGATTGTAGACTTGGAGGAAGATGTAGAAAAATGAAGGAGGAATTTATGTTTACCCTTGTCCTCGGGTGTACATTTTGAGCAGAAGAGACTATGAGAAGGTGAAGAAGAAAAGTCATGGGGCTTGTAATAACAAAAATCTTCCCCAATATTTTTAAATGGAGAATTTTAGAAATTATTATTTATAGCACTTTTGTGGAAAATAATAAATAACCAACCTTCAATTGTAATGCCATCTAAGATTTTTAATTATTTTCACGAAATAAATGGAAAGAATTCATGTGTCAGATTTAGGTGGATATCAAATGGAAGTTTACGTATCAAATGGAAACAAAAGGAGATCGAGTTCAATATCTTTCTTAGTAAATTTTGATTTTTTTTTTTTTTCTCTTAAAGATCAATTTGTTCTAAGCTTTACTTTCATGATGTATTCAATGGTTCTATGCATTTAGCAGATTGTGAAAGCAGATTCTTATATACAGCTCTCTGCTTCTTTATTAGTATAGATTGATCATTCAGTATCTCAACGTGTTCAATGGTTATTTCTCCACTCTTTCCTTCTTTACCAGTTCAGGTAGTAAGAGTCAAGGAGTAAAAAAAAAATAGCTTATGCATCTAAGTGAGGAGTGTTTGTCATGGTGCATGACATGCAAGAACTTTCTTATTGGTCGGATACATATACATCTATTGTATTAAGACTTTATATAGGTCTTTAATTAACGACATTTTAACATTCAAGGCAATTTGACAATGAAAAATGCAATCTCAGTTTGAATCACATTATAATTATATTAGAATTGGATATTGTAATACAACTCTGTAATTAAAGGGCCAAAATGGAGATCTATACTAGGATATTGCAATACAACATATATAAGCTTTATTTTTTGTAAACCAAATGTGTTTATTATATAGTTTGAGTTCCGAGTAAAAATTCTTTTAATTGATCAAAACGTGTTTCATGGACGTTTGTAAAAGCATTTTCTTATATGATTGTCCTATATTGCCAACTTTATTGATTTTCCATCAACTTTTCTTATGTTTCAATTGAATTTATAAGTGGAAACTCACCATTTGGGCATCAATAATTTAATCTTTGAATTTTCCTACTTATTCTAAAAAAGACGGAAGAAAATGCAAGATAGTGAACCATCAATTCAATTGAATTATAAGTCTAAAAAAGACAGAAGAAAATGCAAGATAGTGAACCATCAATTCAATTGAATTATAAGTCTAAAAAAGGCGGAAGAAAATACAAGATAGTAAACCATCAATTCAATTGAATTATAAGTCTAAAAAAGACGGAAGAAAATGCAAGATAGTGAACCATCAATTTCATTGAATTATAAGTCTAAAAAAGATCGAAAAGACCATATCGGCGCACGACCAACAAGATCCAACCAGTCATGCATCGATACGATGACTCCGACCACCCTCCGGTAGTGGTGGTCGGCTGTCCGTATTTAATGGGTGGGTTAGGGGTGTTTTTGTTAACTTTTAATATTTTATTATAGGGGTATTTAGTAAATAAACAAATATAGGGGGTATTTTTATAATTACCAAATTCTACATCGTAATACTCGCCCAATTTAACTTTTTTCAAAATATTATTCTAAAAACTATTAGAATAATGAACCAAATGGACCCGTTAAGTTTATAATATTTTTTTATAACTCAGATGTGGTAACTTGTAATTTGTTAGCTTGTAAATGGACAGACGGGATCCATACAAACAGACAAGACTCATTTTACAAGCTGATTAATGACAAATTATCATATTAGAGTTATGAAAAACAGTTATAATGACAAATTACCATGTTAGAGTTATGAAAAAAAGTTTGTAAAAAGAGATTATGGATATAACATTACTCTCATTTTTTATTAATAGAATTGTTTCTCAACTTGACAGATATTAATGGAAAACTAGCAGGTAGACGGTATAACTGACTTTCCCGTACTAATCAAAACCTTATTTTAACTTTTTTATTTATAAATTAGTATTTAATTCCTTAAAGCAAATCTCACAAAATCAATTACTCAAAGAAACCAAAATCCGAACAAAACATATAAAAGTTACAGAACAAGCAGTGTAGATACGGTTCATGTAAATCATGTGAAATCAATAGCAACTGACGCCACGCAGCTCGTTTCTGGAGCGGACTTGACAGAAATCGTTTGGCCCAATCAAATTATTAACTGCAGTTTGATTTATAAACCATAGTACTGCTTTCAGTTGGAGTGACAAGATGTTGCTTAGATTTACCAAAATGGGAAGAAGAGAATAATCATTGATTAATTAGGTGAAACAGAAATCCTCAATAAATCTTCAATTTTTAAAATTATAATAATAATACAATAAATATTAAAAATGTAAAATTTGTAATATATATAACCTTTATTTTTGTATACCAAACGCGTTTCATATAAAATTTTCAAGTAAATATTCTTATATTTGACCAAAAAATTTCAACCAAATTTATGATATTTTATGAATCTATGAATACCCATCTTTTAGTGGGTCCTTTATCCAAAATTTTGGTTTAGATTTTAGAAAGACTTAGGTCTTAGAGACGTCTCTACAAAGGAAATGATTGTTCTTTCTGTATATTTAGCTAGTTGCATTAAACGTTAATGATTTATTCTCAAAGAAAATGAGATGTGATGTGATGGTTTACATCCTTGACCTTGAGCAGAAGAGACTATTATGAAAAGACGTTGTTCACACATCAAAATGGGAAAGTGAAGAAGACTTAAGCCCCAAGGTCATCCAATTCCGTTAACTTGTAATTTAAAATTATGTAAAATTATTATTTTGTTCTAACTTTCATATTATATTTTAATTTGTTTTTGTTATTTCCAATTTTTGAACCCGGCACTTGTAAATATTCAATTCAAAACTATAAACCAATATATATTAATAACATTTTATATAAATTATTACACAAACATAAAAATTTAAAAGAAAAATAAAAATATCAATCACACGTATAACTTAATTTAGGTAAGGTATTGCATTACTAATAAATCAGGTTTCAATTTTATTCGGAGGCAAAAAAAAAAAAATTATCATATTTAATTAGATTGAGGTAAAATAGAATTTTTATAAAAATTTAACAGAATTGGATAACCTTTGGGCTTAACTTTAAGGGTGGTTTTTTACTGTTTCCCACCAAAAAATGTAGTAAGTTTGATAGTTAATAAAAAAGTGAGGGATAGTTTAGTCAATGTAGAACTATTTATTTTCTTATACTAATCAAAGATTCAAACTCTTACAGGATTAATGATTAATCTATTGTCTTTTGTCCACTTATTTCTATCTTTGAAAAGTCTATAAAATTATTGTGACATGATTTATAAATCAATTTTCGTTATGCACAAATCACGATGAATTAAAAAATATTTTGGGTTAGTGTATGCTAATTCTTCCACATACATAAGTATCCCATCATATCCTATTAAAAATTGCATATTACACGAAAACTAATTTAGACCCTCCCAAATCCCAATGCCATCTTCTAGGTTTTTGTGTCTATCATAAGACTGGAAATTACAGAGAATAAATTGATAATTGTTGAAACTTTTCTATTTATGCTCAAGACTGATTATATTCGCATGGAAAATTAGACCCAATTACACCAACTTCTACTATATTAATTTCATCAAACTGTAGCTGATAAAAAGATTTCTGTAGTGTGAGTTAATGGTCAAAAGTTCTAGAGCTTAAACGTTTCTATTTTTTTTTTTCCACTCTAATTTCGCTTTAAGAAAAATTAACAAATAAAGTTGAAAGGGACATAATCATTTTCGTTACTATAGATTAGTTGAAAAAGGGTCTATCAAATACTAAACAACTTCCCCAGCTAAATAGTTAGAATGCTTATCTTCACCCCTTTACTTTGAAGGCCCCAGTTCATTTGTTTCGTTGCTAGAGAAGGAAAGTGGGTGCAAGTTAACGCCTTCAGAAATAATTGTCTTGTTAATATTATTCAAAAAAATTTCAGGAAACTTGACCCAAAAACAAGATATATTCCCTATTACATAATGCTTTTAAATTTTGAATGTCAAAAAGTTCCAAAGATATCTATTTTTCTGCCTAACTTTCTTTTCTATGTTTCCCATTACTCAATTCAGTCACTTCTAAAACAACAGCCAAAAAATTTATAAATGAAGTTTGACCCCAATTAGTTTATCATTATCATCACTCATGTATAATTTAAAATTATCATCCTACTTAAAATTAAAGGTTTTGACATCCTTGACTATTCCAAGAAATTACAAGGAGACAACAATATTGTCGATTGTCTTGAGTATAACAAAATGACATAAAGAATTACACCATATTAACAAGCTATCAGATGATGATGAGCAACCATTAGCAATCTTTTCTAGAGATGTCCCTTTCTTTAATTTCATTATTCATTAGTATTGACAACTGGATGATAGAATGTCAGCATTTGGTGTGATCAAGATCACAATATTATTAGTAACAAAATATTGTTTCCATTTATGTGTTGCTTGTGTAAATATTTGTATTTATTTTGTTTCCTTATAGATTACATCTTTCATGTATAAATTATACCATTGATACAATGAAAATACAACACAAAAACACTTTTACAGAAATTATTCTCCATTTACGTTGCTTTATTTTTCTTGGACATTCTCTACAATTTGTTGTTACTCTTGCCTCTATTATTTCTTCCTGGCAGTCTTAAGTAGTCCAACTACTACTTTTGCCGCTTCTTCTTCAGTTGTAACATGGTATCAGAGGAGGTTGTCTAGCAAATCTTTCCTCACTGCTCTACTCTCCTTGGTCCAATCTCGTCCACTGTTATTGCCTCACCTGCAAAACGAAAATCCAGTTTAGTTCCTCTTCTTTGCCAAACCAAAAATGGAACCTATCACACCAACTACAAGCCTAGATTCAACCAACCCAAATGCCCAAAGGAGCCCAGACACTAAAACAAGCCCAAATACAGAAATGGACCCAAACAACCAAATTGACCCAACAGGGCCACAAACCCAAACCCACCATTCCATCACATCGGCCCACAAATAGGCCCAAATCCATTCGAGTATATAGGTTTTGGCCCAAACCCGTTTCCCTAACAATTCTAGATTATCTAGCCAAATCATCGCCAACCAGAGCATGGTGAATCCCTCTTTTCTTGTTCAATTGATGGACCAAATTTGGTTCTCGTCAAGCAACCACTCATTGGATCGAAAAATTACGTGACGTGGGCTCGCGATTTTCGATGGGCTTTAATCACCAAAGACAAAGATGGGTTTATCGACGAAATAGTGGCTTTTCCGGCAGAGCCTCATCTTCACAAGCAGTGGACTAGGTGCAACATGCTAGTCATCTGAAGGAAAGCTTGTCACCCACATATTTAACTTTAGTCTCTAACATGAATATATTTTGAAAAAAAAAATACTGTATTCAGTAGTCTTTGATATCAATATAATTTTTCGGTTGAAAATGAGAACATGTGTTTCCACTACAAACCATTGACTAGAATACAATAATTTAGTCGGCAAAAACATCTCCGCTGACAATTTGGCACTCAAGTTGGTAATTTCCCCAATATTTTAGCAGAATTTCCTATTTACATCAATACAATAAAGTTTGAAAGTATTGTCGAGCATCAAGCTGAAGATTGAAAAATTCAAGAAGCTTACTTGTTGAACCAGTTGCAGTTAGTAATTAAGAAGTTAGTTAAGACAGTTAGTCTTAAGTCAACAAAAGTCAATAAGAGGGAGTTAGCTCAAGTATACTAAGGTGTGTCAAAGGAACTCTTCATAATGGACTGTCTTTTAAGTCTAACGGGAATCTTCTTTTGGAAACAGAGGCAGTTTGGGCAAGCGACTTGTCAGATAGGAGATCTCCACTTTGTGGTTATGGCATCTTTCTTGGTGGCAATATATTTTGATGGTGCTTTAGAAACAAACGGTGTTACCCTTGTGTCCTCCACTGAAGCAAGATACACGGCTTTGGTACAAGCATCAACAACAGAGATAGAATGGATTCGCAGTTTATTCGAAGAATTAGAACTTGAACTCAACTCTACACCAGTGATGTGATGTGACCGTGGCTTCAAATTTTATATATTTCCATGCACATTGTAATAAATGTGCATTTTGAGAGATCTTCTTGCTAAAAAGTGGTTGTTTGTGCATTATATATGTTTCATCTAAGTACCAGCGTGCAGATATACTAACTAAGCCACTGCCAATTACTCGGTTTCGAGAGCTCAGGGACAAAATTTAAGTAAATCATCGTGCTGCTTGGCTTGAGGGCGCCTGTTCCTGAGCTAAGTATACAACAAAGAGAACATGGACTAATATGCTATAGATAGGTGTTTAATTTTTTGCATATATATGATACGAATGGTATTGAAAAACACAATTTTTTTTTTTGGAATGCTCAAACTCTCATACTGATTTTGCAACCAAAATGAATTACATAATAGAGTTATATGCAAAAAAAATTAATAATTTTCAAAAGATCTTTAAAGATACAAAAGCTAGCCAGAAAATATATGTTACATATTAATTTCCTACAAGCTTACTAACTAAATGAAATTCACTAGATTATATTCAAATTTTCTTTTTCACTTTCATTACTTGTACGAAGCCAGAGGGTTGGTATGTATTAAAATAATTATCAAAGTAACAGTTTCTCCTATTATTCCCAAGGGTACCATACGGTGACTTTACCACTTTCGTATTGACTTGAAATTGCAGATGATTTATTCTTTGATCTACAACAACACCAAATGATGAAGATGAATGGCCATAAATTCAAACTTTGATTCTGTTACAAGCTGCAGCAGTTTCACTTGTTTGTCTTCAGAGAAATTACTAGCTTTCCTTCAAAATTTTCTATCGACTCTGCCTCACAATTATCATTAATCAAACAACAATTAAACAGCAATCTGTCATGCTAAGTACTATATTCTCATCAGTACATAAATTATGGAAGAGAGATTTTGAAGAGAAAATTGAAAACAAAGAGACATGTCTTTTAAACTGACAAGCATACAAATTGTATTCTCGAAATGAAATACATTATAATTAAACAATCTTTTCATGACCACATGATTGATCAGGGTTGTTGTCTATTGATATACTGACACTAAAAAGAAAAAAAAAAATTTCAGTGAATGTTAGCTCAAAGCAAGCTCAAAGGAGGAGTTGAGGATGAGTTGCAGGAAGAAAAAAAACCTGGAAATGGTTCAGCAAGCACTGAAGAATGAGGATAGCAATCTGGTGTAGAGAGGATCCTTCCTGTTTCAGGGAGGAAAGCTTAGCTTTGTGTTTTTTGGAAGAATGACAGTCTGATTCAGGGAGGATAAATTGGCTGGTTGAATAGGCTTCAGGATTTCAACAGAGCAGAAATGAAAAGTTAGGATTCTGGGTTGTTATGTTTGCATCAGAAACAGAAGTTAAGACTGGAAGCTGCAGCAGGATACTCTGCTTTGCTTGAGGTTGAGGGAGGATGTAGAAGTAACAGAAGCTGACGAAAGTCAACTTAAAACATGAGAAAAGAATACTAACGGCAACTTGTCATTGTTAAGTCCATTAGTTTAGCAGAAAACGGCGACGTTTTTCCATTCAAGAAAATGTGAATTGAAACAGCTTCTGCAGTTAGAAGAATTAAAAAGTTCTAGTGCTTGACGGTCTGGTGTTTTCTCTTCTTCAACGAAGCTGGAAAAAGAAAGAAGATTTCGGTCAATCCAACGGCTGAAATTAGGTTCAATTGTGGTTTTTTTTTGGTAATTAATTGGATGGATTATATTGATTTCACAAAGATTGACAACCTTTATTTGAACTGCATTTTATAAACCCTTGTAAATCAGTTTAGTTGATTTTAATAAAAATTCTCTCAATTTTCACATTTCTAAAAAGAATTTCAAAAGAATTTTACATATTGTTGCATCTCCTTTATTTGCTAATATTTCTATCATTGTTTCGCAACTTCTTATGGTTATTTTTTTTCACCGCACTAAGCTTCTATCTATTGAAGATGTTATTAAGTTTAGCAATCTATGACAATATGATATATCTAGACATTTTAGATTTTGGATAGATGCTGAGGATCACAGTAGAGAGATCATCAAATATCAACAATCGAATACTTCTAGACCTTCAAGATTTCGGAGATGATAAAAAAATCTTCATATTTTTTAACAAGAAATAGGAGGAGAAAAAAGTTTAACTGTAGGCTTGAGTAATAGACCCAACCCATAGCTCTTCATATTTTTAACAAGAAATAGAAGGAGAAAAAAGTTTAATTGTAGGCTCAGGAGTAATAGGCCCAACCCAACTACCGTGACAAATTTTTTGGGGAAATGTTTTAGGCCCACTATTTTTCTTTTTAGCCCCCATATTTAAGTTTCAGTGGGATATAATCTTGATTAAAAAAAAAAATTCATCTTCTTCTGTCCTATTTTTATGTCAACGTTTATTTGTGCACTTAAAAAAAATTAAAATTAATTAGAATTAATAATAAATATAAGACCAAATCAATTTATATCGTTATCATACATTTATCGGTTAATTTGTTTAAGAATCAAAATCTCAAAACTTCTATAATCAAATAATCACTTTTAAATACATCTTGAAGAAGAAAAATGTTGTGTCATTCTCATTAAAAACAGAACACCCAATATCACAAATTTTCATTAAAGGAATTTGTGATACCTAAACCTTAAAACTCTTAAAATTAAATAATCAATTATAAATCTCATAAAAGAAAATTTTCCTGTTTACACTTGTTTTATCTCATGTGTAATTGGTGTGGTCTGATGTTTTTATAAGGATTTTATTCTTCCTCCTTTGTTTTTTATTCGGTATAGATTCAGGTATATTTTAAGTAATCATTGTGTCTCCTTGGAAACCTTTGATTAAAGTGTTGTCCACAGTCTAATGTCTATGCCATGCAACCTACATATTTTTCCTAGAAGTGGCTACGCCTTCAAATAGTGAGTAACCACCAAAGTGCGTGAATGGGATTGTGTTTATTTAGCACACAGGGTTCTCACGGATGCAGATCCTTGTAAGGGACATTATACTACTGAGTCGCTCTTATCCTTTCCAAGTGTGCCAATTTAATTAACGGACCAGCAGTGCATTCCTTGTCCTTAGCTCTAGATCATTTTCATTTGTATTAGATCTGATTCATATAAAAATCTATTTTGTTTCTATGCGGACTTTAATTCTTCACTTGCTTGTTTCTTACATTTCCAAGTACAGTATATGCTCACAATTGTGGGTCATTGTCGATAGAAACCAATTCTAGGGCCTGATATTCATAAAGTTTAGACACCGTGACAACTTCTTGGGCACTTCATTAACAGTAAATGCTCAAGAGAGGATCTTTGAGAATGACTTTTCCAAGCTTAGTCTCTTCTAGCCTGACCATCCAAGTCTTGGTAGTCAAATAAACATTGGAAATTTTGTTTAGTGGCTCCAGAGTATACATGGTAGACGCTGCAAGAACTCTCCCCAATGGTCAAGGGCAAGACTCAAGGGAAGTAAATTGAAGATTCTTCAACAAGATCCTGTAAGCATCGGAATTGCTGACACAAAAACAAGGTATAACGAAATATAAAAACCTCTTATGTAAAGTTTTGACTCAATGTGCTGCACAATAATTCATCATGCTCAAAATATCCTTGGGAAACCCAAAGATATTGGATACCAAATTTTAAAGTGTTACATTATTATCTGGTTAAGAAATTAAGTAAAGGTTTGTACTTGAATTAGTTAAATACCTGTGAAGGTATGATAGGATATCAAGAGCAATTTCATTATTGATGATGGCAAATTGGTTTATTGATGATAACAAAGACCAATTTGCCATCATGGTGTTTAATGAGGACCAAATGTTAGAGAGAAGTGGATTTTCATGACCAAATTTTATTACAAATTACCTCAAACTACCTCATGGGTTAGAGACATTATCAAAGAATTTTTACAATTTTTATCAAACATTAACATCAATGTTTCATAAATGTATTGATGATTAACCTCAACTCCATCGCCGATTCTTGGACTTATAATCCGGCTAAGTTATTTTTAAACATTACATTTTTGGATATCAATACAAAGGAATTCATTAGCACAAATTATTACATGATACAATATTGTTTAAAGGTTAAGCTAAAGACAATAATTATTAATTTTCATTCATTAACAAAATAAATTTCTTTAATGAAGAGACATCAATAATAAAATCAATTAAATTTGTAGTAAATCAACATTTTCCAATTAATCAAAATGTTTTAAGTTTGTATTATGATTAATTTTAAAAAATTATCATATAATCCAAAAAAATTAGTTTTATTTCAATATTTAAAAATATTAATTTTATAATTTTAAAAATACTTTTTTATTTACGCCGTGGTTCTCGAATTTTAACTTTCGAGGTTGGTAGCAAACCAATATTTGAAACTAGGATTTAATTGTAATTTTCATAAACCCAAAGGTGTCAAAAGATATTTCAATATAACTCCACTCTATTTTAAATTAGATGCTTTCTCCTTTCTTCTCCTGTATGTTGTTAGTTTTAGGGTTTCAATTCTCTGTCAATTGCCAGCCATGGATAAGAGCCGATACTGCTGCTTCAGCTTACACGCGCAAATGGACACCTTTCAAAGTTGCATTGTGTTCATGATTTGCAACAGTACTAGTTTACAGCCTGAATTGCCATAGCAGGGGATTTTAAAAAAAAAGAAAAAAATCAAATTCCATTCCGTGGTCGTGATTTGCACTACTATTAGGTTGATGGTTGTGTTGTGCGAAGAGATAAAAAACAATGAAGTTGAGATAATGATTATAGCTTCAGTATCAAACTTGAATGGTTTTTTAATGTGGTATGTATATTCACGGTAGTCGTATCCATATTAAATGGGTAGAAATCTAGTTGAGTGAATTCATAATAATAGATATTGTTGACTTAGTTTGAGCATTTTTAAGCTTGATAAGGATATGAATGATGGGATCAGGTGAAGTATGGGTTGGAGGATAAATTTTTTTTTATTGGTGTGGGAAAATAATTCTTTTCTTTCAAATTCAAGATCTCTCTGGATGTTAATGGAAATTTGTCTGTTTAGCTGAAAGAATTGACCTTGAAGTTGATTATTATTACGAGATGTTGCAATTAATAAATTGGTCATGATCTGCTGTGATGGCTAATTTAAACTAGGGGTGGTGTGGAGGATTGGAAACAATTAGCTTCTGGCTATAAAAAATCTTTATGGTTTGTTTTCCTTATTGTGAAAGCAACAAAATCTTTATTGGATTCAGATTTGTTTCCTAAATTGAGGATTTTTTATGGCATTTTGGAAGCATACTAACCTCTTTGTTCATTCTGGTTTGTTTGAAGAGTGAAAATGGAAGAGAATGAGAATGAGAATGAGACAGTGCCGGTGCTAGTGCCAGTACCCCTGGGAGGAACTTCGTTGCCGTAGACACGACGAGAAAGGATGGCACTTCAGAGGATGGAGAATTCACAAGAAGTCCCTTTGGCAGTATCACTTTCCCTACCAACACAATATTAAACTACAAAAGCAAGAAAATTCATGCAAAGAAGACGAAAATATTGCCATGTTGAAACAACAGGGACTCCTTTCGTAGGTGGGATTGTGTTTGTTTAGCTTATAGAGTTCTTATGGATGCTGGTCCTGATTTCCCAGGAGCCATGATACTATTGAGGTGCTCTTAGCTTTTCCAAGTTTGGCTTCTATGGGCCACCCGTTCTTTTCGCAAGGCATGTTTCTTCGTTTCCTCTTACATTTGTTTTACGCCAGCAATTTATTTGTTCTTACATCTTGTATATGAATTTGAGTGTCTTTCTAAGGGGCAAGTGCTTGTACTAAAATTTTACTTCACTGTCTCCGCTCCTCTTATGATGCAGATTCAGAGTTTCTTTGCCATCAAACCTCCCACCCAACACAGGTGAATCAACAAAATCAAGTAGATTGTAGAAGTTAGAGAAAATCAAATTCCATCAAAAGTCCTATACTTTGTTGTTTGCAGCGCGCATAGTCAGTCCTTGTGGGAATTTAAAAAAATCAAATTCCATACTGTGTTCATGATTTGCACTACCATTAAGCTGATGGTTGTATGAAACGCAATGGTTTGCGATTATGATCATGGCTTCAGTACCAAAATTGAAAGGTTTTTGGATATTTGGTATTATGTAAGTAGAAAAATAGTTGACTGAATTCATAATAATAGATATTGTTGAGTTAGTTTGAGCATTTTTAAGATTGATAAGGATATGAATGATGGGATTGGGTGAATTCTCTGGCTGTTAATGGAAACTTGTTTATTTAGCTGAAAGAATTGACCTTGAAGTTGATTATTATTATTATGAGATGTTGCAATCATTAAATTGGACATGATTTGCAGTGATAGCTAATTTAAACTGCCTGCGGTAGTGTAGAGGATTGGAAACAATCGGCTTGTGGTTATGAAAAATAGCCGAAGTGATATCAATATAGACTTCAATTGTGAGGTCATCGGTTCTGGTATATCAATTATAGAAATTAATATATCAATTGTGAATAGATCACTTATGGTGTAAACTGCCAATTGGAAGCAGATATTGATTGTAATTATCAGCTATATGAGATATTTTCTCCACCAGCTTGTTGGCTACTTGGCTCTTCTCTGAATGTAAGTGTTCCTTCTGCCCTCTTCAGTTTTAAGTTCTAATTGAATTAATTGCATTTTAGCACTTGTTGTTTTTTTATCCATAATATATATGGTCCCTATCTGTATAAAAGAAAAGAATACTAAGCAATTTGTTGTTGCATTCTTTTATTGTTTGTTTTCCTTACTCTGAAAGCAATAGCATCTTTATTGGATTCAGATTTCTTTCCTAAATTGAGGATTTTTAAAGGCAGTTTGGAAGCATAAGATTCTTAAATGGAAAAACGCTGGATAAAATAGTTACAGAACTCTTGTATATAAATTTTAATGCTCTTATTGATTTCCACATTCATATACAGAATGTTTTTAAAAAAATTGCTTTATCTCTGCAGGTTAGCTACTCGAAGAGCCTTTGTCCCCCAATGTGATAGTAGTTTTCTAAAAAATGCTGTATTATGTTTAAAGGGATGATGGTAGCATATCAGCACAAGGCCGAGTGTTGACAAGCTGTGATCTGCAAGTGCTGCCACAAGCAGTTCTGGTCCAAACCGGGATCAACCTAGTCATGCAGCCAAAGTCCGGTGGCCATTGCTTTAATTTAATTTTTGGATTAACTCTTTGATGTGGGATTGTTTTTATTTTACTCATAGAGTTCTTCTAGATGCTGGCCATGATAATATTGAGCCGCTCTCAGTTTTTCCAAATTTTGCTATTAACCGTCCATCATTGGTTTCACGAGGCAAGCTTCTTTTTCCTCTTTCCACTTGTTTTGTCTTGTCTGTAATTGGTCTAGTCTGATGTTCTCATAAGGATTTTATTCTTTCTAATTTGTTTTTGATTCGGCATAGATTTGGTTTACTCTGATTTTATGTATCCACTCTGTTGTAAAACACGAACAATCTTCAACCTGCAAGATTAACCACAAAGCAAACCAAGATCTGCAAAATCAAGGTACACACACACAACACAAGATATACCGTGGTTCGCTTGTTCAAGATAGAACAAGTTACATCCACGTTGAACTCCAGAATATAGAGCTCGCTGCACTAGTATTGATATCCTCAAAGATTACACTTTACAGAAGAATCTTCTTCACTAACAATCTCAGAAACAATCACTCACTCACTCTCTGTATCCCGCAAATCCTAACAACTCTAGAGTGCTCTATAACCTTCAAGGAACCCCTGCCCTCAAAACACAACTCTAGAGGATTCACACAGAGAAGATAAACCAGAATGAGTATGTAAACCCTAACACGGTACCACCCACCCACCAATTTTTCAGAGAAGAAGAACGAATAACCTAAAAACTCGATTACCCTTAATGCGTGAATAGTCCCCTTTTATCTTGTTGACTTGACGCATTTGAGTCGTTGGATTCTCTTTATTGTTGATGGTGAGATTCATTTGGGATGTTAAACAAAACGGCAGGCGTTTTGTTTCTGGTTAAACGCACGTCGTTATACTTCAATTATTTAACAATCTCCACCTTGAAGTATGTGGAAGGTTGTTTGATAAATCGGAGTTGAGCAGCGAGCATTTCCATACTCCTTCTTAGTTCTGATTTTTGGTTATCCCACATGCAATAAGTTCAAGCAGTGCTTGAACTTTGCAAGTGTCACAACCTTGGTTCCCATGTCTGCCGGGTTGTTTTCAGTTGGGAATCTTCTGCAGGTTCACTTCTCCTTTGGAGATCATATCCCTCACAAAATGATACCTTACGTCCACGTGTTTTGTTCTTTCATGGTACGGGATTCTTTCCCGATGGATGGCACTCTGACTGTCTGAATAGACTGTCACAATTCCATCCAGCAGCTTGGCTTCTTTCAGGAATCCTTGTAGCCATATGGCTTCTTTGAATGCGTCGGTTACAGCAACGTATTCAGCTTCAGTTGTGGACAAAGCTACCAATGGTTGCAGTTGGGACTTCCAGTGATGCAGTTTCCTCCCAGAGTAAACTGATATGCTGTGGTGGATTTCCGCGAATCTCTATCACCTGCAAAATCAGAATCTACATACCCAACCAGATCAAGTGTGGAGTTTCTTTTACAGAAATTTAGACCAACATTTTCTGTACTTTTAATGTATCTTAGTAGCCATTTCAGAGCATTCCAGTGATCACACCCAGGGTTAGACATGAATCTACTTAGAAGTAATATAGAATAAGATAAATCAGGTCTAGTACTGATCATAGAGTACATGTGAGAACCAATGGCATTTGCATATGGTATTGTTTCCATTTTTAATCTGTCAGATTTTGTTTTGGGACTTTGGGCTTTACTAAGAATGAAGTGACTTGCTAGGGGCATTGTGTTACATTTAGAGTCACTCATTCCAAATTTTAACACAAGTTTTTGAGATAAGGCATCGATGCAATTTTAAGGGTTTGTAATTTTTCCTGTTTCTTTCTATTAGCATACCTAAAATTTTCTTAGCACCACCCAAATCCTTCATGTCAAATTCAGCATGCAATTTCCCTTTCAAATCCTTAATTTGGGCCTTAGAGTTACTAATTAATAACATGTCATCAACGTATAATAACAAGTACAAGGGTTTGTATTTGCATGTGCAAAAGTAGAAACAATTATCATGCTCACTTCTAGTAAACCCTATGCCTACTATAAAGGAGTCAAATCTTTTGTACCATTGCCTGGGAGGTATTTGTTTGAGACCATACAGGGATTTATGCAACAAACATGCATTATCAGGGAACCTTTTATCCTTAAACCCTATAGGTTGACTCATGTGGATCTGTTCTTCTAATTCACCATGCAAGAATGCAGTTTTTACATCTAACTGCTCTAACTCAAGGTCATAATGGGCTACTATAGATAGCATCAATCGTATAGTTTTAAATTTAACTACAGGTGAGAAGATTTCAGTAAAGTCTATACACTCATTGGGTGTAGCCTTTGGCTACCAACACGGCCTTGTATCCTTGGTGGATTAGTTTTCTTTGTTTATGCCCTCCTTTAGCTTGTCTGACCACTTGCAGTCTACTAGTTTGACATCCTTTGGTTTTGGAACCAGAGTCCAAGTTTTGTTCTGCCTCAGAAAGTCCATTTCCTCATTCATGGCATTAAGCCAATGTTTCTTGTCCTTTAAGTTATTTGCTGTTCATAGGAGTCGGGTTACATCCTCTGGATTTCTGACCGGCCAGCTGTGTAAATGGTCGCATAAGCTGAACCTTCTTGGTGGTCTTATATCCCTTCCGGTTCTATCTGCGGCGGTTGATCTTGGGCCGAGATCAGTTTGCTGGTCATTATCAAAGTTTTCTTCACTTTCATTTTCACCATCAGGTTCAGCATTGGTTGCAGTGTGCTCTGTTTCATATTACGGTTCATCGGTATTGGTCTCGAGCTCTGTTGCCTTGTTGACTCCACCTCAAAGCCCGAGTGTTGTGCATTTCTTTGTGATGTATTCACTTGTTGGCTTGAGGTACTGCATTGTTATTAGTAACCTGCAGGGAACACAAGTTCATTAAAAAATAACATCTCTACGATGATGACCTTTAACCCCTAGGGTTTTCTCTATCCCACAGCCTATATCCTTTGGTTCCTTCTTGATATCCCAAAAATACACATCTTAGGGACCTAGGTTCTAATTTTCCATCTACTGTATGTGCATAGGCTGCCACACCAAATACTCTTAAGGTGGTTGAGTGAGGGTTTTCTTCTGTCCATCTTTCTTGAGGGGCACTGTAGACCGATGCAGTAGGGAGTTCTATTTATTAAATAGGCGGTGTGGTTAAAGCCTCTCCCCAAAAAAGGACTTAGGTAGTCCTGCTGTGAAGAGGAGGCATCTAACCTTTTCTAACAGTATTCTATTCATTCTCTCAGCAACTCCATTTTGCTGAGGTGTTCTTCTACCAGTCTTATGTCTCAAGATCCCCTGGTCTTTACAGTATGCATCAAACTCAGTGTTACAGAATTCCATGCCATTGTCAGTTCTGAGTGCTTTCACCTTTTTCTCCAGTTGGTTTTCTACTAAAGTCTTCCAACTCTTAAACTTGTTTAGTGCCTCATCTTTGGTTCTCAGAAGGTGAACCCACACTTTCCTACTGAAATCATCCATTATGGCTAGAAAGTAACTATTTCCCCCATGGGTTTTGACTCTTTCTGGACCCCAAAGGTCTGCATGAAGGTAATCCAAACATCCCACAGACAGGTGAGTTCCTTTTGGGAAGCTCAGCCTGTGCTGTTTACCCATGACACAGACCTCACAAAACTCTAAGTCTGAAACATTGTCATTTCCAAAATACCCCTGCTGTTTGAGATAACTCATACCAGTTTGGCCTATATGGCCCATCCTCAGGTGCCATTTTTCTGCATTAGAAGTGTTAGTGGATATAAAAGCAATATTAACATTCAACAAATAATATTGGCCACTCAATATATACAGACCATGCCTCTTTACACCCTCACAGAATTTGATCATTCTTATACACAGTAATGCATCCTTTTTCAGCTCTATAGCTACACCCTGCTTCATCCAATGTGCCTAATGAGATCAGGTTACGCTTGAGCTCTGGTATGTACCTAACTTTGGTTAACATTATTAGTTTGCCATTCTTAAGTCTAATAGTAATGTTACCAACTCCTTGAACCCTACAAGAGTTATTGTTTCCCATGAACACTATTTCAGGTTCACCAGTTATCAAGTCTTGAAACCGGGAGGTTTTGTTAGGGCTCATATGAAAGGAACATCCTGAGTCTAGCACCCATTCATTGGCAACTTCTGAACTGGACAGAGTAAGAGCTTCAGTGATTTCAAAACTGTTATTAGAGGATGCTAGGTTACTCTCTGTACTAGTCTGCTTTTGCTTCCTAATCCAATCGTAGCAGTTCTTTTTTATGTGACCAGGTTTGTTACAATGGAAGCATTTCCTAGTTTCTGACTTAGACTTATTGTTATTATAGCCTTTGCCTTTCTTCTTGTTCTTTGGTCCTAAGTTTTGTTGAGCCCCCTTTACAGAGTCTTTACCAAAATAACCAGTATCTTGTTTTCCTTTTACAAAGAGATTATTCCCATTTCTCTTTTGTATCTTCAACTCTAGTTCTCTGGATTTTAAGCCAACCATTATCAAATCTACACTAGGGACTGTGCCAGTGTACTGTAATGCATTTTTTACAACTAAGTATTCATCAGGAAGAGAATTTAACAGAATCATTGCAAGACTAGAATCTCCTAATTCCTGATCAGTTCCTTTTAGCACTATTGCCATTTTTAGAAATTCATCTAAATTTTCTTCTAATGACTTAGAGGCATCCATTCTATAAGAAAACCGAGCACCTTTCAAGAATGCTAAATTAGGGAGCGATTTCAATGCATACGAGTTTCGAGTTTACCCCAAAGCTCTATAGGGTGTGTCAAGACCATCCACTTTTCCATGAGAACACTATCTGATAAATTCATGATTATCAGATTGTATGCTTCTTCATCTATCTCTGCCTTCTTTTTTCGTCTTTTCTTCTGGCCATTTGGTTTCATCTTTTTCCAGTGCTATTCCCACCTTGTTGTGGGATAAGAGTGCCTTCATTTTTTTCTTCCAGGTATTGAAATCCATCTTCCCATCATACTGGGATATCTCTACACGCGTGGTAGTACTCATCATATTTACGATGACAAAACAAAAAAAAACAAGAACACCAGACTAAAGACGTGGCTTTGTTACACCAGTAGTTACCAATTACGGCCAGACAGTTTTTAAGGAGGTCACTGGTATTCCAGCCTATATACCCTTGAACCAAGACAATCCCTAAATCTGGACAAGAAACCCTAAACACCAGTCTAAGGAGTACGTGGCTTTGCTTACACCAGTAGTTACCAATTCTTGCCGGGAGCGGTTTTTAAGGAGGTCACTGGTATTCCAACCTATATACCCTTAAACCAAGACAAACCCTAAATTTGGACAAGAAACCCTAATTTTGATTTTTGCCCTTAATTTAGTCGATCCCTCGTGTATTTGACCTAATCTCATGAATTAGCCCCAAGACTCAGCAAGAATTGATAGCCTAATGATCTAGGGACCTTTAAATTGAAAACCCCCAAAATCTGACAAACCCTAATTTTTGAGTTCGTCAAGATTTGAACGATTTCTAACCCTAGACTCGATTAAGACCTAAAAGGCTCTCGATACCCTTTGTTGTAAAACACGAACAATCTTCAACCTGCAAGATTAACCACAAAGCAAACCAAGATCTGCAAAATCAAGGCACACACACACAACACAAGATATACCGTGGTTCGCTTGTTCAAGATAGAACAAGTTACATCCACGTTGAACTCCAGAATATGGAGCTCGCTGCACTAGTATTGATATCCTCAAAGATTACACTTTACAGAAGAATCTTCTTCACTAACAATCCCAGAAACAATCACTCACTCACTCTACGTATCCCATCAAATCCTAACAACCCTCTAGTGCTCTATAACCTTCAAGGAACCCCACCCCGCCCTCAAAACACAAGCTCTAGAGGATTCACACAGAGAAGATAAACCAGAATGAGTATGTAAACCCTAACACAGACCACCCACCAATTTTTCAGAGAAGAAGAATGAATAACCTAAAAACTCGATTACCCTTAATGCGTGAATAGTCCCCTTTTATATTGTTGACTTCTGAACGCATTTGAGCCGTTGGATTCTCTTTATTGTTGATGGCTGAGATTCATTTGGGATGTTAAACAAAACGGCAGCGTTTTGTTTCCTGGTTAAAATGACGTCGTTATACTTCAATTATTTAACACACTCTTTTGGTTCAGGTATATTTTAAGTGATCATTTTGTCTCCTTGGAAACCTTGACTAAAGGGTTGTCCTCAGTCTATGCCATTAAACCTACATATTTTTCCTAGGAGTGGCTGCGTCGTCAAACAGCGAGTCACTGCTAAAGTGAAGGAATTGAAAAATTAAATTTCATCAAATCTGAAATTTCCTCGCGTTATGTAGGGGGGTGGAAAAAATTAGGATTGCAATTATGGCGATCTTAGAAATGATGGAAACAGTAAATGATTTCGTGATAAACTTGGTTAATGTGAATTTAAATTGCATTATCGAGTATTGTTGGGATGAGATGGAGTAGATATATGTTATAAGAACTATCATGGCAAAAGAAACTATAATTTTTAAGCTTGTGATGGATATATGGTATATGTGCATTGGTAAAATAGGTTTTTAGTGAATTCTAATAATTGATGTTGTTGAGTTTGTTTGAGCAATTTTAAGCTTGTTGAGGAGAGGAATGATTGGATCAGGTGAAGTATGGATTGAAAGACTTACCTTGAAGTTGATCATGATGATCACATAAGGGATGTTGCAATGTTTAATGCAAGCTGACTCTACTGAGTGGCTCTCATCTTTTCTTGGTATTCTTAGATCCTGTAGTCTCGACAAGCTTGTTGGGTCTAGTGAGATTCAAGAGTTATGAAAGTTTAATGCTATTGAAAGTTCTCTAATTTAGGGGATAATTTGAAACTGTATGATCTCTCCTCTTAGCCGTGAATTGGTTAGGAGAGTTGTTATTTGGCTGAAATTTGGCATTATCTTAGCATGTTTTGTTTACCATAATATTTTCTCTGCCCATTCTTTGCTGGATGACTACTGGAAAATCATTTATCTATCAGTATAATGACTTCAGAATCTAACAACTCGGAGTTGATTATAAGACTTAAATTCAAATAATGAATATGTTATAGGGTTATTATGTGCTATGGCTCAGGGAATTTGTCCTAATCATGAAAAAAGTAATTTTCTAAACTTAAAAGAAATAATTCCTATAGAATGTGAACTTTGTTTTAATTTTTAATATATTTAATATACCATTTAAAAACTATTCATGTCGATGAATTTGGAAAAAAAATATATATATATATATATATATATATATATATATATATATATATATATATTAGTTTATTTGTTTTGCATTAATTCTGGAATTGAATAAATTAATAAATATTAAGAAGATATTTTTAATAATCTTTTATTTTCAAGAAAATATTAATAAATGTTATAGTTGCAAAGTCGAGTGTTAGGCTGACTCATGCTTTAGGCCCACATTTGCAAGAACCAAACAAAAGGCAATTGCAAAGGGCCAATAAAAAAAGATTAAATTAAAGGAATTAAAAACGTGAAAAAGAAATAGAACTTGCATTACTGAAAATGAAGAAGATGAAAGATGGCCCTTTAATCATCTCACTTAACGCAAGGAACATGAGCTGCAAAGAAAATTAATTTGAAAGAGGGGCTGCAAAGTAATGCCTTAACGAATACACGAAAATGAAATTGAATTTAGTTTCTTAAGATTTGAGACGTTTTTTGATTTCTGAAAGTGCATTCCAGGATGCTCAGCTCATGAAGATGAACTTCGTAAACTACAGGCTTCCAACTCAGGTTTCTCAGAACACTTATCCACAGTAAATTACTACTTTCTGAGCAATAATATCAATACTTCCCCTGTCACCTGTTGAAGCTAAACTTAGCACACGATGTCGATTGATAAATTAACTGAAAATAAATACAGGATATATGGTTAGGAATCTATTCTGGAAAAGTAGAGCTGAACACTCAGTAGTCAATTCACAAACTTGCAGTTTCTTAATAACCTTTAGAGATTTGTCAAGATTTCCTGAGAGAGCCCTCAAAAGGGAAGTCTTCCCACAACCTGGGGAATCATGCAGAAGAGTTTTCCTGAAATAATAAAAGAGGAGACAATGAGATAAATAGAAATACAGGAATTAGCAAGAAAGTATTATTTGACTTCTAGAATCACACTCCAAAGGAAAATTAGTTAAAAACATAATTGTATATTATACGATTGACAAAAGTATCCTAAGGAATGAAATCAATTAACCTTTTGGAGTGATATAGCTCCATGGTTGTGACCAAGTCCAGCAGGTTTACAGATTACATCTACAATGTAGTCTCCGATATCTTTTAGTGTTTGCCAGCAACCTGTAGAAAGACATATCCCAATCAAAAGAAGATTTGTACAAAACGCTTATTTCCCAAGTCATAGTGGAGGAGGAGCAGAGATAAAGAATAGATAGAATAGTAGGAATAGAGAAAATATCAAAACCAAAACTTCATGGAAAATGATACCTGTGTATGTGTTCCTTGCTTCAAGCAGCAGCCAAGAAACAAGCTTTCAACTTGATTTTCTTAGCGATTGAGGATAATGAAGTCAACATTTATACATAGCAAGATTTCCTAATGACATTTAAAAAATGAAATGAGATGTTTTTGTAGACAAAGATAAAACTAAATCTGTTGTATAAAGAAACAAATATATCATCATATCAGCAACTCAATTGTTTAATAGGAGATGGAAGAAAATTTAAATTGATGTTATTGGAGAATGAAAGTCTAAGAGCATGCACAATAACTAATTGAAAAAATACAACAAAATTTCAGTTGTTGGGTTTTGGCCAAAGAGGCAGGAAAATTATCCATGCTATCCCTCAAAGACTTATGAAAAACTAACTTTAGTAAAGCCTATCATTCGAAGTTCAGCATAGCCTCTGTTTGATTTCAAGAAGCTTCCTGTGGCTGAATGAGCTAAGAATCTCTGTGGCAATTGCCATATTGGGCAATGTCATAAGCCAGTTATGTTTTCTCTCCTAAGGTAAGTAGGCTGCATTTGTCAGGATCAAGTACAATTCCTAAAAACAACAAATCAATATATTAGTGGCCAAAGTTTGAACTTCCGGCACCTATGAGCACATATCGTAAAGTTGAGCATTGACTAAATAATGTTTGTTCAAAAGAATCCATATAGGACAAAGGTGATAAAGTTCAAAAATCTCTTGAACTACAAACTTCAATTAGTGACTGACGGCATGCAAGAAACATAAAAAAGTAGCAATCAGAACCCCAAAGACTTATACACTAAGATGACTAAGAGATAAGCATATTAATTGATTTACATATTTCTTCTGAATCACGCACTTGCAGCATATTCAAGCACGTCATTGGTCCGTTTTAACATTCTCGCAATCATGTGTACCCTGAAGTTATGATTTCCATATTTTTATCTTTTGTACTCTATTAATTTTTAAACAATTTTTACCATAGCTCCTTGTTGCCACTGTTGAGACGTATGACCGAAATGAAGAAACGAGCAGTACAAAATTACTTGTAGGCAATAACCCCAAATTTATAATCATGCCATTGCTCCCCTTCAACATCTTCACCCCCACTACACTTAGTAGTAAATTCACAAACTTGCAGTTCCCTAATAACCAAAAACTCTGCTTTGCTAGTCATAGGCAGCCTCACCCAGTCATAATTCATACAGTAGTCAATTCCAACAGTTAATGAAGATGCTTAAACTTTAATGTTACATACCCTAAAAGGGTTAAAGGGTTTCACTTTTACTACCACTACACATCAAAGCCCCAAACCATGCAGAACCCAAACCAACAAAAAAACTTTAAGCAATTGTGCGTTGTATACGAATATAAGATCAGCATCTAACATGCATTTCCATTTCTAGCTTTTTGAACCACCAAAGCTTTGACCAAAATGAAAAACAACCCAAAAAGAAGGGGAAAAAAAAAAAGGCTTTTAAAAAGAAACAAGACTACAAGAGAAGGACAAGCCTTAAACATACATTGAGTCCCTACTCGAACACCTCTCCTCTACTGAGCTCATAACTGACTAAGCCTAAAAACCCAACAAAAACAAGACTTTTATAAGCGAAGGTATCCATCATTACATCAACAAGTCTCATATATAAGAATAGTCTTAAAACAAAGTCCATCCAAATCATCCTATCATTAAGAGAATAGTCTTCTCACGAGTTTCAATCATGTAACCTTAACATGCAACGCACACATGCTTAAAATTCTACAGTTATCAATTTCAGTAAAACCACCAGCTACATTGTCTAATTATTTGTATAATTATTTCTTATAGCAAACTATTAGAACTTATAATATATTCAAAAGAAAATTTGTAAAAATATAAACAGTTTATTTCCATATCAATACACTATCAAATTATTATTTGCACAAGTTGAAATACAATTTAAACCGTACCAGATTTCTTTCCGGATAAATATATTCAGAAGCCATTCAATGTATTTGCACTTCATGGTCCTTGCTGAACCTCTACTAAATCGGATCAAGTAATCTAGCAACAAAACACAAAAATCACATTTTTCAAACAACGTTTCAAGCAAATCACGCTTTAAGACTACAACTTCACAGATGAACACATTGTGTTCACCTGTCGACTAGAACCCAGACAAATACGACGTCAGTTTTCAATTTCTAATCTGCTTGAAGCGTAATCAACATCATTTGGCACTAATTTCGCCGATCGTTGCGAACTGATTTGGGAACAACTTGGCAATCTCATCTGTGAAATTAAAAAATTAACAAATATTCATACATATGTTCTATTAGGTTTAATAATCAGTATTTGAAACGATGAAAATGACCTAAATTGTCGGCGGATGAACTGGCGAGACCATCGACGATTTTGAAAACGGAAGGGAGAGGACGCGCGTGGTCCATAGGACTCGTTTGAAATTGCCTGTAAACTGAAGCCACGCAGTCGGATACTAGAGAGGATTTGACTGCTGCTGGATGTCGCCGTTAGCCACCAACGAAAGAGACACCTAACTCTGTCACGGAGCAGCTGATAATTGCCTGTAAACTAATTTCCTTTCCTCCTCCTCCTCATCATCATCATCATCTTCTTCTTCATCATCATCATCATCATCATCATCATCATCATCTTCTTCTTCTTCTTCTTCTTCCTCATCATCATAATCAATATATTCTAAATCAATTGGAACTGGGAATCTTGTCCATAACTTTAAACAATCTATAATCATAAAGAACAAAAATTCAATAGTAAAATAAAAAACTGTGCAGAAAATGGATCATAACTTGTCAATTAAACAAGAAAATGAGGAATATCCTCACCAACTACTTTTATATATGTTTCAAAAACATGTATAAATTAACTTTAAGGAAACATAAATTGTAATATTGTAGCTTCTCTATATATACTTATAGTCTATAATTGATTCACTTGGAAATTTTAATTAAAGACAAAATTAATAATAAAGATTATTGAGAATTGACTAGTATTAATTCAAATGAAGGAGAACATACAGTAAATTTTTTTTGTAATAGGTGTATGATCTTATCAATGTCAATCCCCACACGCTCGTAATTGTAACCGTTCAACCGTTGCAACTTTGGCATGCTTAAGCCTCCTCCAAAGAAAGTCTTCATTTTGAAGCATTCCCTCACATATAAGCTTTCTAAATTTGGGAATTTTAAGGTGTAATTCCCATAACATAAACATGTAAGACTTTCTAAATTATTCAACCTCAACGTTTCAATTTCTTAAAAACAACTTTACATTTCTCTATATCTCCCTCATTTACTAATACTTCTATCATCATTTCACAGCTTTTTATTGACAACTCTTTTAATTGCACCAGACTTTTGGCTGTTGAGGATGACATTAAGTTTTACATTTTATTGCAATAGCTTACCCTCAAAGTCCTCAGTTTTTCAAAAGATACTAAGTTCAATCGAGAGTCTTGATTTGAAATGCACCTTAAATTAAAAAGTCTTCGCAATTCTAAATCTTTTAATTTCGTGAGTGCTCCAACATGTTCCTTGTCCTCTCCAAATGAGAATATCTCTTCGTATGAACTCACTTTCAATATGAGTTTTTTAAGATTGTTAAATTTGTGAAGGATTTGAATTGGATCATTGGTATATCCATCATTAATCAGTTGAAGAGTTTTTACTTTGCCAAAGCTCTCTTGAAACTCTCCTTCCCAAATCGACATGATGTCCCTTCCACTTAATGTCAATTTCTCCAAATTGAAGTCAACCTAAAGAAAAATCATGTCAATCAAATTAAAATTAATATTTCCCTTAAAAAAATATATAATAATTATATATATAAAATTAAGCAAGAAAAAGATATTCATTTAACCTTTTTTTTTTTCCTTACAATTACCATGTAATTAGTCCAATTACTTTATCGGGCCACCTATAACCCTTGAATCAGAATAAAAAAAGTAAACCTGAGGGTTGAAATTGATACCTCTAATTAATGTTGATTTGTAAAATATGATAGTTAAAAACAAGAACATGACACGTGGAATTAGCCCAACCATTGGAACAAATTGACTTTTTGACGAGCCTTATGCCAGGATAAGCCTAGTTTTGCATAACACTAGATTAAAGCTTCCAATGCTGGAAGGAAATATGTGAATCTTATTCTAACGCAAAATTTGCATTACAATACTTATACACAAACTAACTTTAAAAAGACAGTTTATTATAATTAACCCTAAAAACATAATATTATTATAAAATAAATATTTAAACTAATTAATTGAATACATATACCTTTTCTTTGTGTACTTGTTGAATGGTTTTGTTAAGCTCATTCCCCTCAATCTCTACTTCCATTATTTTCTCCCACTCCTTTTTGGTCTTATCCCGGCTCTCATAATTGACTTTATATAACTTTGGTGTGCTTAAGATTCTTTGAGAGAAAGTCTCCATATTAGGGCAATCTCCTATATTTAACTCTTCCAAAGATAGGAAATTGAAAGAGTAATTCCCAGAGCAACAGCATATGAGACTTTTTAACCCTCTAAGTGACAACTTCTTCAAATTATTAAAAACAATTTTAGTACTCGTTGTTGCATCTCCTTCTCCCTCATTTTCTACTATCTCAATCAACATGTTACAATTCTCTACGATCATTTCTCTCAATCGCACCAAGTTTCTAGCTGTTGAAGGTGTTATTAACTTCATCATCAATTTGTTACAATAGCCAACTCTAATAACTTCAAGATTCTGGAAGCAGGCGGAAAATGACACTAGACTCATCAATTTCTTATACCCGTATACATCTAGAACTTCAAGATTCTGAAAAGTTGGGAAGAATGGTTCCTTGTATTGCTCACACCATAATAGTTTGAGTTCTTTCAGATTTCAAATCTTTGAAGGAATCCAAGTGGAATAGTTGTTGAGTTATCATGTACGATCGCAAAAGTTTTAGATCCACTCTGCCATATAATCTCTTTTATGCCCTCCGATAATTCAAATACCTCCAAATCTCAATTGATCTATAAGATCCATCGAAAACAAAATCCAATTAGTTTTTTAATTATATACTTAAAACAAAAGTTTAGTTATTGGCTCAAAAGTCATAGGCCAAACCCAATCAAATTTTGACAAATCAACTACAATCTATTTTAAAACTAGTAAATTGTATTTCATTAATATTTTAAATTTAAAATCAATATTAAAAATTGCATTCAAAAACTATTTTTGAAAACTACATATTAAAGATACTTTTTTTTTTTTTTTTACATTATTTTCAAATGATTTTTTTTTTTTTTTATTTAAATGAATTTAGATTGTTCTTCAAAGGGCTACCATGAATGAAATTTGTGAGCAAATGTTTCATTTATGTGATTTTACCAACTACACCCCCTGAAACCAAAAAGTTACTCAGCCCCCACTAACTTGGAAAACTACAATATATACCTCCTCCTATTGTCTATTAAATTATTTGAATTTAAGCTACAATCTAATGGAAACGGCTACAGATGCAGATCATAGCCACAAATCGCATGGCTGTGACGCAACCTTAGATTGTAGACATGATCGATGGCTATGACTTTAACCCCATATTGCAAAGTGCGATCTAATGGTTGTAGGCACCACTACAACCATTTTCAATTTTCAATTTTTTTTCTTTTACATTTTCTTAATTATTTTAAGAATACTTTATAATGTTACTTTATTTTATTTTTTAAAATAGTTATAGAAATTAAATTACTATGAATTTCTCAAAAAGTTTTTCTTTTTCTAAATTTCTATTATTTGATTTTCAAAAGGTTGTTTTCAATTGATAATATCCGAAAATTAAATCATATTGATAATTTCTAGTAAACATTGGATAATTTATAGAATTATTAAATGTTGATTTAAACATAGTACTTTAATGAGTTTTATTGACAAGACTCTATAACAAAATTGTCCAAATCTAACTGACTGTTAATTTTTATTTCTTTTTTCTAAATTTTTGTTTAAAAAAAAAAAAGAAAGAGATGTTAAAAAACAAATTATTAAGTTCTAATTTATGTTTTATATATATAAGGTTTTTTTTTTTTCCTTTTCAATAAAGAAGTAAACAAGAGACTCATACCTTATGCTCCAAGCAGAGGGACTTTGGCTCTGAAATATGAGATGAATTTTCTTGGAAGCTTAGATATTTTGAAGTGGATTGTTCACATTCGTTGATCACCAACCTTTTAACTTCGACAATTCACAAGTATGTATTCCAGGATAAAAAGCTATAAGTTTTGGTAAATTCCAAAGCTTCAAATAGGTAACCTGCGGAAAGGAAAAATTAACAGCAGCTTTTGCTCCTTCTTTTTCGGCAACAATCTCCTCTAAAACCTTACAATCCTTTATCTCAAGTTGTTGTAGAATCTTGAGGTTATTGGCAATGGAAGATGGAAACACATATTTTATTTTTTCACATCCCTCCAAGATAAAATGTGTTAAATTCTCATACTAGCTTGCGCCAGAAGGAGGCGGCATCCCAGAAGGCTGAGCAGGAGAGTCAGTAGCGCCTTAGGGATAGTGAGCATGAGGTCGAGAGATTGAGGCGTGAGTTGGTCGAGAGAACCACAGAGGTCGAGTCTCTTAGGGAGCAGTGCATCTCCATTGCTGATGATGCTATCATTAAGGCCCGAGGTGAGCTCATGCTAGAGTTCAAGGAAGGACGGACCTCTCATTGGGATCTTGATAAAGACATCCTGCTCATGCAGGAGTTGTTAGAAGAAGGAGGTAGTCATCCACGGGGGAGGGACGAGAGCGGCGTCGACCTCGGCCCGGCCGATGCCATCGGATGTTGACGATGCGAGCGGCCAGGCTACTCGGCCGAGCGTTGGTAGTGTGGACATGGCGACCAATTCGGCGGTGGAGGATGAGGCTCGTGCTGAGGATACTTAGCGTTTTTCTTTATGTATTTTGGGGCCTGCGATGCCCTTTTGTCTGGCGTGTGTGCCATTTTTTGTATTCTGAACTGGGCCGTTTGATGTTATGTATATTACATTTGACCATTTGGACTTATGGTGTTGTCTCCTTGGATGAATGAACTGTTCGTTGTTTCTTTTTTTGTAGGTGCACTACGTTGTGTATGTTACTTTAGAGTGGCCCAATGGTTAAGGCATGTAGGCCTTATGTTGGGCTGAGTTGGTGCTTCGCTTGTCAATGGTGTAAGGACCATTTATTCGGTCTGGTCAACGAGTGTACATCCCCTTGGATGAACGAAGTTAAACTTTAGTTCAGTTCTTGGGTCGGATCGGGCCGACTGGGTGGTGTGGATCATAAGTCGTGCTGAGTTTCGTAGACCGTGTGGGGCCAATACCAAGGTGCAACTCGTGAATCGAGTAGGGTCGATCAGAGGATGTCATTGTGAATCGAACAGGGTAGATTCGACGGTGTAAGTACGTTTATCGGGCAGGGCCAATATGAAGGTGTCCTCGTGAATCGAGCAGGGTCGATTCGAAGGTGTATGTATGTTTATCGGGCAAGGCCAATTTGAAGGCGTTAGTACGTTTATCGACAGGGCCGATCTAAATGTGTCATTGTGAATCGAGCAGGGTCGATTCGAATGTGTACGTACGTTTATCGGGCAGGGCCGATTTGAAGGCGTTAGTACGTTTATTGGTAGGGTCGATTTGAAGGTGTCATCGTGAATCGAAGGGTCGATTCGAAGGTGTACGTACGTTTATCGGGCAGGGCCAATTTGAAGGCGTTAGTACGTTTATCGGCATGGCCGAGAGGGTGTTATTATGAATCGAGCAGTGATTGAGAAGGTGTGCGTCGTTTATCGGGCAGGGCCGATTTGAAGGCGTTAGTACGTTTATCAGCATGGTCGATCTGAAGGTGTCATCGTGAATCGAGTAGGGTTAATTCGAAGGTGTACGTACATTTATCATGCAGGGTCGATTTGAAGGCGTTAGTACGTTTATCGGCATGGCCGAATCGAGCAGGGTCGATTCAAAGGTGTACGTACATTTATCAGGCCGGGCCGATTTGAAGGCGTTAGAACGTTTATCGGCATGGCCGATCTGAAGGTGACAATAATTCATCGACCGGGGTCAGTTTGGAGACGAAAAATTTCTGAATAGTACTTCATTAAATTTCTGGCCATGAGGACAACTGTCTAAGAGGATGTGGATAGGCCCACTCATCCTTTTTAAAATGAAAACAAAGACAAACAAAGTTCACCTAGTATTAGTAGCGTTTGAGGTGAATGACATTCCAACTGTTGTTGATGTCTTTGCCCTCGGGGGTCTGGAGTTTGTAAGCGCCCTTCCCTGCTGCTTTGATTATCTTGTAGGGACCTTCCTAGGTAGGACCAAGTTTGCCAGAGTTGATCTCTTTGGTGTTTTGGAATACCCTGCGGAGGACCCAGTCGCCTACCTTGAAAGTATGGATCCTCACATTGCGGTTATAATGTCGGGCGGCCTATTGCTGGTAAACTGCGTTGCGGATGCTAGCCCGTTCCCGTAGCTCGTCCATGGTGTCTAGGTTCTAGCAAAGATTGTGACTGTTTGATTCCTCATCTGCCCATTGGAGCCTAGTGGATGGAACTGATACTTCAACTGGGATGACTGCTTCGGAACCGTATGTGAGGGAGAATGGGGTTTCGTCCGTTGATGATCGAGCCGTGGTTCGGTACAATCAGAGGACTCCAGGTAGCTCGTCTGCCCATGCGCCTTTGGCTTTCTACAATCGCTTCTTCAATGTCTGAATGATGGTCTTGTTTGATGACTCGGCTTGGCCGTTAGACTGGGGGTTGCGGGGAGTTGAGAAGCTCAGTTTAATTCCCCACTTGTCACAATAATCACTAAAGCCTAAGCTAATGAACTGGGATCCATTATCGGTGACGATCTCCTTTGGTATCCCGAACCTACAGATCACACTCTTCCAAATGAAGGCCTTTACCTCTCGATCTCTGACTTGTGTGAAGGCTTTGGCTTCGATCCACTTGGTAAAGTAGTTTGTTACATCCAACATGAAGACTCGTTGCCCGAGTATAGTAGGTAGCTTTCCCACGATGTCCATTCCCCACTTCATGAATGGCTAAGGTGTGAGGATGGAATGGAGTCGCTCTGGTGGGAGGTGTAAGACATGGGCAAACCTCTAACAGCTATCGTACTTCTTTACGTAAGCGGTTGAA
Source organism: Pistacia integerrima (assembly GCA_026225825.1). Taxonomy (NCBI): domain Eukaryota; kingdom Viridiplantae; phylum Streptophyta; class Magnoliopsida; order Sapindales; family Anacardiaceae; genus Pistacia; species Pistacia integerrima. The sequence goes on from CM047748.1 coordinate 27,653,326, forward strand.
TCGGTGAGTATGGTCGGCCAGTAATATCCAGCGGTGATCACCCGGTGTGCAAGACTGTGGCCTCTTACGTGGTTCCCGCATTCGCCTTCATGGAGTTCGGCTAGGACACTTTGGGCTTCTTCTGGGCTTACGCATTTGAGATAAGGACTTGAGAATGACTTTCTGAGGAGTTGGCCCTCATGTATGGTGAATCTGGCGACTCTTGCTTTCAATTGTCGTGCTTCATTCTTGTCAGCCGGGAGTTCTGTTAGTGCATATTAGTGTATGCCCTAGAAACCATTCGTGTTGTCGGTTTCAGAGCATTTTGTCGATATGGATGCGTATGGTTCATACGGTGTATAAGTACGAGACTAATCATGTTTCGTACAATAAAGCCTATTTGGTCATGCGTTGTTCATATGCGGAAACGAACGATGGTCAAGAGGGAATCCATTGACTCGGAAACATAGGATCGGGAAGTCTGCGCACTCCCATCCCGGATTCGAGTTCCTAGACGAACATCGATAAATGTCGGAAAACTGAATCTCTGGCCAGAGTCTATTATTAGTCATACAAAAGCAAGTTTGTGATGACGAGTTCCGAACATATTGATCGACGATTCGGTAGAAGATCGAGTTTAGGATTTTGACGTTCCATGAATCTATACTCGATTAGGATATCTCAATGGAGGGACTTTACCTGCATGGTACGTATGATCTGAAATGGGTTCGATGAAGTATTTCTTCATCGTGGTTTAGGGACTATGGCACATTGCTAGATGTTTACCATAGTCGTTGGGCCTCCGGACGGGTTTTGGATTCATCAGCGAACCGCTCACGCTAATCCACGGTGGACCTACATGGTCACACCAATAGCCTTGAGAAGTTAGAGAATGATGAGAGAGAAATGATTATCCAAGAGGGCTAGCACCTTCCGAGGGTAATAACGGGATTTCTATAGTAATAGTTACATAGAAAAACAATTTGTGACATTTTAAGGGTTAAAATGGTCAAGCAATAATTAATTATATTTAATTATTATATCTTAAAGTGTTAAGATTAATGAGATGAACAAAAATAACCTTTTAATAGTTAAAGGGTAAAAAAGGTAAATTTATGGGTTGTTAATGTAAACTAGTTTAGTTTACATGGGCCCTTGAATAATATTGATTATTCAAAGGGTAGCATATTAAATTCGTGGGGTCCCTTTATAAAATAAGATTTTATTGGGCTTGGAAGTGAAAAAATAAATAATTGCAAAATAGCCCAAGTATATATAAGTGCAAAAGGTTGCATTTTTGTTCATTATTCACTTGTTCACTCAAACACAAACTAAAAGCTCTCTCTCCCTAGCCAAGGCCACTCTCTAATCCTCTCAAGGTGGTGTTAAAGTGTGGAGGTTTCATCCTTTTTGAAGCTAATCTTCATCAATCCAAAGCAAAGGAGTAGGTATAATCTCATATCCAAGCTTTGCATGTAAACCGTTTTTTAATCCATGCTTTTATGCTTTCATTCTCCATCTCCACCACTCTTCATGCATGCTGAATCTTTCAAGTTCATCATTTTCCAGGTACCTTACTACCGGAGTCATCTAGCAGTCGGCTTGTTCAATGTCCATGGCTTCTGCTGGAGACTTGTTTAATGGTTGTTCTTTCCAGTTGGCTGGCCACTACATGAATAAGAGAGGAATGGATGACTGGGAGGAACATGGGAGTGCCGAGCCAAGGTTGCCGAGGGCGTCGGCATGGTAGTTCTTAACTCTAGGGATTTGTATGATGGAGAACTCTTCGAATTGGGCCTATAGCTCTTTGACCATGCTCAAATAGGATGTCATCTTTGAGTCGCGTGCTTGATACGTGCCTTGTAGTTGATTGACTACGAGTTGGGAATCGGACTTCACTTCGTTATTTGTGTAATTGAACCCACACTGGATTGCTCGTTGGACGATGTCTCCCTCTGATGCGATCAGTACTATTCCGAGTCCGCTTCCATTGACATTACTCGATCCATCTACTAGGAGAGTCCACTTTGAGGGTGGTGCACCGTTCATGTATAGTAACTCTCTTTCAGCCTGGGTGGTGGTGCTTGGTGTGAAGTCGGCAATAAAGTCTGCTAGTGCATGGGACTTGATGGCGGTGCGGGATTGGTAGGATATGTCAAACTCCTGAGCTCTACTGTCCATTGCATGATTCGGCCTGATAGTTCTGGTTTGTGCAGTATCTTCTTGAGTGGGAAGGAGGTGATTACAACAATGGAGTGGCATTGAAAGTATGGCCTGAGCTTCCTGGATGCATGGATGAGGGCAAGGGCTAGTTTCTCCAGTTACTGTACCGAGTTTCTGCGTCGAGGAGCGACTTGCTCACATAGTAGACTGGTAACTGCTTTGATTCTTCTTCCCGAACTAGCAATGCTGAGATGGTTGTCTCTAAGACCGCTAGGTAAGAGTAGAGCGGCTCCCCGTCCATAGGTTTGGAAAGAAGCGGGGGTGTCGTCAGATACCTCTTCAACTGTTGTAGGGCTTCTTCGCATGAGGAGTTCCAGTCGAACTTCTTGGACTTCTTGAGGGCATGGAAGAATAGGTGGCACTCATCAGTTGATCTGGAGATGAAGCAGCTCAGGGCGGCCACTCGTCCTACAAGGCGCTGGACATCTCTGATGCAAGTCGGGGATGGTATGTTGAGGATCACTCTGATCTGGTCGAGGTTCGCTTCTTTCCCCCTCTGAGTAACCATATAGCCCAAGAATTTACCTGATGAGATGCCGAATGAGCACTTGGCTGAATTCAGCTTCATGTTGTACTTACGGAGGATGGCGAATGCTTGGCTAAGGTGGTCAAGGTGTTGTTCGGCAATCAGGGACTTGACGAGCATGTCATCGATGTAAACCTCCATAGTTTCTCCTAAGTAGTTGGAGAACATCTTGTTGACTAGCCGTTGGTAGGTGGCCCCAGTGTTCTTCAGTCCGAACGGTATACTTTGTAGCAGTAGGTTCCCCTCTCTATGATGAAGGCTGTCTTCTCTTGGTCGTCCGGATGCATCAGGATCTTGTTATATCCCAAGAAGGCTTTGTTCAAGTCAGTGAAGTCGATGCAGACTCTCCACTTCCCGTTCTTTTTCTTTATGACCACGATGTTTGCTAGCCATTCGGGGTAGTGGAACTCTCTAATCATGCCGTTGCTCAGGAGCTTTTCAATCTCTTCATTGACGATTCGGTTTCGCTCAGGTGCAAATTTCCTCCTCCTCTGCTTCACTGGTGGATGATCACGATCTGCCTTGAGCTGGTGGACCATTGCGTCTAGACTGATTCCAGTCATGTCGGCGTGGGACCAGGCGAAGTAGTCTTTGTTCTGTTTGAGAAATTCTATCAGCTTCTCTCTTGTCTCGCGTTCGAGGTGGGAACCTATGTATGTCTTTCTCTCGAGGTCGTCCGGATGTATTTGCACTTCATCCAACTCCTCAATGGTCGGTTGGTCAGGCTCGGTCCGAGGGGTTGGATGAGACTGTAATTGCTATGAGGAGTTTCCTTTGCTCTTGAAGGCGTTCTTGTAGCAGTCTCTGGAAGCTTTGGGGTCACCCTTGATCTTTCGCACCCCCCACTTGGTTGGAAACCTGATCGTCTGGTGGAAGGTAAGTGGGACTGCCCGCATGTCGTGGATCCAAGGCCGACCCAAAATGACATTGTAGGGAGATGGGCACTCGATCACCAAGAAGACAGTCTATTTGTTCACTCCGCCGGGGTAGATAGGAAGGACTATCTCTCCAATAGTGTATTTCTACTCCGAGCTGAACCCAACCAGCAGTGTCGGCCGCCTGTTGATGTTTGCTTCTTCTAGTCCTATTGCTTTTACTGCTTCAAGGAACAGGATGTTTGCTGATCAACATCCATCTACGAACACCCTTTTCACTAGGATGTTGGCAATCTGCAGGGATACGACTAGCGGCCAGGGTGGCTGGTTCGTCATCTTCAAACTGAATTACCTGATGAGAGTGTGACCGCGAGACCGGATGGATGGACTGGACTTCATGGTGGTGGTTGAGGGTCGAGGCTCCGGTGTAAGCAGAGGTTGCATGGGCGGAACAGGGGTGCGGAACCAATTGAGGGGTGTTTGGCCGGGAAGGAACTCTAGGTCATAGAATTGACTCACCTTCTCCTTGAAGGATTGGTTTTACGACTGTGTGGACGTTTTTCGTATCCAGGATCGCATTGTTCTCAGCTTCCAATGCAGCCGCCTTGTCCAAATTCTGTTGCATGAGAGCGGTTAGAGCTTCCAGTTTGGCCTCGAGGCCGGGGTTAGCGTTATCGGAGTTGTCAGCCATGGAATGTTCCTCCACATAGCAAGGTTCGTCGAGCCGAATGATTGCTAGAGACCCCACGGTGGGCGCCAAAGCCGTAGCGTAAAAATCTACCACATGCGGAAAGGGGTGCGATCCCGTGAAGGTTGAGGCCACTAGCGATCTCTGTACCTACACACGAGAAACACACACGTGAAGCGAAGAGGGAAACAACCGGGGTGGTGTTTGCCGTAGGCACTCCGACGCTCAAGTCAGCAAGGCTGAAAGGCTAATATAGAGAGGGCTATGGAGTAAAAGGTTACCAGAAGTCTAGTCGGGGACTGTGACTACGGCGATGAAGTGAAGCTCTCAAGTCAGAGCTTCGGGTGTGAAGGTGTAATGTCGTCTCCTTTGTAAGAGGGCTGACCTCTGCTTATATAGTGACTGTTTGGTCTCCCAAACCTTGTAGAAGTAGGAGTCCTAATATGACTCTGATTCAAACCCTAGAAGAATTAGGGCCGTGGTAAGTTGTCTTACCAGTGTCTGAATAGGAAGGTGATTCTGATTAGGAGAGTAACTTCGTGCAGGAAAGTGATCAGGAATAGGAAGGTCATCTTGAACGGGAGATTCATCAGGAGTAGGAAAGTATTCTGAGAGGGGCCGTGGGCTCTGGATTCGCCCATGGACTTAGGAAATGGACTGGGATTAGGAGGCTCGTGCCCACGTGGACTGGGCCGGCTATATCTTGTACCAAATGGGCCTAATCCGGTTGGGTGATATCGGGATTGGGCCTGGCTTCTTCTTTAGTGTCGGGCCCGTTTTCCTATTTGGACCAAGGACAATTTTTGACCCTAACAGTGTTGATTAAAGACCGTGTGGTGCTGTGAAGGAGGGGAGATAATAAATGGGTTGATGTAAATATTGATCATGATCGTTTCGAATTTATTTTAGATATTATTTACCATAACAAGAAATTTTATGTTTTGAGCTCTAGAAATACCATTAGTGTGAATCCTAAGTCTTTGAATGTTGTTGAACATGTGGCTCCATTAGGGATTCCAATGAGAGTCCATTGTTCATTCCACTTGGTAAAGTCAGTTGCTGATTTGTGTTTTATTAAAATGTTCGATTTAGACTCGCCCTTCTCTGTGAATTCTAATGGAAGATGTGGTCGGGTTGGTTTTGATATTTTTAAACTTGATGAAAGAAAGAATGAGTTGATTGAGGTGAAAGATGGATTGAAAAATAGAGCCTTGTTTATGTGTGGGGAATGCAAATTCTTTCTTTCAGCTAGAGAGTTCTCTGTATGTAAACAGAATTGTGTTTATTTAAGTTATAGAATCCATTTAAAGGGTTCTTATGATTACCCCGGCAAGAATCTGCGTTTTTTAATTTGGAGCATGGTACTGAAGGCGGCTTTATCTTGGCTTGTCTGAGATTTTCTGGCCTCCGCCGACTTGGCTCTTCCCTAAATGTAAGTATTTCTTTTTAGTTGTATCTTATCCCTAGTTAGTAAACACGCGTTTTATACGTAAATTATACGGCTAGCCGTATAATTCGCGTATAAAACGCATATTTATGTATTTTATAAAGGACTGCCAAATTATTCACGAATTATTGGAGTATCCGTATAATTTGCGAATTATTCGCGAATTTTAAAAAAATAATAATAATAATTGAAACGATGTCGTTTTAAAAGGGGGGAAATGAAAAAACTAACCCGCCCAAAGACATCCACTTTCCCGTCCATTCCCCCACACCTGAAACCTTTACATTTTAAACTCAAAAGTAATATGTAGAGTTCACGTTTTCACCTACCTCTTTGTATTCATTTTGTGATGAATAATTTTCTTGAATTAAATAGTAATTTGCTTAATTATGATATTGAGTCAAAACACATTTCATATTTTAAATTATTTCCATGCTATCTAGTAAATTAGATTGGATTAATGAAATTAAAATAATAATTTATTATGAAAAAAAAAAAACTGTCATATATTATAGGTATAAAATAATAGTTAGACTATTGTAACACTAATCTTTTATATAGATTTGTGAGACAAAATTTTAGTTTTTGATTTAAATAATTTAATGGATTAATAGAAAGTTAAAATTGGTTGCATTTAATATCAAACTTATCAAGTTTTAAATTAGTAAAGAATCATGGCTAAATATTGTGTTTGAGTCTGGAGACTATAATTTAAATATCAGTTATATATTATATATTTGTGTTATTGGTTAATTGAATACTTTACATTTAAAATACTATATTGATTTTAGTCAAGTAATCCATAAAAGTATTAAAACTAAGATTGATATTGTCGTATTTTTCAAAACGTATTATTGACAATGCAACGTATTAAACCCGTACCGTATTTTTTCCGTATCCAAATTTTTAGGGGTGAGCACGGGTAGCGGGTAGAAGCCGGGCAGGGGTAAGGAATGGAACCGAGCCGGAACCTACCGAACTGTCCCGAGGGCACATGCTTGTGCGGGTAGGTTCGGTTCCCAATTTTTGGAACAGCTCTTATGCGGTTCGGTTCGTTCTTACCCGGACCGGAAGGCTGAAGAGAACCTATAAAAAGGGTACCTGTTTGGAACTGTAGGGGTACCTGTTTGGAACTTTGTTTTGGAACTGTTTGGAACCTGTTTGGAACCTGTTTTGGAACCTGTTTGGAACCTGTTTGGAACATGTTTTGGAACATATATTGGAACCTATTTTTGGAACCTGTTTAGAACCTATTTTGGAACCTGGACTATAATGAAATATTTGTGAAATGTAAATAATGGGGGAGTTTCTATTATTTTACATATAAAAAAATTTAAAATAGAAAAAAGTTAAATTTTTAGAATAACCTAATTAAATAAATATACGAATACAATTATACTTATTACATATAAATTACACCATAGTAAAAGCTTTAATATATTATAATATATTAATATTAAAGTTTTGATCAATTAAGTGAATAATTGGAATTATGATCCAATTAAAAGTGTTTTACATTTTTAATGTTATTAAAAGAATTATTTTTGAATAAAATAGTATATTTGATTGAGTAATAATATATTTAGTTATTTACTTCAATTATCAAGTTCTAAATATATCTATAATAAATTAGCAATTAATTAATTATATATGATAAATTGATAAACATTAATAAATTTAATTACTAGTTAAATATCATACTTAATCAATTATAACATTACATTATAGTTAAATGATTAATTAATTAATTATAATTTTATAACATTACTTAATTGATTTATAGTATAATTAATTATAGCATTACATTAATTGATTACTACTTAATTAATTGACTTTATTATAAACATTAGTACAAACTTAATTAAATGATTAAAAATTTAATTAATTATAATATTACATTAAAAATTTATAATATGATTATTTAATAGTTAATTCACTATAACATTACATTATAGTATGATTATATAATTAATTATAACATTACATAATTAAATAATTACTTAATTGATTATGAGTTATGATATTATGTTTTAAACATTAGTAATTACTAATTTGCTACATAAACATTAGCACAATACTTAATTAAATGATGAGAAATTTAATTAATTATAACATTACTTTATAAACATTTCATTATAAACATTAATTAAACATTACATTATAGTTAAATAATTACTCAATTAAATTATAATATTATTATATTACATTATATATTATGATTACTTACTTAATTATAGCATTACATAGTTAAATGATTACATAATTACATAATTAGTTATGAATTTATAACATTACATTATAAACATTAGTAATTTACTAATTTACTATATTATTACATTAGTTAATTAAACGATTAAAAATTTAATTAATTATAGCATTACCTTATATATTTATAATATGATTACTTAATCAATTATAACATTCTATTATAAACATTAGTATATTAATCAAATGATTTGAAATTTAATTAATTATAATATTAAATTATAGATTTATAGTATGATTATTTAATTCATTATAACATTACATTATACTATTATAGTATGATCATATAATTAATATAACATTACATAATTAAATAATTACTTAATTGATTATGAGTTATGATATTATATTTTAAACATTAGTAATTACTAATTTACTATATAAATATTAGCACAATACTTAATTGAATGATAAGAAATTTAATTAATTATAACATTATCTTATAAATATTTCATTATAAACATTAATTAAGCATTACATTATAGTTAAATAATTACTCAATTAAATTATAATATTATAATATTACATTATATTATGATTACTTACTTAATTATAGCATTATATAGTTAAATGATTACATAATTACTTAATTAGTTATGAATTTATAACATTACATTATAAACATTAGTAATTTACTATATTATTACATTACTTAATTAAACGATTAAAAATTTAATTAATTATAACATTACTTTATATATTTGTAATATGATTACTTAATCAATTATAACATTCCATTATAAACATTAGTATATTAATTAAATGATTTGAAATTTAATTAATTATAATATTAAATTATAGATTTGTAGTATGATTACTTAATTCATTATAACATTACATTATACTATTATAGTATGATCATATAATTAATATAACATTACATAATTAAACAATGACTTAATTGATTATGAGTTATGATATTATATTTTAAACATTAGTAATTACTAATTTACTACATAAACATTAGCACAATACTTAATTAAATGATAAGAAATTTAATTAATTATAACATTACCTTATAAACATTAATTAAGCATTACATTATAGTTAAATAATTACTCAATTAAATTATAATATTATTATATTACATTATATTATGATCACTTACTTAATTATAGCATTATATAGTTAAATGATTACATAATTACTTAATTAGTTATGAATTTATAACATTACATTATAAACATTAGTAATCTACTATACTATTACATTACTTAATTAAACGATTAAAAATTTAATTAATTATAACATTACTTTATATATTTGTAATATGATTACTTAATCAATTATAACATTCCATTATAAACATTAGCATATTAATTAAATGATTTGAAATTTAATTAATTATAATATTAAATTATAGATTTGTAGTATGATTACTTAATTTATTATAACATTACATTATACTATTATAGTATGATCATATAATTAATATAACATTACATAATTAAATAATTACTTAATTGATTATGAGTTATGATATTATATTTTAAACATTAGTAATTACTAATTTATTACATAAACATTAGCACAATACTTAATTAAATGATAAGAAATTTAATTAATTATAACATTACCTTATAAACATTAATTAAGCATTATATTATAGTTAAATAATTACTCAATTAAATTATAATATTATTATATTACATTATATTATAATCACTTACTTAATTATAGCATTATATAGTTAAATGATTGCATAATTACTTAATTAGTTATGAATTTATAACATTACATTATAAACATTAGTAATTTACTATACTATTACATTACTTAATTAAGCGATTAAAAAATTTAATTAATTATAACATTACTTTATATATTTGTAATATGATTACTTAATCAATTATAACATTTCATTATAAACATTAGTGTATTAATTAAATGATTTGAAATTTAATTAATTATAATATTAAATTATAGATTTGTAGTACGATTACTTAATTCATTATAACATTACATTATACTATTATAGTATGATCATATAATTAATATAACATTACATAATTAAATGATTACTTAATTGATTATGACATTATATTATAAACATTAGTAATTTACTAATTTGCACAATATTTAATCGAATTATTATAATTTTATTAATTATAACATTATATTATAAATTTATGGTATGATTATTTAATTAATTATAACATTCTATTATAAACAATATTATAATACTTAATTAAATGAGTAACAATTTAATTAATTATAATATTACATTATAATTAAATAATATATTACTTAATTAATTATAACATTACAATTTACATTGTAGTATGATCACTTAATTAATTATAACATTACAATTTATATTGTAGTATGATAACTTATTTAATTATAACATTACTTGTTTCTAATATTAAATTTACTAAATTATATTTGGTATATTATAAATACCCAATTAACCAATTATAACATTAAATTAATAAATTTATAAACATTAATAATTTATTAACTTATCAAATAGACCCCTGGCAAATGGCAATGTTAGTAATTAGTATTAAGAATTGTTGTTTGTTTAAATGATTTTGGTGAAGTTATTTTATGTGAATTGTGATGAATAATTGTTTGTGTTTTGCTTTTGATTGACGAATTTTATGTGAATTGTGATGAATTGATTGAATTCAAGCATTGCTTAGAGATTACAGGTTATGAGTTACATTGGACACAAATGAATGAATAACGAAAATTTGTTAGGGGTGTATTTGTAAACTTATAAGGTGTTTTTGTTATTTTTTAAACTAATAGGGGGGTAATTGATTTTTTACAGGGTACCCTGGAAAGGAACCGAAACCTGCATTTTAGGTTCCAGTTCCTTGAATTGAAGAACTGTACTGTGCGGTTCCGATTCCGGTTCCTTTTTTGGGAACTTTGTCTTGTCTGATTCCGGAATTCAGGTTTCGTTCTCGGAAAAGTGCGAGTACCGGGACCGCTCACCCCTACGAATTTTATAGCCGAATTTTTGTAAACGTATTTTTCACTGTTTGCCGTATTATACCCATAAAATTCCCGTACCCTTTTTTTGCCTTACCCGTATTTACTAACTAGGATCTTATCCTTGGGAGTTGCCATAATTTTATTCAGAATTCTGAGAGTAATGCCTTGTTATAGTCTAATTATTGGTATGTATGTGTGCTTATTGGATCCTTACTTGTTTGCTATATTGAGGGCTCTTTAACAAGATATGTGTGCATCAGAATTGCTGATTCAAAGACATGGTATTGTATGCATATGTTAATATTTCACTGTCCAAGTGCTATTTCTCATTGTCTGATTTAAGCATAGATTCGCTTTGCTTTATTCCGTAATTGACTTCCATGTGGTGCACAATGCTTTCATGATGATCATTTCTTCTTCATTTGAACTTTAACTTCTTGTGCGTCAAAATATTCGTGGATATGGTTCATAATTCATTTATATCATGATGGATAGTTAAAGTACCCTTAGTAGGATCCTCAAGCAGGAGATTCAAGAGTTATGAGTAGTTCAACAGTTTGTTTATGCTATGCAGTTTCGGACAGCAGTATTTTAATTATATTTTACTGCAGTGCCCTAAAAATCAGGAGTACTTGCTGATATTATTGTACAAAAATTGTGATCCATGAGTGAAATCTTTAGTTCTAGTTCATCGTGACATTCTTATTTTTAGATAGATTCAGTTTGTCTGATTTGCCTTAAAATTTCGCTCTACCTTGCCAAATTATTTGCAGAACTTTTTATTCTCTTACTTCGACAAATGACTCTGCTTTTGAACTGGATTATTATAGGTTAGGTGGTTTGAAGAGCCTTTCGCATCAATGCCAAGGCTTCAACATCTTGTTAAAGAAGTTTGTACAGATCTAGCAACTCTTACAGTCTTGGTTACAATAGTAGTACCCAGTCCCTGTAATTGCCGGCTTAAATGTTATTTCGAGCATGCACCAATGATGAATTCTATTTTTAACAAATTATGGTACCTTCTATTTGATTTTACCATCTAAGCATGTATAAGTGGTTAAGGTGTTAAGCTTCATCATTTCATTCTCTTTATTATACATTCATATCCCGCAGTCGTATGCATGTATGTAGACTTGATTGCCTATACTTTTCGAGCTGCTAACAATGTCTGCATCGCCCAGTTCCTTTCAAATTATTATTAGAGAAACGTGAGCCGACAGTAATCTGAGTTTCATTCTCATTTTATAGCTTTGTAGTATGATGTATAGCTACATATTTGATTCTTGCATATTAAGATCTGTGCAAACTTGCACCTTCTCACTTTCAAAGATGCTTCTTGTGTTCTTCCTATTCAAAATTGCCACAATTTCATTACAGGAATCTGCTCTATGACTCGTATGAAGAAGGAAATAGAAATAATTTAAATAACATGATTAATTTTTAGATTGTAAAAATGTCGAGATATAATTCATATTTTTGGATTACATTTTAGAGTTTGTTTTGTTGAAATTATGAATACAATAGGCTGAAAACCCATTCATGAAACTATCTAAAATACACAAAATTTGGAAATAAAGTTAAACATCAAGTGTAAATTTCAACAACAGAAGAATTTGGAAGAAGGAGATATTTGTGTCTTTGAGCTGATGAGAAAGAGAAAGAGAAACGATGACTTTATTCTGAAAGTTTCAGTACATCAAGGATGCATGCTAATAACTTTGATTATGGATTAATTTTATGCACTGAAACTTTCAGAATAAAATCATCGTTTCTCTTTCTCTTTCTCATCAGCTCAAAGACACAAATGTCTCTTCCTCCAAATTCTTCTCTTGTTGAAATTTACACCAACCTCCTCTTATCAGTCTCCCACGACGCGACTCTGTGATACTCAGCGGCCACACTTTTCTGTCATAATCTTGTATTTTTATCTGTTTTACTTCTTTACTCGAACACTTGACCCCAAATGCCTTTGGCATATACTGCACAAAGCAAAACCATTTATTTGGAATTACCATATATCAAAGGCTATCAATGAAAATTCATGAACACATGCATTTTATTCAAAGCTCACCACGTATTCATTTCTTAAGTCACGGGTCCTCAAAATAACCAAGAATGAATGATTGCTTGTGTTGAACAATCTGGCTGCAAGAAGTGCTCTCTGTCTTTCTTCCACGGTAAAATTTCTACATGCTTTACTGATATCCCCAATTCTTCAAGGAAACCATAGAACTCTTGATGATCTGCAATCAATGGGACTTTGGGAATCAATTTTAAAGATAAAAGTGCAGTTCTTCTTGGTTCATTTTTATGCGTTGGAGAGTAAACATTGCGAGATGGCCAAGCCCTTGCACTTTTATCTTTAAAATTGATCCCAAAGTCCTGAAAGATGAATTTAGAGTTGTAGAAACCAATATCTTCACAGACTGTTCTTCATCACTTTCCAAGTCACTTTCTTGCTCTTCACCATCACTAATCGGATACTCGCTCTCAAAAGCACTCATATCAAATATAACCACATGAAAATTTGAATTTGATCTGAATCGGAAAACCAAGAGGTGTCCTGTATTAATGGAGTGGTTCTCCACAAACTCAGACCAACCATTACCGAACCAAATCTTTCCCCTCTCTTTTACCACTCCAACTTGCCAAACTCTACCGTTAGGAAGTGTTAGTGTTGCAACACTTGAAAGTTCATCCCCAAACTTTGTTACAAACTTTTGTGGGATTTTCTGCAATTATACAAACTAAGTTACAAGAACTATTTATAAAAAAAAATAAAAATTGGATAATCATCCGTCAAACAAATGCTTTTACACACATTAGTCCTAAATTTTTATCTCGAGTTGATCAATGTTAAGAAAACAAAGAACCATTATCTTCCAATCATGCTGTCATATGCACATTACAGAACCGCCATGTACAAGTGAATGACAGAAGTGTAAAATGTTTAGCCGAAAAATTACAGAGAATGAAATGGGTAAGTAAGAAAGTGGAAAAAAAAGGAAAAAAAACCACAATAAGTGTTGTTTGCTTAAAAAACCAGATAAAACTTGAGTGAGGAATTACCAGCATCTTAGCTTCAAGTGTTGAGGGAAGGATGACCTTGAAGAAATGTGAAGGGCCTTGAATCTCAGGCAGAGAATTCCTAGCTTCAATGCTAAGTTGTTGGAGTTGTGGTGAGTATGGAAGCTAATACTTGACATAAGATTGTTGATGTTCTAGAGAGTCGACAAAAACTTTGTGAGTCCCAGCAGCACAAAATTAACCAAAACAAGGGAAAAAAATTAGGCTAACAAACTGTATAATAATACATAAGGTCATTGATAGGCGAGTGAGTGGTATCATGGTCTTCTGACATGGTGAATACAATGAGATATTCACAGTTTGGGCAAAGCAAGTCCATAAATGGAGGAAGAAGCACTGAGTGTTATGCTGGCTTAGGAAAGGAAAAGAGAGAGAGGGTGGGTGGAGGTGAAACGTGAAAGCAAATGCAGCAATAAAACAAAATAAAAACAAAAACAAATGAAAGAGGAACTGTTTTAGTTGCTTTTGCTTTGGTTGTTGTGAGTACTTTTGCTGCATTCAATTGTTGGAAGCTGAATCCAGAAAAAAACTGGCCTGTAAATTTGAATCTTATCTTGAAGAGAGTGAAATGTCCAAATGCAATTAAGGACGCTGTAGGTGTGTTGAGTTGTCACAATAAATATTGAAATTACGTCTCTTTAAACTTGACAATGTCTATTGTGTTCAGAGTTGGACTTTTTCATTAACAGAGTTGGAACTTGGAGCTATAGCCATATAGACTTACCATCACCATAAATGATCCCATTAAATGTTTTTATTTAGCATATAAAAATGTTGTGATTTTAACTTAGAATGACCGTTCGGCTCTCCTCTGCTTGGCTCTGTCCTGAAGGTAAACTTTTCTTTTATCCTCTATATTTGTTCTAAGTTCTGATAAAAATTGTGTTTTAGCTCAAAAGTTTTGTCTTTTCCATAATATTATATTTTCGTTCTTCATGTCTCATAAAATAAAACAAAAAATATGGCAATATTTAGTTTAATGTACAAGCAAGTTGTGTGGTTTAGTAATTGCCTTGTTGTTATGATACTTTTTCCTTATCTGAAATGAATTTAATTTAATCATCCACATGTAGATCCTTATTGGATTCTGAAGAGAGTTGATTTCTATGGCACAATGTACTGTCGTATCATCCTTCTGGAACTGTTTCATGCTATTACTGTCTTATACTCTTTTTATAGAAATCTACCTATTCTTTTTCAGGAATAGGATAGAAGAAATCTACATAATACCTATTGCTAGATTTCTTGATTGCATAAAAGACTGTGCATACCTCTTCTGAGTGTAAATTTGAATTTTCATTTCAATGGGCAAGTTCGTATACCATTTAATGTTTTCTTATTCACACTACCATTTAATGTTTTCTGCTTTTTGTGAGTTATGGACTCTTCGACAACAATTTGTGAGCATGGATTGCCAAGATTGGAAACCAGATATTGTTATCCATTCAATATTTCAGGTTAGTTGCTTGAAGAGCCTTTTATCATCAATGTGAATGCTTCATTCAGCATATTATTAAAGAAGTTTGTACAGATCCACATCTCTTGTATTACATAGTTTGTATTTACCAGAATTTTATTTTTATTTTCTCCCAATTTTAGTAGTAGTTTCATTTTACTCTAGAAAAAAGATACGAAAAAAATAGCTTTTGATATGAAATCATTTTTTTTTTTTTTGTTATCGAGAGTGTCCGAACTAATTTACGCGTACTTCGATTAATCCCCTAACCTCGAACAAAACTTCTATAATAGGGCAAGTCTTGCGTCCGTGGCCAGCAATATTAGTAAGATTCGAACCTGATACCACAAGGGAAGCAAACCCCTTGACCCCAAACCTTTATCACTCGGTCAACCTATTGTTGGTTAAACCAATTTTATTTATACTACATTCCTTGATCATGAACATAAATGGATGGTGTAGACGTAAAAATATACCTGTACGGAAAGGGGGGTTTGATCCCGTGAGGTTGAGGCCACTAGCGATCTGCTGTACCTGCACACATAGAGAAAGAGCACTCGCGTGAACGGGCAGAAGGCTGCACCGGGTGGTGGTTTGCCCAGTGAGGCACTCCGGCCAGCCCAGAGTGATGCAAGGCCTGAAAGGCTAATATAGTGAGGGCTAGGGAATGAGAGATTGGAAGTCTAGTCGGGGGACGTGACTACGGCGAATAAGTGGAACTCTCAAGTAAAGAGTCTAGGGTGTGAAGGAGTAATGTCGATGTCCTTTGTGAGAGGCTGACCTGCTTATATAGTTGGTTATCGGTCTCCCAATCTGGTGGGAGGGGCAGGAGTCCTAGTGTGACTATGATGCAAACCCTAGAAGAATTAGGGTCGTGGTGAGTTGTCTTACCAGTGTCCAAATAGGAAGGTGACCACCCTGTTTAGGAGAATTAAGCCGAGTAGGAAAGTGATCGCGGGGAATAGAAAGGAGACCTTGAATGGGGAGGTTGATTAGGAATAGCAAAGTACTCACGGGAGAAGGGGATGTGAGCTCCGGTTCGATCCATGGACCTAGGAAATGGACTAGGTTTAAAAGGCTCGTGCCCGCGCGGTTTAAAGGGCCCTGGCTATACCTGCGTATCGGCTCTAGGACTAATCTCAGCTCGGGCCTTTGTGAGGGTGAGTGCAGGTGCTACTCTTCAGCTCAGTGGTCCTATTTCCCTATTTGGGCCAAGGACGATTTTTGGCCCTAATAGTTTGTCCTCCACTCTCTGAGTAGAGAGTATCTCAAGAAGTCAGGGAGAGTAGGTTGCTCTTGTGAGCTCGGTCTTTCCACTCATGGACTGACGATCATTGGAAAGTGATCGACTGTCATGATTGATATTTGATTGGACCTCGTTCGGTATCCACTCCTGAACAAAAGCATGCCACCATCGATGATGCTCGATCGGTTGAAGCGCAGTAGAAGAGTAGAGAACTAGGTATGGTATGAGGTCGACACTTGGCGCTGCGTCGCGTAAGCGATTAGTAAGGGAAACCGTGCAAGGGCAATCATTACGATCATCTTAAGGGGCGGCGAGTTCAGGAAGTTCACCGAGGAGTTTCATTCGGTCGGGGTGTTGGGACGACCAGGTAGGTGAGGTGACTGAACTACACGTTGACTACTCGTTCGCTGCGGACGGAGGCCAGAATGGGACGAGGCTTGGATGGGATGGCGTTAAGAGGGCTTAAGGGCAGGGACTCTCCAAGCTCATCGTCGTCGATTCGGCCCGGCCTTCCAGCCTTTAGGCCGAGTACGGGATGCACAGGGAGGGCTCGATGCGAAGCCCCGTTTGAGTCGTTCGGACGGATTGAATGGCCAAGTATACTGTTGGGGCAAAGGTTGGATGTGTGTTGGACCTACTTCTGGAGGTACAAGCTGAGTCGGCCGGAAGGGTCAGGCGATCGAGATGCAGAATCCGTCTGCGGTCCACGGTTTCCCGGGTAGTGCGGTGGATACGCTGCCCTGCGTGTATGGTGGCGATCGATTCGTCGTTTCAAGAGCGGGAAAACGAAGAGACTCCTAACAACTGACCAATCACAGCCTGCCACGTGTCTACATTTTCTTTACAAAATTGGGGAGCAGACTGTTCATCTTCCATTCGCGTTGGTTTTGTGTTTTCATCCGAAAAATCTCTCCCCCTTTTTTTCTGCGTTTCTGTCCCAGTTTCTTGAGCCAAGGTGGTCTTTTCTACAATCGTCCAAGGTAATTTCTTCTTTTTAGGCCGTTTTGCTGTTCTATAGGTAGATTTCTTTTTTGTTGAAATTTTTGGGAGGTAGGATAAAGGTGTTTTGAACTTTTGAGCGGGTTTAAATTGGGTTTCCAAGTGTTTTGGTGTTAGGATTTTGGAGAATAGGCGTAGGTTTGAATTTTCCGGTGGATATCGGGAAGAATCGTGATTTCGAATATTTTAGGGTTTTTGGATTGGGCACGGAAGGCCGAAGTCGACTTAGGCGTTGTTTGGGTCGGTCGGTACGTCTGATCGAGTGGTGAGGGGTCGTGTGGTGTGGACTAGGCGATCGGTCATCTAGGGCGAGTGGGAGTTTTTAGGTTCGTTGGAAAGTGAGCAAGGTTAGCAGGTGACTCGGTTTGAGCTTGGAGGTGGGTCGATCGCATGGAGCAGACGAACTGCCGTACTAAGCTTAAGGTTCGAAGGTTGGTCGGTCGGATCGGAGGAATTCGAGGCCAAGGGTAGGATTGGTGATCTAGTTGCTCGAGACGAGGTCGGGTAGTAGCGTCTCTTCATTCAGCCAATTAGGGGGGGCGACTGAGATTGAAGAGCGACTTTCGTGGGTGTCGGTCGGTGTTGAAGGACGACTAGTAGCTGTGTTGACACTTTGAGCGTTGTTGAATTCCCAAAGGAACGAGTCGGTCAGTTTGGATGGGCGAGTCATCCGCTATGTCTGACGATACGTCATCAGAGTCGAGTCGAGTCGAGATGGGGTTGATGTTGGGGGAGGATGTATGGCGTGCCGACTATGGTGATGATGCTGAGGGAGCGTTCGGTCGGCGTGCGACCACGGTTATAGTGTTCTGCTCAGGGGGTCGAGTGGAGTTGGGCCAGAGTGGCTCGGGGAGGTCGGTATGGTAGGAATGGGGAAGACTCCCAGGGAGGGGTGGGCAGGTCCCTCTTCATCCGGTAGTAGCTGCGAGGAAGAGCCCAGGCCCAACGAGGGCGGTGGGGATTACGACCGGGGGAGGGGATTATCTGCCAATCTTTGAAGGATAGTGGACGTGTGGCGTATCCATGCGTTGTATCATATCCACCTGGTTCTGTCCCCAAAGTCCCGGACCCCAGCAGGTCGTACGGACGGGTTGATTGGGAAAGGCCCGAAGGTTGGAGGTGCATTGTGTCTACGAGAAATGGTTTCACGATGGGGTTGAGGTTGCTGTGCCTCGCCTCGTCTAGGAGGTCTTGAATCACTTCATTATCGCTCCGCCCTTCCCAACTTATGCCGAGGGCACCTTTGGGGAGGCTGTTGATGGCCTTGGAGGATCTGTGTGTTCGGCATCAAATTGTGTTCGAGTTGCAGTGCCCATGCTTGTACTGTACTTCTGAAGGAGAATGATAAGGAGAAGGGCCGATATCTGCTAAACTTGAGGCAGCTTGGTCTCATCCCCTAGTGACCGACTGCAGTCTCGAGTGATAAAAAGCCCCTGGAAAGACCAGCTACTTTTTCTTGAAGGGTCGAGGCCGTTTTTGGAGCACGGGGGCACGGGCAGAGATCTGATCGGGTTGCGAGCTATTGGTGAGCCAAATTCGTTTCTTTTGTACTTTTGATTACTAAATCTTGATTGTGTTTTTTGTTTTGCGAGCTCGATTTTTAATCGTTGCAGGCGAGGCGGGGAGGCGGCTTGGCGTAGCTACCCGAGGTGTTAGCCATCCCGTTAGAGCGAGGAGGGATTGGCAGTGGTCTTTGGCGAGTCTAATATGAGGATGATATTCTTTGGGCGAGGTAGAGGCTATTCAAAGAGGTACTTTCCCTTCCCACTAAAGCTGAGACTTGGGATGTGCTCACAGTCGATGCTATTTGCAACCATATCATTTTTTGGTGAGTACAAGGGTGCCGGAACTGCTGTTGGACCGTGTTTGCACTTGCGAGTCAGTGATGGAAGAATTGGCCATTGTCTACGGCACGGCGAATCCATCGCCAGTCAGCTCTCTCTCGAAGGCAAGAGGGAGTTATTAAGGTAAGAGGCGGATGTGAGGTTGAGGATGTGTAGCGCCCTTGATCGACGGCTCCAGTCGGTAGGCCTTCCCGGTAAGAAGTCAAAGGGTCGTCCCAGTGCAGTTGTGGATGAGGAGGCAGGGGTTTATTACCATCACGATTCTAGCCTCTTTGCGTCGAAACTTACTACGTCGCGACATCTATGAGTAAGTGGCCGACTCCTTCTTGTTCCTAGTGGGACGAGGTGCTGAACTAGATGGGTTTGTTCTTTGTCTTGATTGGGGGTGTATCCGCGCCGTTCGGAGTATGGCGAGTACTTGTTCATTTTTCTTGTTTGACTTTGTTCTCATTGCTCGGTTTTGTTGTGCGGTACTCACTGCATGATCTCCACCTAAGGAAGTGCAGTCCGTGGCGCGGGAGAAGTGGATACAGGGATGTATCCAAGGCCCAGCTGGTGGATTTGCGCGAAGGAAGGCAGCATCCCGGAAGGGCTGAGCGGGGAGAGTCGGCGGGAGGTGCCTCGGGGGATAGTGAGGCCGAGGTCGAGGCTACGGTAGGCCGCGGGATTAAGCCAGGAAGACCGCGGAGGTCGAGTCCTCCGAGGGACGAGTGCATCTTTATTGTGATAGCGCCATCATTGGGCCGAGGCGAGCTCATCTTTGGAATTTAAGGAAGGAAGGCGGACCTCTCATTGGGATCCGGATGAAGACATTACCTTTCATGCAAGAGTTGTTGGAAGAGGAAGCGAATCATCCGGTGGGGAGGGGACGGGGCCAGAAGCTCGCACCTACGGCGGCAAGCCTCGGTGGGTGTTAGGGATGTAGAGGCGACTGGCATGCGGGGGAGCTGAGCACTAGTGGTGCTTTGCGTGGCGGCCCGATTGGTGGTGGAGGATGAGACTCGTGCCGAGGATGCTTAGTGCTCCTCCACCACCCTTTCCTTTTTGTATTTTGGGGCTGCGATGCCCTTTTTTATACGTGCTGCGTACGTGCGTTTTTATATTACTAGGCCCAGGCGTTTGACGCCATAAATATTACTTTTAATTGTTCTGGTAGTTCATGTTGTCTCCTTGGATGAATGAACTGTTCTTTTGTTTCTCTTTCTTATTTTTGTGCGTGTTACCTCAGCGTGGCTTGATGGCTAAGGCATGTAGGCCTTATGTTGGGCTGGGTTGGTGCTTTGCTTGACAACGGTATAGGAATCATTCATTCGGTCGGGTTGACCGAGTGTGTAGTCCCTTGGATGAATGGCGGTGCATCTTTAGTTCAGTTTTTGGGTTGGATGGGGCCGGTCCCAAGGTGCCAAGCCTTGGATCGGGCAGGACCGATCTTAAGGTGTTCTCGAGAGTCGAGCGGGGTCGATTCGAGTTGAGTAATTCATCGACCGGGTCGACTTGAGGGTGTCCGTCTGTTTTTATCGGGTAGACGATTTGAAGGTGTCCGTACATTATGCTCGGGCGGGGCGGGGCCGATTTGAAGGTGTCCGTACATATATCAGGCATGGCCAATTTGAAGGTGTCCGTACGTTCATTGGGCAAGGCCGATTTGAAGGTGTCCGTACATACATCGGGCATGGCCGATTTGAAGGTGTCCGTACATATATCGAGCATGGCCGATTTGAAGATGTCTGTACGTTCATCGGACAAGACCGATTTGAAGGTGTCCGTACGAATATCGGGCATGATCGATTTGAAGGTGTCGGGGTCGTATATCCGGGCATGGCGATTTAAAGGTGTCCCGTCGTATATCCGGGCATGGCGATTTGAAGGTGTCGACGTTCATCGGGCGGTTGGAAACCAATTTGAAGGTGTCCCCGGCGTTATATCGGGCGCATGACCGATTTGAAGGTGTCCATACGTATATCGGCGGGGCGGTAGGTTTGAAGCGTGTCTGCATCGTATATCGGGCATGGCCGATTTGAAGATGTAAGTAATTTGTCGACCGGTGGTCGATTTGAAGATGAGAACTACTGAATAATACTTCATTAAATATTTGGCCATGAGGCTGACTGTCTAAGAGGAGGTGGATAGGCCCACTCATCCTTTTTATTAACAATGAAAAGAAATGAAAAAACAAAATTTCCAAGGACAGGGTTCACCTACGAGTAGTAACGTTTGAGGTGAACGGCATTCCAACTGTTGTTGATGTCTTTGCCCTCGGGGGAGTGCAGGTTTGTAGGCGCCCTTCCATGCTTCTTTGATTATCTTGTAGGGGCCTTCCTAGGTGGGGCCGAGTTTACCATAGTTTATCTCCTTGGTGTTTTGGAAGACCTCTACGACCCGGTCGCTTTATCTTGAAAGTGTCAGGATCCTGTCGGCTGCGATTATAATGTCGGGCGGCTTCTTTGTTCTTTGGTATCTTGCGTTGCGGATGCTCGCTTGTTCCCGTAGCTCGTCCACAGTGTCTAGGTTCTGGCAAAGGTTTTGGCTATTTGATTTCTCGTCCGCCCACTAGAGCACAGTGAAGCAGGCCCGATACTTAGGTTTGGAATGATAGCCGCCTTGAGGGCGTATGTCAGGGAGAAAGGTGTTTCACGAGTTGATGATCGAGCTGTGGTTCGGTATGACCAGAGGACTCTGAGTAGCTTGTCCGCCCATGCGACCTTAGCTTTCTATAATCGCTTCTTCAGTGTCTGCATGATTGTTTTGTTTGACGACTCGGCCTGGCCGTTAGGCTAGGGTTATGGGGTCTTGAGAAGCTTAACTTTATTCCCCACATGTCACGAGAAATCCCTGAAGCTTGAACTAATGAACTGGGACCCATTATCGGTGACAATCTCCTTTAGTATTTCGAACCTGCAGATCACGTTCTTCCAGATGAAAGCTTTTACCTCTCGGTCTCTGACTTGAGCGAAAGCTTCGACTTCGATCCACTTGGTGAAGTAGTACATCACGGCCAACATGAAGACTTCGTTGCCGGTGCGGTAGGTAGCTTTCCCGATGTCCATTCCCACTTCATGAATGGCCACGGTGTGAGAATGGAATGGAGTCGTTACGGTGGGAGGTGTGAGACGTGAGCAAACCTCTGACAACTGTCGCATTTCTTTGCGTAAGCGGTCTAGTCGGTGCGGATAGTCGGCCAGTAGTACCCCGCGGTGATCACCCAGTGAGCAAGACTGCGCCCCCTGCATAGGTTCTTTGCATTCGCCTTCATAGAGTTCGGCTAGAACACTTTGGGCTCTTCAGGCTTATGCATTTGAGGTAGGGGCGAGAAGCGACTTTACGGAGGTGGCCCTCATGTAGGGTGAATCGGCGACTTTTGCTTTCAATCGGCGTGCTTCGTTCTTTCCGGCCAGGGAACTCATGGGTCTTCCAGTACTTTACTATCGAGGGGTCATCCAATAACGTCGGCTCGTTCAACGCCCAGCACCCATAGGAGACTTGTTAGGTGGCGGTTCCTTCCAATTGGTGCCTTTGCATGAATAAGAGGGGGATGGATGATTGGGAGGAACATGAGAGTGCTGAGCCAAGGTTGGCGAGGGTGTCGGCATGGTTGTTCTCAGCTCTGGGGATCTGTACTATTGAGAATTCTTCGAATTCGGCCTGTAGCTCTTTGACCATGCTCAGATAGGATGTCATTTTTGAATCACGTGCTTGGTACGTACCTTGTAGTTGATTGACCACGAGTTGGGAGTCCGACTTCACTACTAGTCTCTTGGCGCCAATTTCTCTGGCCAAGGTAAGTCCAGCTAGGAGGGCTTCATATTCGGCCTCGTTATTTGTGCACTTGAACCCACAGGACTGTTCACTCCTTTGGATGATGTCTCCATCTGGCGCGATCAGTACTATTTCGAGTCCGCTTCTATTGACATTACTCGATCCGTCTACTAGGAGGGTCCACTTTAAGGGTGTTACGCCGTTCATGCATAGTAATTCTCTTTCGGCCTGGGTGGTGGCGCTTGGTGTGAAGTCGGCAATGAAGTCTGCTAGTGCCTGGGACTTGACGGTGGTGCGTGGTTGGTAGGATAAGTCATACTCGCTGAGCTCTACCGTCCATTACATGAGTCGGCCTGATAGTTCTGGTTTGTGCAATATTTTCTTTAGCGAGAAGGAGGTGATCACAACTATAGGGTGGCACTGGAAATATGGTCTAAGCTTCCTGGATGCATGGATGAGGGCGAGGGTAAGCTTTTCCAGTTGGCTGTATCAAGTTTCTGCGTCGAGGAGCGATTTGCTAATGTAGTAGACCGGTGGCTGCTTTGTTTCTTCTTCCCGAACTAGCACCGCTGATATGGCCGTCTCTAAGACCGCTAGGTAAGTGTAGAGCTTCTCCCCGTCCATGGGTTTGGAAGCGGCGGGGGAGGGAGGGGGGTTGGTCAAATACCTCTTCAGTTGTTGTAGGGCTTCTTCGCATGAGGGGGTCCAATCGAACTTGTTGGATTTTTTGAGGGCATGGAAGAAGAGGTGGTACTTGTCAGCGGACCTGGAGATGAAACGGCTCAGGGCGGCCACTCGTCTGCAGGAGCCTGGACATCTCGATGCAAGTCGGGGAGGATAGTATCTTTGAGGACCGCTCGTGCAGGTGGGGTTTGCTTCTATTCCTTGCTGAGTAACCATATAGCCTAAGAATTTACCTAATGAAACGCCGAATGAGCATTTTTATGGGTTCAGCTTCATGTTGTACTTACGGAGAACGGTGAATGCCTGGCTAAGGTGGTCAAGGTGTTGTTCGGCGATCAGGGATTTGATGGGCATGTCATCGATGTACACTTCCATGGTCTTCCCTAAGTGGTCAGAGAACATTTTGTTGACCAGACGTTGGTAGGTGGCTCCAGCGTTCTTCAATCCGAGCGACATCACTTTGTAACGAAGGTTCCTCTCTGCGTGATGAAATTTGTCTTCTCAGGTCGTCCGCATGCATCAGAATCTGGTTGTATCCTGAGAAGGCGTCCATGAAACTGAGGAGTTCGTGCCCTATGGTCACTTCTACCATCATGTCGATATGTGGAAGGGGAAAGAATCCTTGGGGCAGGCTTTGTTCAAGTCAGTGAAGTCGTTACAGACTCTCCACTTCCCATTCTTTTTCTTTACGACTACAACGTTTGCCAGCCATTCGGGGTAGTGGACCTCTCTGATTATGCCGTTGTTTAAGAGCTTTTCAATCTCTTCGTTGACGATCTGGTTTCGCTCAGTCGCGAATTTCCTCCTCTTCTGCTTGATTGACGGGTGATCCGGATCTGCCTTGAGCTGGTGGACCATTGCGTCTGGATTGATTCCGGTCATGTCGGTATGGGACCAGGCGAAACAGTCTTCGTTTCGTTTTAGAAATTCTATCAGCTTCTCTCTTGTCTCGGGGGTCGGCGGGAGCCTATGTGTGTCTTTCTCTGGGTCATCCCGGATGTATCTGCTTCATCCAACTCCTCAATGGTCGGTTGGATGCGGGGCTGCATTCAGGGGTTGGATGAGGCCCCTAATTGCTATGAAGAGTTTTCCTTGCCTTTAAAGGCGTTTTTGTAGCAGTCCCTGTAAGCTTTAGGGCACCCTTGATCTCCCGTACTCCCCACTTGGTTGGAAACCTGATTGTCTGGTGGAAAGTAGATGGGACTGCCCGCATGTCGTGGATCCAGGGGCGGCCCAAAATGACATTGTAGGGGGATGGGCAGTCGATCACCAGGAAGACAGTCTGTTTGTTTACTCCGCCGGCATAGATAGGAAGGATGATCTCCCCGATAGTGTATTTACGCTCATTTGAATCCAACTAGCGATTTGTCCGCTTTGTTGATATTTGCTTCTTTCAGCCCCATTGCTTTGACTGCTTTGAGGAATAGGATATTTGCTGACAAACCTCCATCTACGAACACTCTTTTCACTAGTATGTTGGCTATTTGAAAGGAGAGGACTAAAGCATCGTGGTGAGTAGCGGCTAGGGTGACCGGTTCGTCATCCTTGAACTGAATTACTTGATGGGAGTATGACCTCGAGACCGGGTGGATGGACTGGACTTCATGATGGTTAGTTCTAGCATGCCGCTTCACTAATGAGTAACTTACCCCACTGATTTCTAATCCTCCGGAGATTAGCGAGTAGAAACCCTTCGGTGTGGGTTCTCGCGGAGGGGGCGACTGTTGTTTGGAGCTTTTCTGGCTAATGGTGTTCTTCCCCTTGTCAGTGAGTAGATCACGGAGATGTCCCCTCTTCAGAAGTATGGCAACCTCGAGCTGTAAGGCGATGCAGTCTGCGGTGTTGTGCCCGTGATCGTTGTGGAACTCGCACCACTTGGTTGTGTCTCTCCTTGCCTCGGGATTGAGCTTACGAGGCCACTTGACTGCGAATCCCATTCCTTTCATTATCGCTACGACCTGGGTTGGT
The DNA here is from genome assembly GCA_026225825.1 of Pistacia integerrima. Lineage (NCBI taxonomy): Eukaryota > Viridiplantae > Streptophyta > Magnoliopsida > Sapindales > Anacardiaceae > Pistacia > Pistacia integerrima. Next base: position 27,679,312 of record CM047748.1, read on the forward strand.
TCGACGTTGAGACTATACTGCGGTATTTTTGGTAGGTTCGATCCGAAATGCAGTTATCATTTCTCAAGGGTTGGCGATCATATGGTCTTAGTTACTGCCCATGTTGCGTGCGGGGGTTGGTAGCGGTGTTCTACCGGTCTGAGGCTACGCTTTGCATCGTTCCGCCTTGGTTCGTATCTGGAATGGGCAGCTCGGTTCATCTTATCTTCCTCCCACCTTATCTGGATAACGGCTCGGGCCAGAGTGTCTTCCATGGTGGTGCAGCCCAGCTTTGTAAGCTCTTTGTATAGTTCTCCATCTGGGAGGAGGCCTTTTCTGAAAGCGTCCACAGTAGTTTCGGGGTTACAGGAGAGAATAGAGATCTTCTCTTTGTTGAATCTGCTAACATACTCTCTTAATGGTTCCCCCCTTCTCTGGTATACTCAGTACAAGTCGGCCGACAACTTCTCTAACTTGCTTGTTGTGTTGTTCCACAAAGGTGTCGATGGGCGAGGCGAATGAATCGATGGATCCATTCGGGAGGTTCGTGTACCATTGGAGCGCCGGGCCGGACAAACTAGAACCGAAACTTTTGCACATGCAGGCTTCTCTAAGCGGTCGGGGTATGGAAACAGTGAACATCCGCTGCTTGTACGAGGCTATGTGGTCGTCCGGCTCAGTGGTACCGTCATATGGTTTCATGTTGGGGATAGTGAATTTTTGGGGCATGTCAGCCAAGGCGATCTCATCCACAAAGGGTGAATCGGCGTAGCAATTCGGTCTGCTCTTCTTAGTTGGGATGGGCATTCCTGGGATGCGCCTCATTACTACCTCCACGTCGGCCGATCTTGGCCTTGGCGATGGCACCCATTCCACGGGGAAGGGTATACTACCGGGTCATCCCGTCTTACCGGGTCAGGTACATTCCGTGGGGTCATCCTGGGGGGGTAGTCTGATAGATCAGTCTGTCGTGTGCTCCTTGGTAGCATGTGTCTTCGTTCATCCCTTCTGGTTGGATGACTCCCATTGTCAATGTTCTGTTGTTCTTCCCTACATGAACGATCAGGGGAGTTGTCTGGTAGTCATTCTGTCTTTCGGGATGGACGGGCTCAAGAGCTGGAGTTGGTTTGGTTTGGTTTGGCCGTTCAACCCGCGAGGGTGAGCCGGGCCGGATGGGGTTTGTGTTTGGGTTGATTGGAGGTGAAGTGGTATGGTAGGGATGGGTTGATCCTTCGGGTTCTCTATTGCTGGATCGTCTTGATCATGAGGCTGGGATGGGTGGATGGGATAGTGGTGCGGAATCGATTGGGGGGTGCTTGGTCGAGCAAAAACTCGAGTTCATAGAATCGGCTTACTTTCTCTTTTAGCGACTGGTTCTCGACCCTGATGGATGTATTTTCGGCTTCCAGTGCGGCCACCTTGTCCAAGTTCTGTTGCATGAGAGCGGTCAAAGCCTCCAGTCTGGCCTCGAGGCCTAAGTTAACGTCGTCTGGATTGTCAGCCATTGAATATTCCTCCACGTAGCAAGGTTCGTCATGCCGAATGATTGCTAGAGGCCTCACGGTGGGCGCTAAACTGTAGACATATAAATCTACCTGTATGGAAAGGGGGGTCTGATCCCGTGAGGTTGAGGCCACTAGCGATCTGTTGTACCTGCACACGTAGAGAAACACACGCGTGAAGCGAACGGGAAACACCAGGGTGGTGTTTGCCGTAGGGCACTCGCCCCCAGTCGGCAAAGGCTGAAAGGCTAATATAGTGAGGGCTAGGGAATGAGAGATTACCGGAAGTCTAGTCAGGGACCGTGACTACGGCGAATAAGTGGAACTCTCAAGTAAAGAGTCTAGGGTGTGAAGGAGTAATGTCGATGTCCTTTGTGAGAGGGCTGGCCTCTGCTTATATAGTGGTCGTCTGGTCTCCCAATCCTGGTGGGAGCAGGAGTCCTAGTGTGACTCTGATGCAAACCCTAGAAGAATTAGGGTCGTGGTGAGTTGTCTTACCAGTGTCCAAATAGGAAGGTGACCCTGTTTAGGAGAATTAACTAAGTAGGAAAGTGATCAGGAATAGAAAAGAGACCTTGAATAGGAGGTTGATTAGGAATAGCAAAGTACTCTGAAGGGGCTGTGAGCTCTGGATTCGTCCATGGACCTAGGAAATGGACTAGGTTTAAGAGGCTCGTGCCCGCGCGGTTTGGGCCGGCTATACCTCATGTCAACATAGGACTAATCTGGCTCGGGCCTTTGTAGAACTGGGCTTGGTCTCTCTTCACTAGTGGTCCTATTTCCCTATTTGGGCCAAGGACGATTTTTGGCCCTAACAGATGGTATGCTACGAAGCTTGGTATTAGGAGTTTAATGAATGGTGCTTGATCATTTTGTGTTAAAATTAGTTCTTACTTGCTGGTTGGAGGGAATATAATTGTTAAGAGTTTGCAAATCATGACCAGTAATTCAATCAATTCATCGGGCTTAAATCTAAACTATGATTTTCGCATCTACAATTTTTGTAGTTTTTTGTGGGTATTTAATTTAATTGATTAGATGTTGAGAAATGTACCAAGTAAAATTAGAGGACCATAGATGGATATGAGTAGCAGGTGGCTGATTTTTAACCTTATTTAAAATTATGGGGAAATTAACCATATAACAAGATGAATTTGAATAAGATAAAACTAGTTTTAAATTTGAAATTGGGGAAACAAAAAACTTAATTAAACTTAAAAGGGTATTTTTTGTATTAAATGGGTTCCAATATGATATTTTCTTTTTATGATAAAAGAGGTATATTTAATCATGGGAGATACTGATAGATTAGATGGGGGCTTAATATCACTTCCCTAACTTTATTTAAATCCAGTTCCTATACATCTTTAATTTTTTATTTTTCTTTGCTTAATTTAAGTAGTAGTTGTTTCTTTCTACCTAACAAATAAATACTTATAACTGTAGTTTGTGATTATTTGAAGTATATAATTGCATAAAAATATTTATTTTTTCAATTTTTGTATAGTAACTTTTTTGTCCCCAAGTGACAGTAACCATAAAAATACTTATTATTACTGAGAGTCTCATAGTCTTTTTAGGTAGGCAATATTAACTATTATGTTTCAACTATGTCAAATCATTCAGGCTTTTAGTATTGCTTGGGAAAAAGCATGCAACTGGAATGGCAATAGCAAGGTAATGGTTCCGTCAGGAAATTACTTGGTCAGTTCAGTGGTGTTTAAAGGTCCATGCAAAGGTCCAATTTTATTTATAGTGAAAAGGGTTTGTGAAGGCTTCTATTGATCTATCAACGTTTACCAATAAGAATAGTTGGATCACCTTTCAAGATCTCAACAACTTCACCCTTGCTGGTGGTGTAATTTTCCATGGCCAAGGACAAACTGCATGGCCACAAAATGATTGCCATCAAAATTCAAAGTGCCAGCTTCCTACAGTAAGTTCTTTCATTAATAATATGCTAACATTTTAATCTATATCGCCTTTCAATAACTGAAACACAATTTCAAGTTAATTAGTTGCGCCGAAATGCGTTGGAGGTTTTTGGTTCAGACGACTTGGGGATTTTGAGATGGCGGGTTTTCTGATATTTGGCGATAGTGGAGTTTTCCTGATACTTGGCGATAGTGAGGGGTTCTACAATTTTACATTAAGTTGACTAAGGGGAGACAGAAAATTTTATTGTACCTTATTTTTATTATCAGAATTTAAACAAATGGGGGTTATGATGTTAGTAACGAAACTAGCTGGTGCTCAGATTAGGAGCCAAACTTATGAGGGTTGTTGAATCTTTTAAATTGTTATGAGGTTTTAAAATAACATAAATTTATGTGTCAGGTATTAAAAGTTTAAAATAAATGTAATGAGTGCAATTTAGAGCCTTTTCGTTTGGGTTTATGAAAATTAATTTATAAGTAACTAATACTTATAAACTAACAAGTTGAAAGGTCTTAGTGTTGCGTGGGTTGCTTAAGAAAGTTGTTTTGACCCATATTTATTTGAATAATTGAATGTTTCAATTACTTGAGATTTATTATAGCTATACAATCATTATATAGGTTGGAAATAATATATTGAATCTCCTAATTATGTTAGTTATAAAATACATAATTTGGAAATTATATAATATAAATAGTATTCTAATTGAATGTTTCAATTACTTGAGATTTATTATAGCTATTCAATCATTATATAGGTTGGAAATAATATATTGAATCTCCTAATTATGTTAGTTATAAAATACATAATTTGGAAATTATATAATATAAATAGTATTCTAATACCGACTAAAATAATAAATAGTATTTAATTTAATGTTTAATTAATAATTAAAAATAATTAAGAATTAAGAATTAAGAATATTCATATAAATATTACATGTCAATATATACCCATTTAATCAAAATAACTAATATTAAATTGTAATTTTTTTTTTTTTTTCAGCCCCTTTGCTTGAAAATTGGGTTACTATTTATTTATGGTTTTCTTCATTTCCCTTTTATCATTTATTTGAAATTCCTATATTAGTTTATATTCTCGTTTGCTTTGTCTTTTGGTATTGCTGCAGATTCGTTCAAATACAACTATAATGTGTCTTGTGTGATTTATCATTAACATTTCTTCTTATTACATTAGTCAGTATGTTTCAGCAACATAAACATTGTGCACAAAAATTTGGGAACAAATATTGATCCTCGTACAACACATTAACCTAAATAGCCTATCAAGATCGTTGATATTTAGTGAGTAGTATTAATTTTGCCTAATTTTAAAGATACAATATGGATATATTTGCCTTAACTCAAGCAGAAGATTGAATTAAATTTTACAGGCCTTAACTTAAGGGGGCACCTAAGGGCCCTTGAAAGCTTGAACTGGATTATAACTCGGTATATTAAGAGAAATATCCCAATTCAAAAATACTAATCTCGATTATTTGGTATTCTTTTATATCAATATTGAATTGAATTGCTAAAGTTAATGTTGATTGTCTATGCTAAGCTATTATTGCGTTGTGCGGGCTGCTTATGAAATTGGTTATATTAAGTTGCGCAGGTTATTTATGAAAGTGACTTTGATGCCATGTTTATTCGAACAATGTAACAATCTAGATAAAACCAAACAAAAAGAGGAGGGTGTCGAACCTGCCCAGGTATGCATCCGAAATCAAAGCACCTGGTATAGCTATCAAATTGGAGGTTCCAGACCAAATACAGAGAGACTTTACCTTTCCTTGTGGGGCTCGTTCGGTTACGATTCAATTCCCTCAACGACTTAACAATCAAAGATATAAAATCAGTTGATAGCAAAAAAGTTCATATCAACATTTTTTCCTGCTATAACTTGAAGCTAAAATCTGTCAAGATCTCAGCACCTGGAGATAGGCTCCTTCAAGAGTGAAGATCAACAATGTAAGATACAACAACATTCGCGGCACTTCCTTCTCCAAGGTTGCAGTTAATCTAATGCGTAGCAAAGTGAAGCCATGCTAAAATGTAGAGATTGGTGATATCAGCTTGGTTTACAATGGCGGTAATGAAGGTCGAGCAACATCTTCTTGTTCAAACGTTGAAGCAATCCTGAGAGGAAACCATAACCCAACCACATGTGCCTAGGTTATCTCTGTACTTAATAATCATTCATACGATAATTGTTGAATGGAGTCTATAAAATGAGCTACATTTGTTAATTCATTGCTTTGTATGTACAACTTTCGAAAATTATATAATAAAAGCCAACATTTTTGTTTTGGTAGTAAAAAATTGGGAGGTGGAACAAGTTAGACTTTTAGTTTGCATAACATAAAATTAACAATAAAGAAGACTCCAGACAAAACTTTAAAGGTCATAGTACGCTTGATTATCAAGTAATTAAGATAAAATACAAGTTTAGTTTGATTATTGCAACCACTTTACTTTAAACTTGCCAATAGACAGCGTGAGATGAAATTAAATTTTATTTGTAATACATTCTAATTCTTTTTCAAATTAAAAATTCCAAGAATGACTTTAGTAGAGTTCTTATAACGATAATATTGTGATTTAATTGAACCTTTAGGTTTGTAGATTGTTTAATAAATTCCGAAAATTAGTTGAGGTATACACAAACTGGTTTGGATACTCTATGGTACGTTTGGTTTATTATTTTGGATAGGATTTTGGGAATAATATTGGGTAGTTGAATAGGGGAGTATTATGAGGTAAAATTTAAAAATTTATAAAAAAGCCCCTAGGTTTACTAATTTAATTAAACACCCCAATATATAAAATGACAAAAATACTCCTACCACCCGCAGTGCTATTCCTGCCACCACCTTGCCCTGTTGCCGGAGAAAAAATCAGCGTTACGACACGCGGCTCGGTGCGTGTCATAATGCGTCGTTATATATGGCCGAAAAAGGCCAGATTTACGGCTGCTATGGTTGCAATGGCCAGAAAAGGCCAAAACAACGGCTAGATCTGGCCATAGATCTGGCATTTTTCGGCCAGGATCGGTGATGATCGGCCGGGAAAAGGACAGTCGACATGTTACGCATACGTATCCGACGGTCCGTGTCGTAATGCAATTCTCGCTAGATTCGACTGGTGGCTTAATCGCACGCAAGTGATGGGGGTGTTTTTGTCATTTAACAAGCTTTTTATACATAGGGGTGTTTAGTTAAATTAGCAAACCTAGGGGGTTTTTTAGAAATTTTTAAATTTATAAAAAACTAAAATATCAAACTTTCAAGGGCATTTTAGTCTTTTCACTATTAACAAACAGAAATCACTAACCGCACATGACAGAAGGTACTTGTTTATCATTTTTAAACCTTTTAAGTATCACTTTGTCATTATGGCAAACCTTGGGTATGCACAAGTTGTTTGGCCTTAATAGAAAGGGATGGTGTGCTATAAAGTTACGTAATGAGAACCTCCTACATGGCTGCATTAGATCAATAGTGCGAGCTACAACGTAAGTCCCGTCTTCATTAATTTTAACATAAGACTGGTCATATCTCTTTGAGACAAAACAAATCCTCCGAGAGAGTTAAGAAATAAGATAAAATACAAAATTATTTAATTTATTACATTCCAATTCCCTTTAAACTTGCCAATAGAAAGCATGGTATGAATTTTTTTTTTTTTTTTTTTTGGGTTACATTTTATTCATAATTTAAATTGAAGTTTCCAAGAGTGAGTTGAGCACGACTCTAATAAAGGATCTCCAGTCCTTTAGCATGAACATAAAAGGAATATGGTAAGCTAAGGAAGCTTGGTATCGGGAACCTACCACATTGCTGCAATGGAGTCACAGTGCTAGCTGTAGCTTCAATCCCTTCTTCATTATCTTAGACGAAAATTTGTCCTCGGGGACAGTGTTTTATCATCTTCAATGTCTTCCCATTCTTGAAAGGTAGCGCGCTAGTCCTAGTTCAATCACAGTTTTAATCTGTATCCTTAAACACAAATGAAAACTTGAACCTCTGAATCCAAACATGATGGAGCATTGGAGCTCCTCTTTTCCGAACTTGAATTACCCAATGAAGAATTGAAGATTGGGCTTGAATCTAATAACTAGGCTCTGCAGGTTATCAGCTGCGTTTGGAAGGTATAAATACATATAGAACTGCCTGGCATCTTGACCATTTTTGGAGGGGAGTTTATTTTTAGGATTATTGGTTCTTAAAACATCAAAATTCTGTGTAAAGTCAAATTCTTGGATCCCTGGTCACTGCATTGCATTTTAGGCGCAATTTGGAACTTACTTGATTATCGGATCAAGGAAAACTTGAATTAGCTAAAGATCAGCAAAGCGAGCTTAATTAATACAATAACAAAGTGTTAGTTTCTACTAATGATGAAATTAATTTATTATATAACTTAATTTTATCTGCTAATTAGGATTATGGTTGTATTCATTTGCTAATTATATCACTATAAATAAAAGTTATCGATGCAGTACAGTGCATATCATGTTTTAGTACAAGCTCCTTTTATACAACTTAAAAATGGAGAAGATTTCACCTAAATTGATGTTCTTGATTATCCTCTTTGTCACAACCTCATGTAATTGGTCCATCCATTTTTCTTTTCTTTTTCACGTGCAATGAATTAATGTCTATGATTTTAACTTGTGTGTTTAATTAGTTTTACTTAATTTAATTACGGTTTTATTGTTGGTTAAGTTACTAATAGCTGAAACTGGGTTAATTTATTCGACCAGATTATTGTTACCATGATGTTGATTGCCATTGAGATTGCCCAAGAGGAAAAGGCTTTTGTTGTAAAGATCCAAACGATATTAAATGTTCAAAAAGCTCTTGCTATTGTTCATGAATTGATTAAATTCACCAAGAAGCTCAAAGAAAACTCTGTCATCCTAACTTTATATATCTATATATATATATTCTTTAATTAAAGAACTATATTATATTTAAATAAATAAATCTAATAAATACTAATGCTGTCTTTTGATTGATACCGTTCTAAAGATTTTCCCATACTGTTATAGATTATATTATTGTAGGAAACCATTATCAAATTGGTCCAGTAAAATTAAAAAAAGAAAAAGTCATTATAGTGCTTGTCAGACTGTTGTATTAATGCTTTGAAATTGAAATGTCTACAGTCTACTATACCCCATTTGTCTTATTAGGAGAATAAATATGGAATCAAAAATTAAGAATTTGGGGATTAATATAATAAAATTACAATGAAATAAAAAATGAATAGAAATTAAAAAAAAAATTAAAAACATTTTCGTAACTAAAATTAAAGATTTAAAATAAAAATCCCTACCTTAAAAAACAAACAAACAAAATTCTAATATAAAATTTTAATTTATAATTTATTGTCCTTTATTTATTTTTATTTCATTTTAGTTTATAATTTTGTAAATTAAAAGGTTTATTGTTTTAATTTCATTTTATTATTCTCAAAAAGTATAAAATGACAAGCATACCCTTATAGTTTTTAACTTTTTCTAACTATATTAGTCTGATAGGGTCTATAATAGCTTTTTCAGATTTTACTGGACCAAAGGGATACTTTCTTTTCCTGATTAAGTGTTATTTATACAAAAAGTTTTTTTTCTAAACCTCCATTTCTTAAGTTTAACTGTGGTCATTTTACGGCACTCACGGCAGGGAGGTGTGGGCAACCAATTTTCAAAGTAGGGGCCAAACTGAAATTTATTTAATGGAAAAAATAAAAATATTTTCTAAAGGTTCATCAGAGTTCAGAGAAGAGTTTCTTCTTCTTCTTCTTCTCTGTATTGTCAGGGTTTCCACTTCAGGTAATTTCCAGCAGCCACTCTCCATGATAGCAAAACGTTTGCACAAAATCGACCTATTTAATAAATGGGATTATGATTACTCTTCAAGGAATGATACTAATGAGTGGCTCTCAGCTTTTCCAAGTTTGGTTGTTCTGAAATCTTTTTTCTCTTGCCTATATTATCTCCTGGTAAGTCGTTTCGTTTCTATTTATTTAAGTTCTTGTATTAGCGCTTGCTTTATCTCATAACTGAACATTTATTTATATAAGCAGTTTCGGAGTCGAAACATGCGACAGAACGCATATCTTGAGTGGTTGAAGGTAAGCCTTGGAAAATTGACCAGTATTTGTGTTTATTTACAATTGGTGGAATGGTATGGGGGCTATGATAGATTTTTGCCTTTATTTTATTGTTCCGCTCCCCTGCTATGCACATGATACTCATCTATCAGTTCTTTGGTATTTACAGCAGGACCGATCAGTTTATCTGTTCACAAGAGTCCTCCGGGTCCACGGCTACGCCCATGTAATACGGTTGCTATCAACTATGGTAGTGCTAGGTGTTTTTGTGTCTCTTTATGCACGGTCGCATGCTGGAAAGAAGTTCTTCAGGTCATTGCCAAATTTTATTTGACTGGGTTGTTGATGCTGAATATTTCCATGTTGTGCATGATGATGGCATATTCCTCAATCTCTTAACTGGCTCGTTATAGAGATGAGAACCGGGTTGCTTTGATCATTAGTAGGTTTGCTTTCATACCCTACCTTTTCTTTATTGCGTTGCAATTTACCATTTTGAAAGACTTATTCAAGTTATCATTTTTTCTTTTACTTAAACATGGAGATAGTAGAACATCAAAGTGGTTTAAGAAATTACAGTAGTTTATACAACTTCATATTGTAGACTGATGTATTTGGAGTGGCGTTTTAACATTTGACTGGTGGAAGTTTTATGTGTTGGTTCTTTTATATGACATTAATGTATTTGATATGTATTTTTCTTTTATAGAAACATTGAAATGCTTTGGTTGACTTTATAGTAATCAAAAGAAAGAAACTCTATGCATTCTCCTTGAATTGGTTTATTTTTCTATTTTTGTGGTTGTCAAAGAAGCTTTGTTTCAGCACAAATGACAGTGAATTCTCTTCTTTAACTGCATCTTTATATCTACATTTTCTTCATTTATATCAGAGTTATGATATGGTTAGCTCTTTTGTACATGTTTTGTTCTTTTATAGATGGGTTATATCTTGGTTACTACGCTTTGTCTTTTATGTAAGTCTTTTTGTTTCTTTGAAGTAAGCTTATATATATGGTTATATTGGTATCATATGTAGCATGCTTCTGCAAGTTTAATTTTGTTTACAATGTAATAGTTTTTTGTTTGTTTATGTTCTGTTTGAGAAGAGAAAAGCTGGCTTAATTGAGACATGGTGACATGCTTAGTTCTTACTTGGTTGTAACTGCTATAGAGTTTGCATTTGGCAACAATGCATGTGGATGGTATGAAGAGATTACATGAACTAGGCTGATATCTAGAAAATGACTTTCCAGAATGCTGTAGCAAAACATTCACTTTTCATTCCATTTGGTCATCAATGTTACCTTTTCTGAAAAATAATTTCCTCAAATCTTCAAAAACAAGAATAATGATTCCTGAGTTTACTGGTTTTTGTTACAAAACACACTGAATGATTAATCAACTGACAATGCCCTTGTATGTTTAGCTTCAAGTTTGGCAATTGGGAAAATGCAGACAGTGTCCCTCAAGTTTTCTGTTTGCAGTGTTTTCTGTTTTCGGTTCTCCTAAATATGCTTCCAAGAAAAAGAATACAGGATAGTTTTCTGTTTCAGAACTGGTAGAATTTTGGATTACTGGAATGTAAAATAGTCTTTTGAAGTAATACGATGGTACATATATTTTCTTTAAATGCTTTCAGATCATTGATATTAGTTTTTCTGCTTACCTAAAATTCCTTACAGGTAACTGGGGTCGTTTTTGCCGTAGCAAAATTTATACAGATATTGCAAAATCGACACATTTAACAACTGAGATTATGATTACTCTTCAAGGAATGATACCAGTGAGTCACTCTCAGCTTTTCCAAGTTTGGATGTTCTGAAATCTTTTTTCTCCTCTCCTATATTATCTCCTGGTAAGCCGTTTCGTTTCTATTTGTTTAAGTTCTTGTATTAGAGCTTGCTCTGTCTCATAACAGAACATTTATTTATATAAGCAGGTTTGGAGTCGAAACATACAACTGAACACATATCTTGAGTGCTTGAGGGTAAGCCTCAGAAAATTGAACCAGTATTTCCATTGTTTGTGTGTATTTGCAAGTGGTGGTATGGTATGGGGCTATGATAGATTTTTGTCTTTATTTTATTGTGGATATAGTTTATGACAATAAAATATGTGGCTCATTGCTATGGACTGCAGATTCATCTATCAGTTTACGACAATACCGAGGCTTCCTCCAACGCCGGAGATGGTGTTAGGATACAATGCCTCTACTGACGCCATTCATTGTTGGAATACTTTGATCATTTTCTCTTTGGTGGGCAATGTGAGGATCTTATCATTTTGGAGTCCAGGAGCAAGAGTGCAGAAGTGTCTTGTTTAGTTATGTGCAAAATTGATGGGGAGATTTTTAATCATCTATTTCTTTACTGTCCTTTAGTTCCAAAGTTGTGGCTTCATCTTTTAGGACAGTAACAGAAACTCTTAATGGTTCTTCGGTGCAATGGATGCAGGTACAACCATGCAATTAGGGTGCACCACGTCAGTGCGCGTGTTTGACACATGCCCCCTCATTGGGTGGTTATACTTGCATCCATTGCACCGAAGATTTGCTCTTTCTGCAGAAGAAATCAGCTTCTTGTCAGACAGAATTTGTTTACTAACATATTATGGCTTCCATTACTAAAGAATTGCAGGATCAGTGTTTTGTCTTCACTGTTTAACAAAATTTTGTTGGATATAATACCTGACTGTATAAAAGAACTTAAAGACCTCTTTTGCGTGTAAATTTAAATTTTCATTTCAGTGATCAAGTCCTTATGCTGATTTAATTCTGCCTTTTAAGTAGGTATAGAAATGCTTTTCTCTATTGCTGCTCTCCACCTGCTGATAAATACCCTCATGCCGCTCATTTTTTTTCAATTCAAGCTTTAGCCATTGTGCTTCAGAATCTAGATTGCGATGTTAATTATTCTATACTTTGGAAAGGGAAGTCTCAAGTTTTTTGGTAAATTATTCTATGCTTGAAATTTTTGTTTATGGATGGATTTGAGCGCTGCTTGATTGGCCTTAATATTTTGCACCACCTAGCGAAGTTGTGCTAGATATGTTTTTACAGTCTTCGACAAATGATCTTGTATATTACAGATTAGCTTCTTGAACAGCTTTTGAAGACTTCATTAAGCATATTGTTCTTGTACTACGTAGTTTTTGTTTACCAGTTCAAACTTCTGAACATGTATGCGGATTGTCACATTATGGAGACTTTTATATATGGAATTCTTTATTGCTCAATAAACATCTTTTATATTTAAAAAAGAAAAAAGAAAACGTCTTTTTACAGCTAATTTAGTACTGAAAGTTACCTCTAAGCTTAAATAGTTTTTCTTTTAATACCCATTTTTCACATTTTCATATTTGAAATTTACTTTTTCTTTTTTAGATTCATTACGTTGTTTGATTATTTTTTTCATAGTTTTAAGAATAAATTTTCACAAACAAACAAATATATGAAATAAAACAAGTTTCAATAATTATGAAAATTAAAGATTAAAAAAAATATATAAAAGAGATAGTAGTTGTACTTAGAACTTATAATTTGTTTTGATAATTTTATACAGTATAAAATTGTCAATAAATAAATAAATAAAAGTGGCAGATATTGCTAAATTAGACAAGAGGCAAAATCATTTCCGTTATCTAAAGAAATCGTAGCCCAATCTAATTTTTAGTAAGTCTAGTTTCTTTACATTCGTAAACTTTATTTTTCTCTTCTTAATTTGGGTAGTAGTAGTTTCACTCTACCAAGAAAAAAAAAAAAAAAAAAAAAAAAACATGAGAACACGTTCTTTATTATTTGGAGTATATAATTACTTAAAAAATGTTTTTTTCTTTTTTTTTTTTTAAATCCTATTTTTGTACATATTTGTCCCCGAGTTACAATAACCATAAGCACAATTTATGAAACAAAGTTGCCCACAATCTTATTAGCAAACATAGCGTTATGGAAGTTACCCACAAAATCATTGTAATTTAACACAAGCCAATAGATTTGTTTAAAGCCTAAAATACTAAATGGAAGTTAAAAGAGAATTAGCGGAGATGGAATGCTATCATAAATCTATTAATGCCTCTTGAAATTAATCTAGCATAATAGTTCATTAATAAAATTCACTTCATCAAGCTAGTTAGCACTTAAGATGGGTTTCAAAATCCACTCTCGGCAAATAATTTGTGTACTAATTGTGTTTATTTTGTCCAAAAATGTATATACAATAGATGAATCAGTTTTCAATGTAATGGATTTTGGCGCAACGGCAAATGGTGAGATCGATGATAGTAAGGTTAGAAAAATTGATAGTAACTATTGTGTTTCAATTGTGTCATCTTTCAGGCTTTTAGTATTGCTTGGGAATCAGCTTGCAATTGGACTGGCACAAGCAAGGTATTGGTTCTGCCAGGAGAATACTTGGTCAGTTCAGTGGTGTTTGAAGGTCCATGCAAAGGTCCAATTTCATTTATAATGAAAGGGTTTGTGAAGGCTTTTACTGATCTGTCAACGTATATTCATAAGGATAGTTGGATCACCTTTCGACATCTCAATAACTTCATCGTCGCCGGAGGTGGAACTTTCTACGGCCAAGGACAAATTACACGGACACAAAACGGTTGCCTAAATAATTTAAACTGCATACTTCCTACAGCAAGTTCTTTTGTTATTAATTCGCCTAAAATTTTAGTCTTGCATTGCCTTTTTTATAATTGAAACATAGCTTTAAGTTAATTAGTTGCTTACTTGCTTTGCCTTTTAACAGTCTTTAGGATTTGATTTCCTCAAAGACTCAACAATTAAGGGAATTAAATCTATTGATAGCAAGAAAATTCATATCAACATTTTTTCCTGCAACAACTTAAAGCTAAAATCTATTAAGATCTCAGCACCCGGGGATAGTCCTAACACTAATGGAATTCACATCGGGTCCTCAAATAGGATTATGATCTATCATTCAATGATATCTACTGGTGATGATTGTGTCTCTCTAAGTCCTGGAAGTGAAAACATTTTAGTCTCTGATGTTTTCTGTGGACCAGGACATGGAATTAGTGTTGGTAGTCTCGGAAGGACTCCAAAGGAGAAAAGTATTACGGGATTAACAGTGAGAAATTGTACCTTTACAGGCACAGAGAATGGAGTAAGAATCAAGACATGGCCTGATTCTTATGAGGGCACAGCTTCCAATTTCACATTTGAAGATCTTGTTATGAATAATGTTCGAGCAAGTTATGAATAATGTTCAAGCACTAGGCATTTTATTTCCTATTTAAAGAGCAAGTTTGGGTCTTTGTTTGTAGTAAAAAATTTCAATTCAATTCAATTTAAGTATTGTGTCTCTTCTATTTTATCTCGTTTAATTCTTCGTTTTCTTACCCTGCAAAGTATGTTGTTTGAGTGTGAGTTGCAATATTGAAGGCAAATTTCCAACAGTTAATCAATCAGATAGATTATTTTGGAAAAGCAAAAGTCACAACAAATTAATCTTGAAATATTAATTCTAACAAGCATGGCCAGGTTCCTATGACCTTATCCATTCGGTGAACTTCTTGAAAGTCTTGTCAGAAAGGCCGCCGTCTTTGACACTTTTCAATGCAGTTTCCTTGAGTTCCAAAGCTCTTGCTTTAAACTCTTCATCGCCAATCACTTGATCCACCTTAGTCTTAATTTCTTCTCGTGTAACGATACCACTTTCGTCCCTGTTAAACTTTAATCCCACCTTCCAAATATCACAAATGTAGCTCTCATTAATAAATTGGTCACCGAAGTATGGCCAGCACAAGAAAGGAAGTCCATTGCTTACACCTTCCATGGTGGAATTCCAACCACAATGGCTAAAAAAGCAGGCAATGGAAGGGTGACTCAAAACCTTCTGTTGTGGCGCCCAACCCACCATTTTGCCATGATTGGCTACCCTGTCTTGAAACCCTTCTGGGTAGGCTTCGTTTGCATCATCAGTAATATCTGGCCTCACAACCCATAAGAACGGCCTGTTGGTGAGTTCAAGTCCTAGTGCCAGCTCTTGGAATTGGATCTTGTCTATCACTGTGAAGCTGCCAAATGCAACATAAATGACTGAGTTAGGCTGCTGTTGATCTAGCCATTTCAAGCAAGTTGAGTCTTCTTGCCAGAAGTACCCTGATGAATTTCCTTGTCGGTTGCTTGCCAAAAGAGGTCCTATTGGAAGAATATTTGGAACCAAGGTGAACGCTTCAGGTTCAAAATCAGATGTTGAGTTGCAAACGAGCCAGTCTGCCACTTTCACAGCTTCTGTGATATTCTCTAAGTAGTGAAAGATTTTCTTCTGGAAAGCTAAGCCGCCACCCATGTTGGTCCAAAGAAATTTTGTACTGTCGATTTCAGGCATATTGTGAGCGAGCTGAATCATTTGTTTCTTGATTGGAGTTCCTGGAATTAACAGAAATGAACATAAAAGAAATAGATAACTGCATGCTTGGCCTACCTTATATTAGAACATTGTGAATAAATCTAAAGATTTAATTCTCTTCTTCACTTTATTAATTATCTTAAGCGCTGGTTTTCTTAACCGAGGTTATAACTCGGATCCCTTTTAGAGCAAAAAATAATTTTAGTTAAGATATGGGGAAAGAGCCAAGCACCTTGGGATCAAGTCCCAAGTTGCCGTTTTCAGGCGTTAACCAGTAATATAATTCTAATAGTAGTCCTTAATTGTGTGTCATTAAGTTCCTTAAACTTGCAACAAAATACAGAAGAAGAGAAACGAGTGAGAGTGCGTTACCATCACTGTCAATGATTCTTTGATCAATCATCTTCGGAACTTTGTAAAGCAAGGCCAGACTTGCAGCTGCTAAGGTCCAAAATGCAGCCTTCTTAATTTTCATCTTCTCTGCAACTCTAATGGCAAATCCCATATTACCGTCCGCAATCACACAAACAATCTTTTCTTCTTCCACTCTGTTGATCTCTTCTATGAGCTTCTCCAGTTCCCCAGGCATCACCTTCGGCATTGCTTCAGCTAACCTTGCCATATCATTTCTATCTTCCCACGGTTCCATTCCATCCGGAATTGATACCAGATGGATTTCATCCCCAGTATAATTTTTCTGTAAAGCGTTGATGACTCGGTTGTGGTTATGATCTGTGTTGACAAGTGTGACTCTGAAGCCATGTTTAACTAAGCACTGTGAAAGCTCCAGTAAAGGAATTACATGGCCTTGTGCAGGAAATGGTATAGCCAAAATATGTGGACGACTCATCTTAATTTTCTGTTTTGTTCTTAATTATGAACTAACTTTGGCTTCGCATATTTATATCGTGTTAATAACCAGTTTTATAAGGATCAGGGATGGGCACAGCTTGTCTGTTACTGACTTGCGTATGTGATTTTGTAACCTCCTGATTTTTCCTCTTGGGGGGCTAACGACTTTGTAGAGGTGGATATTGAATTGTTAAGAGAATTGTATTATTCTTAATGGGTAATGCTATGGGTATAACGGATTCTACTAACTACTAACTGGTATACTAACTTAAAGCATAGTACGGGTATTTGTGCATAATACGGATACTATGTGTGATTTTAACAAAGGTTAGTACTCTAGTTAGTAAAATCCGTTAGTACACACAGTATTATTCTTAATTATATTGACTTAGTAAGCCACCGAATTGGAAACTTATTTCATAATTATTTTATTATTTGTTGTGGTGGAAACAGAAATTTCGAAGAAAAGCAGGCAGTGTCTTCCAAAAAAGAAAAAGCAAGTACAAAAAATGAAGAAAATAACAACATTCCAATAGAATATCCATTTGGACTAGACTTTTTCTTTTTTTCTTTTTTCTTTTTTGCATATAACTTTAAAAGATATTAAAATCTTGACTGGTCAATTTTGCAGTTTAGATTTTTTGTTTGTGGTTTATGTATAATTTCTATAGTAATCATGAGACAAATGTGACATCGAAACAAATAATTCACAACATTATCATAAGTATAAAGAATATATATATATATATATATATATATATATATATATATATATATATATATATATATATATATATATATATATATATATATATATATATATATATATAATTAATTAATTAAATATTGTAATAATGTTATAATTACAAAGTTGATATCCCAATTTTACATCTTAATTATTGTGATTTATGATGTCCTCAATTATAACAACTCTTATAAGTCATTTTATTCAACCAAAAAAACAAAACAAAACTTTGAAAGCAGCAATCCAACTTCATTGAGATTCTGATAACAAAATGATGCTCAAGTGTAATTCATATATCAAATTAATTAAGTTTATCACTTTGCTACATGACCAAACATAGATTCTGATATCGAAGAAAACAACCGACTACATATTGATTAATTCTATTATGCAAAAAAGAGTTTGAGTTGGATTGTTTTAATTACCAAAGTAGATGAGTCACCATCTTTGATTGTTTTAAAGGAAGCAAGACAATATCTCTCATCGTTATTGAATCCCTCAAGCTTCAAAAATCATAATTTTCATCACAAGCTAATCGAAATTGAAGGTAATGAATCGGGAAAAATAGAATTGAAAGGACAATTAGATAATTAACATAGTTAATAATTTTCTTCAGTTGATATTCATGTTCAATAAAATTAAGATTTAATTTGATTTCAATTAGTAATCTAGGAGTTGGGAGTTTGATATATTGAATGAAAATAATATTAAATATAGAATTGGTTTACTTAAATATGAGATTGGTTAATAACTTAATATGTCAAGTAATGATGTGGTAGTGTAAAATATAAGATATTAGTGTCATACGTAATAAAAGATTATGAAAACCGATAATATAATTTGAAATGTGAGACTAGTAACATAACATAAAAGAACTCAAAAAAATTAATAAAATAAAATAACTCTAGCTTAAATGTATGGGCCAATTCAAACGGAAAAAATACAAATCCTTGTGAGCAACGAACCAACTAATGCCGTTATACTCTTTAAACTATTTAAATACTTTACGGATCAAATAAAATGACCAAAACATTAGGAGCTTTTGAAAGCTGACCTTTCATCCAATTTCTTGACTTTTATACCCTTGTCTCCTTTACATAATTACTTCAAAACCAAATAAGATGGTATTATCAGAGACTGTTGCAAGTCATTTGTTATTTGACATTTTAAACAGGTTTTTAAGGTTGTATTTTTTATTTGAATACAAATAATAATAATAATAACTAGCAAAAGCATAAACAAGAAAATATATATCTTATTTGTATTGAATATTGATGATTGTATTAATCTAAGTTGTGTTAGAAATCAGGAGAATAATGATCAAGACCATTGGTCAAATTAGTAAGTGACATTTGTGTGCCAAAAGATAAAATTTGATAAATAAATGGGACCAGACAAAGGTCTATATTTAATTTCAAATGATGAAATTAATATTCATATATATAAATGTTAAAACTTTTAGTGGGATATGGGGTGGCTATGGCGGCTCTAAGCCTAAGCATAAGTCCGCCATTAATGAAGACATAAAATATTTCTTTCCTCAAATTATTTTTAAAATAGAATATGTTAAAAAGATTATGTATCTATCATTGTAATTTAAAGTTTAAACTCTAAGCCTAGGCATAAGTCTACAGTTGATCAAGACATATAATATTTCTTGCATAAATTATGTTTAAAATCAAATATGTTAAAACAATAAAACTACCTGTACAATTTTTTCATAGCAATTAGTCAATTTGTATTAAGTAAACGGGATTCCCTATGAGCTACCCAATTGGAACTGTCATATTAGAATTATATGAAAAAGTTATAATTTAAAAATATTTTAATAGGATCCCAACTCTCTAAATCCCCTAAGGTATTGACATTAACTTAAAAACCTCCTGTCGTTGGTCATTTTTAGTTAGTTTTCACAGTAAGAGGATGAATGATAGTTAGTTTTCACAGTAAGACGATGAATGACTTTAATACCCTCGTCTTCCCATCCAAAACACCCCACTTCTGCATTAACATGCCCAGCAACTACCCTATCATGCCCCAAACCCTCCTCCCCTGTATAAGCCATGGAACACCCTCTCAGTGTTGTAGAATCATTCTCCTAAAACACCCAACTCTCCCCAACAACAATACCTCAACCACCACAACCAGGAAGCTGCTTACCGCAACCATACTCGCACAAATTAAAAAAACCATTCGGGCTTTTCATCAAACACCTTCTATGCTGTTTTAAACTCTCCTCTTGCAGCAACTTTCTACCTTTCTCATGCCTACATAACATCATTACCAGATAAAAAAACAGGGAACAACCATTGCAGACACAAAGAAAAAAAAGTGAGCAAAAGTGATTGCTGCATCGTTTTTTCCGATTAAGAATTTCGACAGTAAGTTTACAAACTCTTTCAGCTCCCTTTTTGTATGTGTGCACTTGCCACGGCTGCAGATATATGAAAATTTCCCACATTTTGCTGTTAACTAAAGCTTGTAGATATTTAGAAATTAGTACAAATCCAAATATCAGTGTACCCACATGATTTAATCTGTGAAATTAATTCAATTAATTTGAAACTTGAATGTATGTTTTGACAATCTTAATGGTGATGCGGCGTGGTTGAAGAGATTGGGGTGGGAAGATACGAGGAAAGGAGGAAACACGATGGAGAAAGGGGTGCAAGCGGATGTGGGTTCGCTAGCTGGGTTGCAGGCGGTTGTAGAGTGGGGTTGCGAAAGGGTTTTGTGTTTGTTGGTTGGTTTGGGTTTTGCGATAGGTCGGGGGGAGTAATTTGATTAATAATGGCCAAACGACATACACCCACCCAAGGTTTAGAGAAACGAATGCCCAAAAGGTTTCAAAAAGACAAATATGTACCTTTTTTATGGTAAAAAGACCACAATACCTTTAAAATTTGATATTTTAGTTTTTTAAATATTTTAAAAACCCCCTAGGTTTGGTAATTTAATTAAATACCCCAATACATAAAAATTTTATAAAATAACAAAAACACCCCTACCACCCGCAGTGCCATATTCCGACCACCACTGTCAGAATCTATCGAAAAATTGTGTTACACCACAGATTGGTCGGATCTGATGGGTAAGGCGTTGATATGACCTTTTCCGGCCAGGATCCACCTTTGTGGATGCAGGCGAGATCCGCGTAAAAATGCCAGATCTGCTCAAAAGTGGACACCAAAGAAATGGTGTGATCGTTGTCAGCGGCTGACTCTTTGGCCAGTCACTTTCACGGCCGTCGACCTTTTCACATCAGATCTGGCCTTTTTCGACCAGATCCACTATGGATCTGGTCGGAAAAGGCTAGGTCGGTGAATTACCGATCATTTACGGTATGACGTAAACCATTGTAATAGATTCTAGTTACCACCGGCGGTGGCCGTTGAAATCTGACAAGTATGGGTGGGTGGGGTGTTTTTGTTAATTTTTAAACTTTTTTCTAGGGGTATTTGATGAAATTAATAAAATTAAGGGGTTTAAATGTAATTAAGAAACTAGACTAATATTTTTCAAAGGGTATTCTAGTCTTTTCACTAACAAAAGGTATCTATTTGTCGTTTTGAAACATTTTGGGTACCAAACTGTTGTTTTGTCAAACCTTGGGTAGGTATAAGTCATTCAGCCATTAATAATTGCTTAACTATAAAATTTATTATCGATTTACTCTTTTGCCCCTGTTTTATTAAAACTAACATAAAATGTATTAGGGCCGAACGATGTGTTGCCACCCAAACTTTGCCTTAAAAGATAATATATAGTGTCCAAAAAGTTTGGAAATGACAAATACCTATTTTCCATCCATGTTTGTTAGTGAATTCCATCTATA
This sequence comes from Pistacia integerrima, assembly GCA_026225825.1. Taxonomy (NCBI): domain Eukaryota; kingdom Viridiplantae; phylum Streptophyta; class Magnoliopsida; order Sapindales; family Anacardiaceae; genus Pistacia; species Pistacia integerrima. The sequence continues at coordinate 27,700,664 of CM047748.1, forward strand.
ATTATACAAAAGACTAAAATACCCTTTTCTTCTTCCTCCTCTTCTCTCCTTCCATTTTCTTCTCCCCGGCTTTACACACATCTCCTTTTCCAAGATTTCATCTCAAGAATATCTAATTTCTGTAACTTTTATATGTGATTCATATCATGTCTTTGATTAAGCGGTCACATTTTGTTTATCAACTTAAACACAAACCTGGAGCATCTCCCCCCACCAAATCCCACTCTTTCTCTCTCTCTAAAATCTTTAATCAATCAATTCCCCTTCAAAATCACCAACCTTTTTTTTTTTTTTTTAACACTTTGATCAGAGGAAAACATGTTGTCTCCATCTCCACTATCTTTCTTCTGTGCTCTACTTCTCTGCTCACCCTTAGCCATTGGCTTCACTTTCACTGGCCGCACCACCATCTCGTCTCAAAACTCTTCTAACCACACCCGTCGAACCCCACCCATCATTCTGCCACAGCCACAGCCATCGACGCCACCACCTTTGCCGCCACCAATACCAAAAGATGATGAATTAAGATTTTAGATAGATTGATAGATAGTTTAAAGCATCAGATTCGGGTTTAAACAACCCGAAATTCTGCTCCAAGATAGATGGTTTCAGATTCTCATTGAACAAAGCGAAAATGTAAACCTCAAAAATCCGATTAGGCATCAGAGGCGTCCCTTCACCAGAGTTCACGGGCTTCACAAGGTTCCCAATATACCACATCACGTTCTGTAAATTTGAATCCGGTTGGTTCGAGTCATCCGCTGACGGCCAATCGGTCTCCCCCACTATAATATCCACATCACCATAACCGACCTTCTTCATTGCCGAGTAAAGTGTCAAAAAAAAAAAAAAAAAAAGATTGGTGATTTTGAAGGGGAATTGATTGATTAAGATATTAAAGAGAGAGAGAAAGAGATGAATCTTGGAGAAGGAAGGTGCATAAAGCCGCGGAGAAGAAAATGGAAGAAGAAAAAAGGAGGAATAAGAAGAAAAAAGGCGTTTTAGTCTTTTCCTTGATCATAGACGGAATTCCCTAACATAAATGGACGAAAAGTGGGTATTTGTCATTTCCAAACTTTTTGGGTACTAGATTGTCTTTTAAGGCAAAGTTTGGGTGGCAAAGTTTGGGTAGGTACATGCCGTTCGGCCAATTTATTAGCAATGGAAGCTACGTCGCAAAGCATTAAGTGGGTTCTGATTAGGATTTTTCTGCATGTTGTCCAAGTCATATTGAAAATCTTTGCAGTAAAGACAAAGAAATATTCATAAAAATTAAGTTAAAAGGAAATATTCATAAAAAATGATCTTTGAATTGAGCTTTTGGATATGCTTTAGCATAGTTCATGTATAACTTCTCAATTATAAATTTTCTTCATTCTGAATTTCAGACTTCTTTATTTAGGTATAATTCAGATGATTTAGTAATTAAGTCATTTTTTTTTTCCTTAACTTATGTGATCATAATCAGTCCACTAATTAAACCATTGGTTTTAGAACTTTTATTTTAGAAAATCAGAATTTAAGTAATTAATCTCTCCATAGCTTTCTTAAAATCAGATTAATTATTATAGACAAATAGTAGAGGAATTTTATCAGAATTATTGGGTGGTTGGAGATATTTTGTTAACTTTTAAACTTTTTGTGGTTAGGGTGTTTTAGTTAAATTCTCAAATGTAGGGGGTTTGGGTAATTGTTATTTGTAGACATATGAGAGCAAATGTGTCCGAAATGATAAAAGATTAAGGGAAAAATAGGGTCAAGATTAAGATTATCCCAGTAATCTTATATTAACACCCCTTGAGAAGATAATTTGATTACCCCCAATATTGCTAATAGTAAACACTATTTATAATAAAAGAATACGTAATATTTTATTACTTGACAACCAAACAAGGGAATCTTGAAATTAAATAAAGATTACATGATTAATCTTATGTCACCCCGAACCAATTGCAACCTCAGAGCTTATAAACTTTCTTAGGAAAATATAAGCAGTTTTAAGATAAAATATTTCCCTTTAAACAATGTCTTGTAATTTTACTTCCCAAAATTTTATTTCAAACAAAAAAACATCAAGCAATTAATCTCACAAGATCTTTCTCAATATCAGATTATCAAAAATTTGACATCGGATGATGAAGATCAATCTCGATCGAATCGAATTGAATACATGCATATGCATCTGATTAATGAGGAGTATCCCTCAGCTGAGAATTAATGGTCCAACCACTCCTTCAAAAGCAACCTATGTGAAATCTGAGTGATGAAACAAATCACTAGACTCTGAAGTAGCCAAGTAGAACAATTAAGCAAGCGAAAGCAAAAGCCTTGCAAAAGAAGCCACACATATATCACAAGCTTAACAGTAAAATAAGACTCTCTATATTGCAAAATTTTGTTTATTTCTTATTGTGGATTTGACATTTTTCCTTTTTGAGTTTTGATATTTATGGATTGCCAACTTTGTTGATTTTTCATCAACTTTTCTTTTTAAGTTTCAATTGAATTTAAAAGTGGAAACTCGTCATTTGGGCATCAATAATTTAATCTTTGATTTTTCCTACTTATTCTAATATAAAATAAAATTATAAGTCTAAAAAAGACGGAAGAAAATGCAAGATAGTGAACCATCAATTTAATAAATATTCTGTAAAATAAAATTTTAGCCAAATTCATGGTACTATGAATCTAAGAATGTCTATCTTTTAATAGATCTCTCACGTGGCAGGTTTCAGTTTAGATTTTATAAAGACTAAGAGATGCGTCGACATAAGAAAATGATTATTCTATATATATAACTTATTGTTCATGAATTTTCTCAAAGAAAATGAGGGGTAGAGTTGGTTAATTATACTTTATTATTATGCACCAAAAAATAATGAGGAGAGATTGATTGTACACTTGGAGAAAGATTAAAGGAGATTGATTGTACATTTTGAATGGTTTCTGAAAGATTGAGAGAGAAGAAAACTGAAGATGAAGATATGGCAGTACAAATCAAAACTGAAAGATTATTTTAACCCTGTTTTATGTGAAATTACAAAATATCATCCATTAAATTTTTATGAGTCTACCGATTGTCAATTGTCATCTCTATGTTTTTGGTTTATTATCATCAATCACACAATTATTTTTCAAAAAATGTTAAGTTTATGATATTTTATTATAATTTTTTTTTTCACAACTTAGATATGGTAATTTATCATTAGTTAGCTTACAAATGGATATACAAGACTCATACAAACAGATTAGACTCATTTTACAAATTGACCAATGACAAATTATCATATTGAGATTGTGAGAAGAGATCGTGAAAATAGCTCTTATTTTTTATTAATAGAATTGTTTCTCAACTTGACAGACGTTAGTGGGAAACTAAAAGATAGAGTGTATATCTGGCTTTTCTGTACTAATCAAAACCTTATTATACTTTTTTTTATTGATAAATTTGTATATAATTCCTTAAAGCAAATCTCAGAAAATCAATTACTCAAAGAAACTAAAATATGAACAAAACATATAAAAGTCACAGAACAAGCGTCGTAGGTACGGTTCATGTGAAATTCAATAGAAACTGAAGCCATGCAGCCAGTTACTGGAGCAGACTTGACAGGAGTCATATCTCCGTTAGCCACCAGGGATGTTTAAATGGTTTAAAATCGTTTGGCTGAATCAAATTATTAATTGCAGTTTGATTTATAAACCACAGTGCTGCTTTCCAGCTGGAGTGATAAGATGTTGCTTAGATTTACCAAAATGGGAAGAAAAGAATAATCATTGAATTAATTAGTTGAAATATGAATCCTGAATAAATCTTCAATTTTTTAAATTATAATAATAATACAAGAAATATTGAAAATGTAAAATTTGTGACATGTATAACCTTTATTTTTCTTATACCAAACGCGTTTCATATAATGTTTCCAAGTAAATATTCTTATATTTGACCAAAAAATTTCAACCAAATTTATGATATTGTATTAATCTATGGACACCCATCTTTTAGTGGATCCTTCATCCAAAATTTTGGTTTAGATTTTAGAAAGACGACGTCTTTACAAAGGAAATGGTTGTTCTTGCGGTATATTTAGCTGGTTGCATTAAACGGTAATGGTTTTTTCTCAAAGAAATGGAGGGAGAGACTCTAGAGTTAATTAAATATACTTCATTATGCACCAAAAAATGTGAGAAGATGAAGAAGGCATTGGAGTGAGATGTGATGTGAGGGTGCACATCCTTGACCAGAAGAGACTATTATGACAAGACGTTGTTCAGAAACTACAAAATGGGAAGGTGAAGAAGACTTAAGCCCTAAGGTCATCCAGTTCCGTTTACTTGTAATTTAAAATTATTATTTTGTTCTAACTTTCATATTATATTTTAATTTGTTTTTGTTATTTCCAATTTTTGAACCCGGCACTTGTAAATATTCAATTCAAAACTACTGTATAACCAAATATATATTAATAACATTTTATATAAATTATTATACAAAAATAAAAAATTAAAAGAAAAATAAAAATATCAATCACACGTATAACTTAATTTAGGTAAGGTATTGCACTACTAATAAATTAGTTTCAATTTTTTTCAGAGGCAAAAAAATTTATCATATTTAATTAGAGTGAGGCAAAATAGAATTTTTATAAAAATTTAACAGAATTGGATAACCTTTGGGCTTAAGGAAAAGTGGGTGCTTGACAAGTTAACGCCTTCATAAATAATTGTCCCGTTAATATTATTCAAAAAAAATTCAGGAAACTTGACCTGAAAACTAGAGATATTCCATATTACATAATGCTTTTAAATTTTGAATGTCAAAAAGTTTATAAGGATATCTATTTTTCTATCTAACTTTCTTTTCTATGTTTCCCACTACTCCATTCAGTCACTTCTGAAACAACAACAAAAAAATTTATAAAAGAAGTTTGACCCTAGCTAATTTATCGTTATCATCACTCAGGTATAATTTAAAATTATCATCCTACCTAAAATTAAAGGTTTTGACACCCTTAGCTCTTCGAAGAAATTACAAGAAGACAATAATATTGTCGACTGTCTTGAGTATAACAAAATGACATCTAGAATTACACCACATTAACCAGATAGTAGATGATGATAAGCAACCATTAGCAATCTTTTCTAGAGATGTCCTTCTCTTTAATTTCATTAGTGTTGACAACTGGATGATGGAATGTCAGGATTTGGTGTGATCAAGATCACAATATTATTAGTAACAAAATATTGTTTCCATTTATGTGTTGATTGTGTAAATATTTGTATTTATTTGTTTCCTTACATATTACATCCTTCATATATAAATTGTATCATTGATACAATGAAAATACTATACAAAAACACTTTTACATAAATTATTCTTCATTTACATTGCTTTATTTTTCTTGGGCAATCTCTGCAACTTGTTGCTGCTTTTGCCTTTATTATTTCTTCCCAGTAGTCTTAAGTAGTCCAACTACTGCTTTTGCCGCTTCTTCTTCAGATTATAACATGGTATCAGAGCAAGTTGTCTAGCAAATCTTTCCTCTCTGCTCTACTCTCCTTGGTCCAATCTCGTCCACTGTTGTTGCCTCACCTGCAATGAAAAATCCAGTTTAGTTCATCTTCTTTGCCAAACCAAAAATGGAACCCATCACACCAACTAAAGGCCTAGATTCAACCAACCCACTCAACACTTAGCCCAACCCAAACGCCCAAACGAGCCCAAACACTAAAACATGCCCAAATACAGAAATGGACCCAAACAACCAAACTGACCCAACAGGCCGACAAACCCAAACCCTTCATTCCATCACATCGGGCCACAAACTGGCCAAAATCCATTCGGGTGTACAGGTTCTGGCCCAAACCCATTTCCCTACCCATTCTAGATTATCCAGCCAAATCATTGCTAGCCGGAGCCTCGTGCTGCCCTCTTTTCTTCTTCACCTGACAGACCAAATCTAGTTCTCAACAGGCAACCACTCACTGGATCAGAAAATTACGTGACGCGGGCTCGCGATTTCTGATGAGCTCTAATCAACAAAGACAAAGATGTGTTTATGAAGGCTATTTATAGTTCGACGAAGAGCGTCCAACCCCCACGTCAAACGCTGATGCTCAACGCTGCCGTTTTGGTTGTCTTCGATCTCCTTCGCCTTCTTCACCATAAATGGGGGAAGATAAACCCCTCCAGTACTTGTCTTTCTTTTGCTTCCCTATCATCATCTTCTTCATCTCTCTACGAAACTTGTACGACTGATGCAAGGGAGACAAAATTAATGATTAATATCCTTAATTAATTAGATATGTTTAAGTAATGTGGTAATCTTCAAGAACAAAAAGGTTCATCTAATGATCATTAGAACAAACCTTGTCGATTGGTAATAGAACTAGGCCTCTATATGCTGTTGAGGTAGCGGAAAATATAACATCTACTGACAATTCATCCTCTAAATGGAAGAAATATCCTAAATTCAAAGAACTTTTTCTCTTCTTTTTTCTTTTTTCTTGATTATAATAAGAGTTGTAAAGGATCAGTTTAACATTCCTAAGTAGATTATTAATGATTACAGCAAAAACTTGATCATTGCCAATGTGATTCAAGATCTCAATAAGAGCTGAGGTTAAATAACCAGCAGATTCAGGAGCTAATTAAAAGCAGAAATGTCAAACTCACTAATACCACACTCTTAAACACATCATTTCACTGTCTTACTGAACATTCAATCCTCTTCTTCATCTTTTTCCTCCTCTTTTTCTTGATATTCATCATCTTCTTCATCTTCTTCTACTTCTGCTTTTTCTTCTCATGCTTCTTCTTCACATTCTTCTTAATTAGTGACAACTTCGTTAGTTTCTCAAAAACAACTTCAATCATTCCTTGTTACGGATGCAAGCTGGTAATTCAAGCTGCAACAACTCTGTTCTCCAGCAAAGCTGCAGCAACTCTGTTTCCAGCAAGCTACAGCCACTCTGTTCTCCAGCAAGCTACAGCCACTGATTTCTTATCTTGGTAAATCACGTGGACTGTCAACTCAGATCATTTTGAAACTATATAAACCTTTTGTAAAAACCAGTTTCGGTAGTTAATGAAAAAACAAAAGTTCAGTTCTCTCTCTCAAAAATTTATGTTGTTTCTCTGGAAAGTTTTACACTTTCTGGTTTTTTTTCATTCAGTCATAGGATTTTCACACTCCTTGCCATAACGGCATGATGTACCTCCCACTGATATCAATTCCTTCTAATTGGAATCAAGTTACATTAATGTTTCTTTTAAACTGTGAGATTCTTCTAGAATCAGGAAGAAAAACTGGGAAAAATTGAAGAGGAAAATATTTTCATTGATTGATTAACTGAATAAAAGAATAACGCGCGCGGCTTCTTTTATATAGCCGTAGATACAAAACGCTGCGTTTCTACAGAACTTCGATTTCTGACATTTTAATCCAGACTAAGTTTTACTGCTTCGTTTAATCCAGGCTACTTTCCAATATTGCATTTTAACCCAGACTGTTCCTAAGCTTGTATCTTGACAGTTAAGGGGATTGATGGCCAGCTGGTGCTAGTATGAACCTTGATTTTAGCTTCTCCCATTTATCAATACTCCGCATGCATAGCTGCATCAAATTAATTGAATATAAATAAATTATTAAGTAACGGAAAACAAAAACCCAGAGATAACAAAGAAGAGAAAGCTTCAACTTGATTTTTGGGACCCTGATTGAAATTCAATAGCATTTAGAAGTGACTGGGGGAAGCCATGTTTGAGACTTGTAGTAAATTAGAGTCTTTCCTCATTTGTATGATTGACTATTCTTTTAAGTGTAGTAAATCATATATAACTTATACAATTTTTTCCTACCCACAACTTATTTTGATTTAACATTAAAGCTAAGGGATTTGAACTCAAATTACTTGGCTCACTTGGCATGATATCATGTTAAATAACCACTTGATCTAAAAGCCATATCAAATACCTAAGCTTATAGATAAGAGCCTAATAATGGTATTTAAGCTATGACACTAACCAACATAACCAGATTGATGTTCAAAAATAATTCTAAAAGAGCATTTCTGTGGAAAGATCTTCACATTAGAGATCCCCTCAAAACAATTTGATTCTTCAACTTCACCTATTCAAACGACAACAGCTTATATTTGGGCACTTCTCAACACCTATTGCTGAGAAGGTAACATCCAAGAAGATTATAATTACATAGTAATTCAACTATGTTTAGAAATTTTACCAAAGAAAAGGCTCATCATATGCAGACATTGATAAGTAATTTGCTCCCCAAGTAAGCAAAAGTTCATAGAGCAAACCCTTAATGGTTCAAATGTGCTAGGTATCTTACTCTAGACAAAAAAATTATAGCATCTCAATTAAACATAAGTAAGAACAACTAATAACCGTAAACATTAAGATATTAAATTTTATATTAGTCAGGCACTAATCTGAGCATCAGCCCCTGAAGACACCAATGCATTTAAAGTTTGGGATATGAAAGCCCTGTGATTCGATTTTGGTGACCCTTAAATTTGGTTCTGACCTGCCAACAACATCCAACATTAGTTAGGCTTCCACGTTATATGTCATGTAGTAAGCTTTAGATAATCAAGAAAGCTATTGAATAGATTATTAAGATAGCTATACTTGAGCTTTGACAATTTTTGGGCTGGTTTTTTCTATTGTGGTGGACTTGTGTTTGCCTTTTTGTACTTTCTTGCATCTGTGTTTGTTCAGAGATTATACGTTTCATTTCCAAAAAAAAAAAAAATCAGTAGTTCTTATGGAATTATACTAACCATCAATTCCTTACAACAAGATAATAACAATAAGACTTTCCCTCTAATGAACAAAGCTAAGAAGCATAAATCAGATTGTATGGTAAGGTAATGATTCAGTCAAACTAGAATAAAATTTACGTTAACAATCTCAAAATATCATCGTAATCAACAATAAATTGACACTAGCAATATATGGAGCAAAATTCAATTGAACATATCCTTTGAGCAGTTACATAAAACTGGCTTCAGAAATTAAGTAAAGAAAACGACAAATCAAGTGAGAAACTTCACCTAATCAACTCTGATATTCTATATCTCAATGGTAGAATCCTCCATCCCAATGGCAATAATATTATTTGCTTGAGGATGGAATGCCAAAAGGTAGTTGCCAAAGGTGAGGGCATAAACATTGTCATGACCTGAGACACTGTAAGCAATCTTATTTAGTCATGTGGAATCTCAAAATATTGCAAAAGCATTATCTCAAGCAAATATTGTTGAACAGGTAGGAAATACAGAGTTCAAATTTGGATAGGTGCAATAATTTACCATGAATGTCATCATGTCGTACAAGGAAACCTTTCCACCAGAGGCAAACATAACGGAAGAATCATTTTTGGATAAAGCGATGCATGCAACATCCTCTTCAGCTGGTTTACCATCACTTATGTCATTGGTCATAAGTGTTCCATTGGGAGGTTGCGACAACTAGGGCGCTACGTATGTAATAGCCTGACAAGTTTGCAATAGACATTAGAAATGTCAAAATATAAAAACAAAAGAAATTTGCAAATGGAAATCTGCGCGAGGGACTCCTTTCACTACACTGCCATTTCCACAGCTTGTGAACATATGATATTTATAATTTTATCCAGTTTGGGGCTGATAATGCTAGCCTCTAAAGAGCTGATGTTTATAATTTTACCTTCCTATGTGTTATACTTTCTATATAAATTATTTTTTTAAACAAGCTCAAATAATGACATGAGAAGAGGATTACGATTTCTAGATAACTTCTTAATGGATCACAGATATTTTTTGAATATACAAGAAAAGCAACACATCAACAAACATGCACAAACTACCTTGGAGTTGATAGGTCCAGAAGGGGCCTGATTTTTGTCAATAGCCCAGCTATCTAAATTCTTATCAATTGCAAACCATCACTTTTGGCTAAAATTTTGATACCATTGTCACTCGTTGTAACTGCAAGTGGAGATCCTTATTAAATCTTAGTCTAGGACTAGCCTACAAAGAATAGAATTGAACGAACAACTGCTATGTATCTACTGTTAAATACCATTGGTGTACAAGTAAACAGTATGACTACGAACCGGCAATCCATTATCCTCATCAACAGCATTTAACATATTTGTATTGTCCATATCCCAGAATTTAATTTGAAATTCATCACCAGTAGCCAAGAACGGATTCCGTGTTGTATCGAACTGGACAACACCTAAAGAGCACTTTCTGGAACCAAAATATGTCCTTTTGATAGCTCATTCACTCTCATTCTACTCAACTAAATGAGATTCTCCTTCTTTACTTGTTTCGCTTGAGAAGAGCCTACAACTAAAAATATAGAAGTCATATTCCATTAAGATGATGTAAAAACGGTTACAAAATAATGGCACATCAAAGGCAGAGAAGTGCATAAAAAGTCCAGCAACAAAGGATCCTCAACAGCTAAATGATACACATCCTTTGTAAAACAAGATATTATCAGCAACTTCAATGAGTCATTAAATAAAGTATCATGTGCACAAACAATATGAGAAATCACCAAATTATATTGGCCTGTGTCCATTTTAAAATTAACCAAGCTTTACCTGGTTCCATCTGGACTATATGCCATCATGGTGCACCAGTGTCTAGGAGCGTCATAGTTCACTCTAGATTCCAAGCAATCATATAGCCAAGCTTTTATCTTTCCATCAATGGCAGTAGAAAAAATAAACTGCACATTTCAAGATAGGAAGATGGATAATATGAGATTCAAAGTGATGGTAGCCATCTTATTCCTATAAGGTAGTTAGCATATAGAAAAAGATGCTAACTCAGGTCACCAATAACAAAATAGACGAGTTAAATAAATATTGACCTGAGTATTTGCTTTGTGGTGAGGGCAGACCAAATACACAGGAGCTTCATGGCCTTCAAACGTATACTGCCTGTGTCCAACTACAGCATCCCATACCTATCACAGAAGAAACTTACTCTAAGTATCCCAACAAGTCAAACTCATTAATCGGGAGAAAGTTGCAGTGAGGATATATCAATTATGTTTTCCCTAGAGAAGCAGGTTACACCCTTTTAAGATGATACCTTAATAGTTTATCATCTCCACATGTAACGATACACACTTTCTTGTTGGGATGAGAAAATGCAATGTCACTAACTCCACTAACATGGGCATCGATCTAAAAAAAAAAATGGAGACAAGTGATCAATAAACTGTATCTAGCCATTTTTAAGGAAGAACTGATATTCAGGATACAGAATTTACCTCTAAGTGCTGTCTTAGTTCTCGAGTTGGATTGTAAGTATATATCTGAACTATATGTTTTGAAAATGCAACACCTAGACAAAGCGCAATTTGATTAAGAGAAAAGATAAATATAATGAACTAGGGATATGATTCACATTCACAAGCAAAGAATGCATATAAATACCAAGGATAAGTCCATCTGGCCCCCAAACACACCAATTCATCAATATTGCAGTATCATTCAACAATTCCTCTGGTAGTACAAGTTAATTAATGAAGAGACAAGAATCAGTCCATGTTATATTCCTAAAATTGTTGGCCATGGTTAATATGAAAGTGTTTGCCAATCAAGCTAACAAGTATACTAAATCCAATGTTCATAAGTATTAGGTGAATTATTAAATTCATTGTCAAGATCAAACTGATAAAGGATAAAGATTTCATGCATTGTACTCTTTGGAAGTTATGCTGGTGAATACCTGCAATGGCATTGAAGTAGTTGATACATCCTAAACCTTGAAAGATTTATGTGCCAGCCTTTCCCAGGATCCCACCTCCCAAAGGCTAATGTCACCAACATTTGTGCCCACTACAGACCAAAGAACAGAAACTCAATCAATAATAAATGATCTCTGGAAAATTTTCTATAAATTTTTTAGCAACTAGACATTAAACAGTGGTTTTTTTTCTAATTTTTTACCAAGAAGAATAGCTTGCTGCTATGGATGAAAGTCCATGCTCATGACATTAGATCCTTGATTTATGGTTCATACAACAGCTTTAGTGAGGTCATCTTGAGAATATATATACAGTGGGAGTATGTGATACACTAGCGAAAGACACCTAGGAAGACAAAAAGATAATAAGAGACGAGAAAGGAACAAGAGAATTGTTACAACAAGCTAAAATAAATGCCATTTAGAAATTTATAGCTGCTATCAAGCTTGAAAAACCAACAGATTATCTCACTCATCCACACCTCATCAGATTGGCCAGTGCGGATACGCTTCATTATCAAATGCTCTGAATTAGCTGATTGATAATCCATCCCAGCCATACCAGTTGGCATCCTTGGATGTTTCAAGAATGCACCTATAGACATCCCAATAAAAATAAATAAATAAAAGATTAGAGTAATTCAACCAAACATATTAAGCCTAAAGAGGGGAAAAACAATGCAAGCTACACAATTACAAGTGTTGTAGCAACCAGGAACAGCACCAGGAGATGAGGAACCAACAATCTGAAATAGTTGCACAGTAAGAATCATACAATTATTATTTGAATATGCAAAAATATTTTATATAGCAGGTAGAGGCAAAATACTTACACCATGAGCACCAATAGGCAGAAATGCACCAACCTCAGGAATTGATCCCACAAGGGGGCTATTTGTAGGAGGAGGACGAGCTCCGTTAGCCGTCGGGTTGCAAGAATGATCAGTGAAGAGCATTTTAATATCAGGGTTTGGAAGAGAATTCTTGCAAAGTTGATGCTGCCAATTTAAACTGAATTTTCGTTTTAAAAAGAAGTGAGTGCTACAAAATAAGTCTCATCAAGAGTAGGTAAAATCATCTGCAAGTGTAAATGATATCACTCACTTTACAAATATAAGAGCATAAGCGCAAACCCAAAGTAGAAATCAACTAATATATATTACAACAATACACATAAATATTTGCAAAACGGATTCTCTAGGTTTTGTTTTTACCAAAAAAACTAGATGCAGCACATTGGCACAAAATAATTAATTGATATGAAAAGATTCAAGAATAACCTTTGGTTTATTATTGTCCTCAATCGTGAACTTTAGAAGGCTGGGAATGTAACTTTGTCACGAAACAGGGGGTTTGCTTCAATTACCTTTTTAAGTTCTACAAGCATAATATTACGAGCCGAATTTGTGTCTCCATACTTGGAAAGCTGCTCATTTTGCCTAATCACAAAGTGCCAACGGAGAAAATCAACTAAAAATTTTCCTGGCATACCATACCAATTAAAAAGAATAGTGGAGTAGTTACCTAAACTTATCAAGAGTAAGAAGTTGGGTAAATCTCCTTGAAAAGTTTTTCATTGAAGGATGCAAAAACCTTAAGGTTCTAGACAAGAATCTCAACAGCCTTTGCTCGATCCTGCTTCACAAAATGAAGGCAAAAAATTGAACATTGTTATGCACATATGGGTTAAAACTCTACATATGAAAACAAAACTACTTCCCTCTTAATGAATGGCTCAGGCGAAGATCCGACCAAACTGTGAAGCTCAAGCGAAGATTGGGTCGGACCTTGAGTAGTCGTTGACCGCTTTGCCGCCCCCAGATAAAGCCCTCGTCGCCAGACATTGGATTCTTTTGTTTTGTTTTTTTTTTTAATTTTAAGACTTAAATTCAAATATTGAATATATTACAGGGTTAGGCTTCTAGTTGAATTGTTGAAATAAGCAAACAAAAGGCAATTGAAAAGAGCCCATAAAAACAATAAATTAAAGGAATTAAAAAAGTGAAAAAGAATTAGATCTTTCGTTACTGAAAGATGGCCCTTGAATCATCTCGCTTAACATAACACAAGGAACGTGAGCTGGAATGCAAAGAAAATTATGTGAAAGAGATATTACAAATATAAGGCATTTCTGAAAGTGTTGCCTTAACCAATACTTTTGAAAATGAAATTGAATTTAGTTTCTTAAGATTTGAGACGTTTTTTGATTTCTGAAACCGCATTTCCAAGATGCTCAGCTCATGAAGATGAACTTTGTAAAGTACGGAGTTCCAACTCAGCTTTCTGAGAACACTTATCTATAGTAAATTACTACTTTCTTAGCAATTAAATCAGTACTTCCCCTGTCACCTGTTGAACAAAACAGAAGCTAAACTTAGCACACCATGTTGATTAATAAATTAACGGAAACTAAATAAGCATATATGTTTAGGGAACTCATCTACTACCACACATTTACCACATGTTTTTATATGTGTTGATGAACTCTGAACAATCTGTAATCATAAAGAACAACACATTAATAGTAAAAGCAAAAAACTAGAGAAAATGCTATTTTCAAACTCTAAATTGATCATAATTATCAATTAAACAAGAAAATGAGGAATTTTCTCAACAACTACTCGAATATATGGTTCAAAAACATGTATAAATTGACTTTAAGGAAACATAAATTATAATATTGTAGCTTCTCTATGTATACTTAGTAGTTTATTATTGATTCACTTAGAGGATTTTATTTAAAGACAAAATCAATAATAAAGACCATTGAAGATTGACTAGTATTAATCAATAAAGGAGAACGAAGAAATCTACAGAAAAAAGTATATTGTTAAGTAGATGAATACTTACCATTTTGTAATTGTTTTATGATTGTATCAATGTCACTCTTTGAACAACCTTTGAAGTTCAAATCTTTTAACCTTGGCATGCTTAAGCCTCCTCCAGAGAAAGTCTTCATCTTCGAGCATTCACTCACAAATAAACTTTCCAAGAATGGGAATTCTAAGGTGTAATTCCCATAGCAAAAGCATGTGAGATTTTCTAAATTATAAAAGTGCAACTTCTTCAATTTCTTAAAAACAATTTCAGCTTTCTCTATATCTCCCTCATTTGCTAATACTTCTGTCATCATTTCACATCCAACTATAGTCAACTTTTCTAGTTGCACCAGACTTTTGGCTGTTGAGGATGACATTAAGTTTTGCATTCCATTGCAATACCTTACCATCAAAGTCGTTATATTTTCAAAAGATGCTAAAGATGGCAGTAGGATAGTCAAAGCGGGACAATATTGCACCACTAGACGATCAAGATTTTGAAGAATTGAGTTCAATCGAAAGTCTTGTTTCCAAATACACTTTAAATTAAAAAGTCCATGCAATTCTAAATCTTTTAATTTTGTGAATGTTCCAGTGTGTTCCTTATCCTCTCCGAATGAGAATATCTCTTTGTATGAACTCACTTTCAATATGAGTTTTTCAAGATTGCTAAATTCCTGAAGGATCTGAATTGGAATGTTTGCATATTCATCCTTAATCAATTGAAGAATTTCTACTTTGTCAAAGTTCTCTTGAATCTCACCTTCCCAAATCGACATGATGTCCCTTCCAATTAATGTCAATTCCTTCACATTGAAGTCAACCTAAGCAAAAATAATGTCAATCAAATTAAAATTAATATTTCACATGAAACAAGGAGAAAAATAATATATAATGAATTATTGGTTGTTAGAAATAAATCTAGAAAACAGTGTGGTTTTAGAAATTTCTTAAAAAAATATAGACGGAGTTTGTTGTATCCTAGTAGTGAAGTGAGGTGTCTAAGTGCTTAGTCTATACACAAGAGGAAAGTGCTACGCTTACAATATTTTCTCATAAACCTGATATGACAATTCGCAAATTAATCAACTTGTAATAGGTATCACCTAATAATTCATGGTTGAGCAATTACAGTGCTATGTCGGGGTTGTGAGAGAAATTTTATGAGAAGAAATTGTGGTTGTAATATTACTCATACACAAACTAACTTTAAAAAATAATTTATTATGATTAACGCTAAAAACATGATATTATTAAAAATAAATGCAGAAAAATATTTAAACTAATTAATTGAATGCTCACAAGTCATAAGGTATAATAATCTCTAAAAGGCATAGGGCCAAACTAA
Source organism: Pistacia integerrima (assembly GCA_026225825.1). Lineage (NCBI taxonomy): Eukaryota > Viridiplantae > Streptophyta > Magnoliopsida > Sapindales > Anacardiaceae > Pistacia > Pistacia integerrima. Next base: position 27,716,606 of record CM047748.1, read on the forward strand.
TAGAACTAATAATAATATTTAAAGTAATTAATTGAATAAATACCTGTTGTTGTATGGTTTTATTAAGATCATTCCCCTCATTCTCTACATGCATTGTCTCCCAATCCTCTTTAGTCTCATTAAAGATCTCATAATTGACTTTCTGCAACATTGGTGTGCTTAAGATTCCTTCAGAGAAAGTCTTCATATTGGGGCATTCTCTTATAATTAACTCTTCCAAAGATGGGAAATTGAAAGAGTAATTCCCATAGCAAAAGCATGTGAGACTTTCTAAGCCTTCCAGTGACAACGTCTTCAAATTGTTAAAAAAAAATTCAGTACCCGTTGTTGCATCTCCCTCATTTTCTACTATTTCAATCAGCATTTCACAATCATAAATGCTCATTACTCTCAACTGCAGCAAACTTCTAGTTATTGAAGGTGTTATTAACTTAATCAACCCATTGCAATTGTTAACGCTCAAAACTTCAAGATTCTGGAAAGAAGCTGAGGATGACACTAGACTCGTCAATTTGCTACAATCCTCTACATCTACAACTTCAAGGTTTGGAAGATTTGGAAAGAATAGCTCTTTGTATTTATTGTCATATAGCTTGAGCTCTTTCAGATTTTGAAAGTTTTGAAGGAGTCCAAGAGAAATATTCGCTGAGTTATCATATCTGATCTCAAGAGCTTTAGATTGACTCTGCCAACTAATTTCTGCGTGGTCATTCTTTGATTCAAGTACCTCCAAATCGTGGTTGATCTACAAATCCGTCACAAACAAAATCCAACTAGCTTTTTAATTATATACTTAAAACAAAAGTTTAGTTATTGGCTAAAAAGTCATAGGACAAACCCAATCAAATTTTGACAAATCAATTACAATCTATTTTAAAACTAGTAAATTATATTTTAAATTTTAATTTGTGAACAAATGTTTCATTTATGTGATTTTACCAACTACACCCTCTGAAACCAAAAACTACGTATAAACCTCCTCCTATTGTCTATTAAATTAGGAATTTTATTTTGTTTGACCTATGTAAATACAAAGTTACCTTTAGATTTTTTGCAAACTGACTAATTTATCCTTTAAAAATAAAAATAAAAATAATATTATTATTATTGTTATTATTTACAATATAAAACTATAATTTTAAGTTTAAATTATTATTTAAAAAAATATACAATTAAAAAACTACTATTTAAAAAAGCTTAAAATTAAAGTATTTGGAAAAGAAAATTTAGATCACAGCTACAATCTATTGCAAACGACTACTGATGCAGATCATAGACACAAATCGCATGGCTATGACGCAACCTTGTATTGCAGACATAATTGATGGCTATTAATTATTTTAAGAATAATTATAATTTTGTTTTATTTTTTTAAATAGTTATAGAAATTAAATTAATATACATTTCTTAGAGATTTTTTTATCTAAATTTCTATTATTTGAACTTTCAAATTCAGTATTTAATGGTTACAACTTTAAAAATATAATTTCAGATTTTATAAATATTTTTTTCTTTATATTTTCTAATTTTTCTTTTTTAATTTTTTTTAGTTTTTCTAATTTTATCTTTAATTTTAAAATATTCTTGTTTCATATTTCCTTTTGGCATGAAATGTCAATTTTGTCCTCTTTAATGTCCAAACAGGCCCATCCTAACGAATCTATAACTGGACTTTGGACATTTTATTTATTTATTAAAACTTCTAATGTAATCTATAACATTATCAAGTACACGTAATAATTGAAAAGAAATTTGTACATAATTTATTGATAGTTACCCTAATATAATTTGATTCAAAGTTTAATTGATTTATTACTCTTGGCCGCTACCAAATCATGTTAAAAATAATTTTGAATTTATGATCCCGTTTGGTAGGCTTTCAAGTTGCAAATTTTTGTAAATAATTTTTTCAATAATAAAACGAATCAACTGATAGACAAATATCTAGTAAATATAAAATTTTATTGTTGATTTCTAGAATTACATTAGATGATCTATTTCCTGTTTTTTTTTTTTTTCTTAAAAAAAAAAATCTAATATGTAAATGAATTTAAATGATAAGATCCTAAAGTAAAATTGTTCAAACTAAATAACCATTAACTTTTCCAAATTTTCTTTCCAAGGAAAAATAGAGATGTTAATAATTTCATAATAAAAGTTTTGAATAAATATTGTAATTAATATATACGAAGAAAGTTAATTTTATTTTTCTATAAACAATGAAATAAAATATTCATACCTTATCATTTAAGAAGACGGATTTTGGCTCTGAAAAATGAAGTTCACCCTCCTCGTTATTTTCTTGAAAGCTCATGTATTTTGAAGTCATGAATTTGCCACAATAATTCACCACCAACTCTTGTAACATTGGCCATTCAAAAGTATGATAGAAAGCTGTAAATTCTGGTAGATTTTCAAGCTTCAATGAGGTTACATGCAGAAAGATAAATTTGTCATCTTCATTTGCTCCTTCTTCTTTTCCAACAATCTCCTTTAAAACCTTACAATTATGTATCTTTAGATGTTGGAGTCGGTGGAGGCTTTTGGCAATGGAAGATGGAAATGCATATTTTATGTTTCCACAACTCGACAAAATCAAGTCTGTCAAATTTTGATAAAAAGGATTTGGATGTTGCTTGTAGCAAAGCTTTATAGAATTATCATCTTGGAAGGTCAATAACTTCAATTCAAGGGAAATGTCCTGCAGTAAAAGTTAATAGTTGTTTCAACATAAAGTAATTAAAAATTAACAATTATTGTTTCTAATGGATTAGAAAAATGCGTCTTTTTGTAACTCTTAATAATTTCTGAAAGGCCTAAACCCAAACTAAACAAATAAAATATAAAGTTGCATTAGTTCTCTCTCTTGCTTATAGAGCGATGCCATCCCCTAACCTACAGCCGTTTATTCAACTAGAGTCATTACTTAAAATTGTCTTCTTGTCTTCTTAGTGTTATACACTCGTATTGATAAACTAACAAAACTTACTTCAACCTACTATTACTTGCAATCTTCTAGCTAAAACATAATATTATCAAAATATATTTAAAAAAATGCAAAATAAGCAAATGTTCAAACTAATTACTTGAATACATACTGTTTTTTGTATGCTCCTTGTATGGTTTTGTTAAGATCATTCCCTTCATTCCAGCTCTCATTACTAACTTTGTGTAACTTTGGTGTGCTTAAGATTCCTTGAGAGAAAGTCTTCATATTAGGGCAATTCCATATATGTAAGTCTTCCAAAGATGGGAAATTGAAAGAGTAATTCCCAGATGAAAAGCATGTGAGACTTTCTAACTGCCAAAGTGTCAACGTCTTCAAGTTATCAAAAACAATTTTAGTACTCGTTGTTGCATCTCTCTCATTTTCAACTATTTCTATCAGCATTTCACATTTCTCTATCCTCATTTCTTTCAACTGCACCAAGCTTCTAGCTGTTGAATGTGTTATTAACTTCATCAACCCCTTGCAACCCTCAACTCGACAACTCTTACAACTCACTTAGAATTTTAAGATTTTGAAAAGAAGTTGAGGATCGACACTAAACTCATCAATTTGCTGCACCACTTTACACTTAGAACTTCAAGATTTGGAAGATTTGGAAAGAATAGCTTTTTGTATTCATTGCTATATAGTTGGAGCTCTTTTGAATTTTCCCATCTTTGAAGGAGTCCATGTGGAAAATTTGTTGACAGATCATGGTTGATCTTAAGAACGTGACCCTTCCATATAATCTCTTTTCTACCATTCTTTAATTCAAATTCCTCCAAATCAGAGTTGATCTACATATCCATTGAAACAAAATCTAATTAGCTTTTTATTTTCTTAAAACAAAAATTTAATTGTTGGCTCATAATTTATAGGCCAAACACAAATTATGGAGGGATTTAAAAAAAAAAAAAACGTAATTAACTATTTTTGATAATTCAACTACAATATATTTTAAAACTAGTAAATTACATTTTATTATTGTTTCAAATTACTATTTTTGAAAACTACTAATTAAACATAATTTAAAAAAAAATAATTACTTAATTCCAATACCTTCAAATCCAACTTGATCTACAAATCCATTAAAACTAAATCCAGTTAGTTTTTCATTTTCTTAAAAGAAAACTTTCATTATTAGTTTAGAAGTCTAGGTCAAGGACAAATTAGCTATTTTGTTAAACGTTGTTTTAGATTTTGACTCCTATCTGGCTCATCCTAACGATAAGTTGGACTTTGGACACACACACACACACACACATATATATATAATTAAAATGTATCACTTATAACCTATAACATTATAGGCATATAATATGACATTAGAAAATGTCTTACCATAACATAAATCTACAAATAATAGTAAATTAAGCACAAACCTAGGCAATTAATAATTAATTTTGATGATAAAATATTAACGTTGGGTTCCTAGTTAATAAATTATTGTATAAGGAATTAATAATCAAAGTAATTTTAATACGCTATTGAGATGTTTTCAAATTGAATTCCAAACAACACTGGTAATACTAATTATGCTAGGTTTACAATCCAATCTCACAATCTTCTCTCACAACCCTCAACGTGGCAACTCATAATTGGTCAGCTTGCAAATAGGCAGGCAAGACCATATCAAGCAGGCGAGATTCATTTGCGAACTGACCAATTACGAGTTATCACGTCGGAGTTTTTGAGAGAAGGTTGCAAGATTGGATTGTAAATCTAACATTACTCTTGTAATAATAATGTAATTTTCAGTGAAAACAAATATTTATGAGAATAAAATTTGGCATTCAAACACAACATTTTAATATATCTCCTAAACAAAAATTTAAAATAGTTTTGAAACATCATATTAAAGTTGTATTTTAATACCATAAATACGATAATACAATGAATTGCATTACAATATTTTAGAAATTAAATCTTTAATCATTGAAATTGGTTTAAATTAACTATGAGAAGGACCAAGGTAACTGCATATGATTCTTTAATTGACTAGTCAAATATATATATATATATATATATATGGCATGCATAGAAAAAAATGTTAATTTTTGTCATTTTCCTTATTATTATATGGGTATTTATGTCTTATATATTTTTTCTCTTAAATTTAATGATAACAAACGATTTTTTTGGCTATTTTAAAACTTGTGTCTTTTTTCCTATAGTTTCACAAAAGGTTGTCCTCCAATTGATGATAACCCAAGATAAAATCATATTGTCAATTTCAAGTAAACATTTGATGATTTCTAGAATTTTTTTTCTTAATTTTTTTTTTGGAAAAAGAAGAGATGTTAAGAATCACATCATAAAGTTCTGATTTATATAATATATTAAAGAACTTTTTTTCTTTTCAATAAAGAAGTAAAAAAGAGACTGTGTACCTTATTGTCCAGCCCAAAGGATTTTGGCTCTGAAATATGGAGTGAATTTTCATGGAAGGTTAGATATTTTGAAGTGAATTTTTCACATCCCTTCACCACTAACCTTTTTAACATCGGCAATTCCCAAGTATCTACTCCATGATAGACAGGTTGTAAGTTTTGGTAAATTTTCAAGCGCCAAAAAGATTACCTGTGGAAAAGCAAAATTAACAATATCTTCTGCTCCTTCTTCTTTCGCAACAATCACCTCTAAAACCTCACAATATTTTATCTCAAGGTGTTGTAGAGTTTGGAGGCTTTTGGCTATGCAAAATGGAAACGCATATTTTATTTTTCTACATCCTATCAAGGTCAAGCGTGTCAAATTCTGATAAGACGAAGACATAAGTGTTGGAAATTGGTTGTCCCAAATCTTTCCGGAACCAATATATTCCAATTCCAAGGCCATCAAATTGGTGAAAATAACCTGCAGTCAAAGTTGATTGTTGTTTCAATAGTTACTCATATGAAAAAAAAAAAAAAACTAATAATTGATTCTTATGGATTTATAGATGAATATGCCATTGATATAAACAATGTGTCTTTTGTCTCTCTAAAAAATAATGAAATTTAACAAAAAATTAAAATCACTAGAAAGAAAAGGCAAAATGGGAAGAACAAATAATTCAATTTCACAACTACGTGTTACAAATAAGAAAAAGCAAGAATATATAATAGAGAAGTGCAAGAGGTTAACGTTAATCAAACCTTTTCGTTAAAAAGTGGCGTGAGATCGTTATCATCATTTGAAAATTTGACCAACCGTAAGAGTTCAACATTCTTGAAAATTCGTAGTTCTTCTAAAGAAATGGTAGAATAATATTCAAATTCCAACATTCTTGAAAATTCATAATTGTGCCAACCGTGAGGGTTCCACCATTGATTTCCTATTGATATTTCATACCTTCTAAGCTCTTTGGAAAAGAAACCTTGAGGCAAAACTATGTCATTTGTAACATTTAATGTTAAAGTGGTCAATTGAGTCAAGTGCTCTAACTCCTTGAGTACTTCAACCTTCCACTGAAAACAACATCCCTTCATATATAATTCTTCTAGTTGGAATAGTTTTGATATCACATTTGACGCAATAACTCCTAATTGCCTACAGTTGCTTAAATCCAACAACCTTAGTTGAGTCAATTGACCAAATTCTATAGGCAACTCCTCAATATTAGAATATCGCAAGCTAAGGACCTTTAGTTTCTTTAGATTTCCGATAATAGAAAAATCTACGATTTTGCTATCATCTAAACACAATGTTTGAAGGTCAGTCAGAAGATCAAGTGATGACGGCAATGATGATTGCCGCATTCCAAATAAATTTAGAACCTTGAGCTTTGGCATCACCGTGAAAAATTCCTCAGGGATTTGGTAAGAAGAATCCCACATATTGGTCATATAGAAATATTCAAGATCTGGACAATCTAGATCTTTAGGCCAAACTTCACTAATAACGATACTACTACCAGGTAAGGAGATTTTCGTGCATTTCTTGAGTTTATCTTTATTCTTCCATTCCCTTTCAATGTCATTTCTCCCTGTAAATACATGGTGGTCTGTGTATGCAATTGTGACAGCAACAACACGGATAGCATCATGCATAGAGAATTGTTTGCTGCTTGAACCTTCAAGTAACAAACAAGAGTCTTTGAGTTCACGGACTACTTTATCTAGTCTATTTCGAGCTCTTTCCATAGTGAGGTTATTTCGTTCAAGTACATCCAAATTCACGACATGTTTGAACAAGTCTGAAATGGATGTATCATTTTCCATTAGACTAGAAATCAAAAATGTTTTCCTCAATTCGTCATCTCTTAAATATTTGTAACTCAAGGCAATCTTCTGGTATTCTTTTTCCAATAATCCCTTGAACTTTGTTGGTGAAGGTGCCCTCAATTCTTCCAAAGCATCTTCCCAATCAAATGGACAACTCTTGTTCCTTAATGCTTTTGCTATAGTACAAATGACAATAGGCAAACCACCACATTCCTTGCATACATCTTGTGGCAAAGAATTCAGTCCACGTGTTTGAATTAAACCACCGCACAGGGGAAGCTAGGATTATTCTAATTGCATTTCTAGCTATTATCTTATAAATAATACTATTTGTAAAAACTCTTGCATACAATCTTATGTGTCATAAAATGAATGAATGGATACATATAAAAAGTCAACTCATTAAATGCTCAACAAATTAGATGAATGATGCATCAGTTAAAGAGTGGTGACACATAAGATTGTATGAAAGAATTTGTATAAATAGTATTTTTTTTTTTTTATCTTATTGGACTATTTTATAAATAAAACCATCAATTTTTATGTTTTTTAAATATCTTAAGTAATATTCCTCATTGTTATTTTTCTTTCCACTCTTCATCTCTAAAATCACAGAAATACGTTTGTCTTATCAAGAGCTTTAAGACAGTTTTTTATAGAAAAGAAAAATAAGCTGATGAGAAATGAGGAAATGTAAAATGAAGCTGCCAAGTCAATTCTCATTATTATGAATTTAGGCTGAAACTAACGCCATCTAAGCATTATAGTTTAACTTATGACATCTAACAAAACAAATTCAAATATTAAGAATTAGTTAAAAGCATGCATCTTAATTATTTTTATTTCATCTGTCGACATCTTAAAAAGAGGTGTAACAAATTTCAAAATAGGAGATTGAAGATGTAGAAATAAAAATAGAAATTAAGAGGATGATCTAAGGTGTAAAAAATTTTGTTGAAGGATTGATAAAATCCTATTTATGTAAATATTTATAATTGGAGGCCAGCGAGACAAAGGTAAGTGGTCAACTAGCGCACTCAAAGTTGAATTAATGATGTCGTGTGTATGGAAGGTTACTCTGATTTTTCAAGAGATGGTAGTGAAGACACAGTTGTGATGTTTTGGGTAGAAATTTGATTGTCAGAATATTTAATTAGAGAATAAATAAAACTTATGTCAAAGGAATTTAAAAAAAATAATAAATTAAATTAAATTTCTTGTTTTTAATATGATGTTATAGAGATGCCCCTAAGCCACCACCACTATTCTATCAGTAGAGTGATTCTACATATTTTGAAAATATTTAATGTTATTACTACTTACTCGCGTCAAACCATAACAAAAATTTTATGTGTTATCAAATTAAAATGAGTTATAACAATTACCTGCCATATTCTTGAATAGCCTCCAAGCTTCTTCTTCATTTAAAATACCCATCCCGAGATTATTTGTGGAACCCATCTTCTCCAATACATCTACGTTTCTTGTTGTCATCAATATTTTATTTCTTCCGCGATCAGCTTCGAAAGGAATTCCAACCATCTTCAAATCTAACTCTTCCCAAATATTATCTACAATTAAAAGGATATTATTTTTCTCCATTCTTGAATACAACTTATTTGCTCTGTCACTCTCACCTTCCCTCTCATCTTCGAATTTGAGACCTAACTTGTTTGCAATTGTTGTTTGAATCTTTCTGATATCCGGAGTTTCTGTTATCTACAAGACAAAGAACCACAAAATAAACAAAATACAATAACAAAAAGAAAATTTTAAACTGATAACTATGCTTTTTATTTTTAAAAAATAATCATCTATTAAATTAAAACTTAATAACAAAGTAGATAAACTGAACTAAGATATATAAAATTAAAAATAAAATAATGAAAACAATGATTTCTTCATAAAAATGAAGAAACAATATTCTATTAAATACTTTTTTCTCGTTAATTATAAATGTCCTTGTTTAGAAGCCTAAAGTCTAATTAATTTCACTCAAATAAAATTAATGATATAAATTAAATACTAATAATTATCACTCTAAATAAATATGCTAATATAATAAAGTGAAACCCCTTAGTTTAAACATTACCTCAACAAAAACAATCTGATCAAAGAGCTTATCCTTCTCGGCTTTCCTACCTATTTCCTGCAAGAGTGGTCTTGCCAAGACCACCCATCCCATAAACACCCATCATGTAGATTTTCTCATCTTGTAAAGCATCCCATACATTCTTCAAAGTGGAGTTTCTTGATTCGAATGCCAAATAATCTTCATTAGACCTAAGCCATATCTCCTTGTGAATAGTAGGATGGGAAACTTTATCGAATCTTTCTTCTTGCTGCAGGAGTGGACCAATATTATCCACCATTAATTCGGATGCTGCCTTGCTATTTTGGCAGCGAGTCTTGCAGTCAGTGCCAATTGAACTTTGGTTTTCAATCAACTCTTCTGCTTTAACAATGATAGAGTCAACATCCTCTAGCCACTTCTTCACATCCTCTTCAATCTCTTCCACATTGTTTTTAGCCTCCTCAACCTCACGCTGCACTCTGCGTCTTGCATTCTTCAGCTTCAAAACATCATCTCCGAGCTTGACAAAGTTCTTCTTGTAGTCGGATTGTTGAATAGTTGAATAGGAAACTTTAACGAATCTTTCTTCTTGCTGCAGGAGTGGACCAATATCTTCCACCACCAATTCGGATGCTGCCTTGCTATTTTGGTAGCGCGTCCTCCAGTCAGTGCCAATTAAACTTTGGTTTTCAATCAACTCCTGTGCTTTAACAATGATAGAGTCAACATCCTCTAGCCACTTCTTCACATCCTCTTCAATCTCTTCCCCATTGATTTCAGCCTCCTCAACCTTACGCTGCACTTTGCGTCTAGCATTCTTCAGCTTCAAAACATCATCTCGGAGCTTGACAAAGTTCTTCTCGTAGTTGGATTGTTGAATACTTGAATAGGAAACTTCATCGAATCTTTCTTCTTGCTGCAGGAGTGGACCAATATCATCCCGCTTTAATTTGAATGCCTTCTTGCTATGCTTGTAGCGGTTGATGCAGTTGGGGTGCAATCCCTTGAAACATCGACGGTTTTCTTCTTTCTCTTGAATCAACCTCTCTGCTGCAGTAATGGTATTGTTCACCTTAGTCTGCCAGTCCTTAACGGTCTGTTTGATCTCTTCCCTGTTTATTTCAGCAGCATCGACCTTCACCTGCACTTCGTCTCTTGTATTCTTCAGCTTATCAACTTCTGTTTCAAGATTTTTGAAATTGGTATTGTAGTTGTACAAGTGCATAAATTGACGCCCAATCGGAGCAGCCAACCACTTGCCAACTTGGAGAACAACACTCAAGACACTCGAAATATTCCCAGCAGGTTCCACCATTTTCAACCCTTTTTCAAATTTGAAAAACAGAAGAGAACGAAAGAAAATGAAAATAAAATAGAAATAATAACAGGACAACTAGGGTGCAAACTCAAATAACAGAACAAGAGTAAGGAAAAATGCTGATCCAAAGAAGATCTTTTTTTTTTTTTCTATAAAAGAGAAATAAAGGAACGAGAGAGAAGTGAAAAATCAAGCGATCTGACTTCAGAGTAAAAATATTTGTAGTGGTATCTGAAGGGGTGAGAGAGGCTTCTGAATGAAAGTATGTTTTAGTGATTTCTGAAAGATTGAGAGAGAAGAAAATTGAAGAAGAAGAAGAGAAATAAGAATTGATTCTATCTTTACTGAGAATAAAATAAACTGAAAGGCACGTGCACGCACATGCACATGCACATGCTCGAGATTATCACCTGCTTCATAAAAAAAAAAAAAAGAATTAAATATTGCACGCGCAGTGAAAGACTCAAATTTCAACGAGTACAAAACCATTTAACCAAAGTAGCTAAAGTGCTAATAATAATATGTCGGAGAATGAAGATTAAAGTAGCTAAAGTGCTAATTACCTTCAAAAAGCCAAAGTTTATGGCACAAATTGATAAATGATTCCATTAATTATACAACCACGCCAGGTTATAATCCAAATAGTGCATCCACATGTTCAAGAGTAAGCAAATAAGCCCGCTATAAACTATTATGCTATAAAGAAAGACTTGTCATATACTAATATGCTATAAATCCTGTAATTAAGCTGCTTAATTTGAGTTATAAAAGTCATCAACTTAAAGCTTTCAGCTGTAAATAATACCGCATTCCCCATAGAGAACCCATTAAAACATATTATATAATACATTTCATTTTCCAAAAAGAGTAATTATAGAACACATCGATTAGTGCCATTTTGAGCTGGCCATGTTTTCTCTAAATATTGTCTGCAATTTTTTATTTTTCATTTTAACTGAAGAATTTGTCAGCTACTTACTCTTTTGTCACGCTTAAAATTGTTTATATTTTGTTATCAAAAAATCTGCATCTGCCAACTTGCTTTTTTTGTTTTTTTAATCACACTATTGCTAGATTGATTTGTACAAACTTGATTTATATATTAACCTTAATTGTAAAGGGTTAAATCTAATTGAGACAATGTTTAGCATTTCTATGAACTATTATTATATAATTTCACGGCCTTTTGAATTCTAGGCTAAGAGCCATTGCCAGGAAGTTACAAAACATCAATGTATAGTTTCAAGGATTTTTTTATTTTATTTTTTTATAGGCGAATCTCAAAAGCACAAATAAACTCTATCATAAACAATAGGAATAATACTTCAAGAAAGGGGAGCTATTGTTTCAAGGATTAATTATTTTTATTTTACTTATGTCAAGTTGGTAGTGTTTGTGAGGGATGACAATTGATACCCAAATGGAAATGGGAATGGGGACGGAGATGAGGATCCGGCGAGACCCAATTATTGAATATTAGAAAAATTTTAATTTTAATTTCTCTTATTTTATAATTTAATAATGATAATTTTGTAATTGTATTTTTCAATATTAAATATTAAATATTAATAATTAATTTTTTTTTATTGTTTTATTCAATTTAAGAATGTAATTGAAAGTGTTTTTATAAAAAAAAAAAAAAAAACTTTTATGAGAATTAATAATATTAAAATAATAAATTGAATGATTGTTTTTAATATAATGTTAAAATGAAGATTGTTATCATACCAAAACTCTTAATTCCTTTATTTTTCACTTAAATTGTTATGTGAGAGTAGGAATCTTTAAATAATATTTTTAATATGAAATTAAAAGAATTTATTTCATAATTGATTTTTTCAGAGGATCGGGAACGGGACAATGATGGGATAACAATCCCCACCGCAGCCCAAAAGTAATTTGGGGATGATTTTCCTTCCCAATCCAATCTAATTGTAAATATAAAGAAATCAAAACTGATGGATAAGAAATATGAAGAATTTTTTTATTCTTTTAATTGAGAATTAATAAATGAGATTAATCATTTAATAAATGTTATTTGTAGCATCCTCTTACAGGTGCCTCATCATGAGCTTCACTACTTGTTATGACCAAGGAAATAAAGGGCTGACGTGGAAAAGTCACGTGAAGGGCGACCTGCTCCCGTCGAGCAGCCTGCACACGTCAGACCTGCCAAGAGATGTGGAGCCTGAACGAAATAGAGAAGCAACAGGAACAAAATAATAATAGTTAAACAAAACAAACAGGAAACAAAGAATGTAATACGCGCGATTTACCCTGGTTCACCCAATGTAGGCTACGTCCAGCTGAGTCAATATTATTGCAATATGCCTCACTTCTCTCGTTTACAATGAATGAATTGTTCTCACTCCCATAACAAGAGAAAAGTATGTTTATATACTAGGTTTAAGAGATTAAACCTAGTTTTACAAGAATTCCTATTCCTAAGCCCAACCCAAAAAGGAATTAATAACTTAAAAAGAATCCTACAGCGGTTATACATGGAAAAGCCCAAAACCACCTACGGGCTCGGGGGCGCTGCCCCCGCGACCCCCGCCCGCTAGAGTGCGTCTCCGTTACCCATTAATGCTGAAGTAGTCGACAACTCCAACAGAGCCTACACGTCCCATTCTCCCCTGCAACAAGTCGTCATTGTCATTAGGGAAAAAGGGAAATGTGACATAAAGCCAGATTACATACTGACAATCACACCAAACCACGGATTTAGTGATGATTATACGCTTCAGTTCAGTATAAAATAGGGAAGACCCCTTCATTAAAAGGATTCGGCCATTTTTTACAAAAAGCGATAGAAATCACTCTCTCCCTCTCTTGTAAACTTCTCTTTGACTTTTTCGTCTGTTGTAAGTCACCGCGACCTGACATCCACTAATATTAATGCAAATCAGTGGACGTAGGACTTGCTATCTTAGCGTCTGAACCACTTAAAAACTCCCTCTATAGTTATTTTATTTTTCATACATTCTATTGTCACGTGCATCGAATAGCCAATCCGCATTATACACGTAAAAATTCGTTGGTGTAAAATTCAGCATCAACACTACTGATTTGTTTAAAGGAGATCAAAGTGAGAATTATAAGTGAGATCAAAGTTTTCTTTAAATTTGTTGGATATCATTGATTCGACCTCTTAATTTAGTAATAGAATGAGCTTCACAACTGATTGATTTATTTATTAGCCTTAATGTTAGCATTTCTTGAAGGGTTTACAACAATTTTCTCCTCCAGTTTTGAGGAAAGTAATAAACACATCCAAAGGTTTTGGATAATAACAAATGCATAAAAAAAAAAAAATTGATTACTTTATCAATAAAAACTATATTACCCTTTGTTTAATTATACATTCTTTTCAATTTTTTACAAAGAAATAAAAGCCAGAAAGAATCTAAAATATTGTTTTGAAAAGATTTTAGTATCCGTTATCTAGTTATACTTCCCTCTCAGGTTTTCTATTTATTTATTGTTTTTATGAATGTAATTTACTTGGATTTTTTATTTTTTAGTTTATTGTATAAAATTAAATAATAATTCAACAATTCATATATTTGTTTTATTTGTAATTTATTACAAAATTGGTTAACAGATATTACTATTTTTAATATTTATTTAGTTAATGAAAATTAAAAAAATAAAACTGAAAAGAATATCTAATTATACAAAATATATTATGGTAAAGTAATCAATTTTTTGGATGCATGTGTTAGTATCCAAGACCCCTCTTGAACCATGAGTAAATTACTGTAAACCCTTTCTTGAACTATTAAATATTTGGATGGAAAGCTTCACGGGTTCTTGAATTCTAGGCTAAAAGCAAGTTCTTTGGCGAATCTCGATGGCACAAGGGAGCTCTGTTATAAAGAAAAACAAAAGCACGTTAATAAAGGGGGGACTATTCTTTCAAGGACTGATTATATATATATATAGAGTGATGCTATGGGTACTAATGGATGGGTACTAATTTGTGTACTAATTAAAGCATAGTACCCGTACTATACGCATAGTACGGATACTATGCTTTAGTTAGTACACAAATTAGTACCCATCCATTAGTACCCAAAGTATTATTCATATATATATATACATTGAAGATGGATTAGAAAATTAATAATTGCTGAGTGGCATTTTGAGCTGGCCCTGTTAATTAAAAATATAGTCTGCATTTTTTTAATTAAAGAATCTATTCTTTCAATGTGTGCATATTTTTATCTAAAATTCTGTCAGATGCCAATTTGCTTTTAATTTTGCTAGACACCTGATTGATTAATTTGGACAAGCTTGTTCTATTCATTAGCCTTAATTGTAAAGGGTTGGATCTACTTGAGAAAACATTTAGCATTTCTATCAGCTTTTATTAAATTATACATTTGGACGAAAAGCTTCATGGATTCCTGAACATTAATTTATAATTTCAAGGATTTTTTTTTTAAATTGGCCATCTCGACAGCCAAGGAAGCTTTATCATAAAGAAAAAAAGAAGCACATTAAGAGTATATATATATATACTTTTGTCAAGTTGGTTGTAGTTACAAAACAACTCAATCCTTGAATTGACGGGATGGGGATCCTGGTGAAGACCTTATCTCCGAGTAATAAAAAATAAAAAAAATTTATTTATTTTATTTTAATATCTTATAATTTTGGAAGTGTGTTTTATTTAATATTAAAAACTGATAATTAATTTTTAATTGTATTTTTCAACTTAAGTATATAATTAATGTTTATGATTTTTGGCCGAACGACTTACGCATATCCAAGATTTACTAAAATGACAAGTTGATACCCAAAAGATTTTGAAATGACAAATAGGTACCTTCCATCAGGTTCTGTTAGTGATTTTCGTTTGATAATAGTGAAAAGACTAAGATGCCCTTAAACGTTTAATATTTTAGGTTTTTATAAATTTCTAAAAAACCCCCTAGGTTTGCTAATTTGACTAAATACCCCAATATATAAAAATTTTATAAAATAACAAAAACACTCCCGTCACCGCAGTGCCAGATTCCGGCCACCATCGCCGGAATCAGGCCGGAAAATTGCGTCACGACACAAATCCATCGGATATGTGTCGTAACGCGTATATCTAACATTTTCCGGCAAGATCTGTGGCTGATCTGACCGGAAAATGCCAGATCTACGGCCAGATCTGGCCGTCGAGGAAAAGTTGTCAGAAAATCGCGTTATGACACAGACCCATCAGATCTGTGTCGTAACACGTCGATCTGGTATTTTTCGGCTAGATCAGTGGAGGATCCGGGCCGGAAAAGGCCGATCCGGGCCGCCGAGGTCGAAAAAGTCTAGACGTAGATCTGGCCTTTTCCGGCCAGATCGACGTGTTACGACACAGATCCGATGGGTCTATGTCGTAACACAATTTTCCAACCAGATTCCGGCGGTGGTGGCCAGAATCTGGCACTGCAGGTGGTGGGGGTGTTTTTGTTATTTTATAAAATTTTTATATATTGGGGTATTTAGACAAATTAGCAAACCTAGGGGGTTTCTTAGAAATTTTTAAATTTATAAAAACCGAAAATATTAAACTTTCAAGGGCATTTTAGTCTTTTCACTATTGTCAAACGAAAATCAGTAACAGATCCTGACAGAAGGTACCTATTTATCGTTTCAAAACCTTTTAGGTACCAACTTGTCGTTTAAGCAAACCTTGGGTATGTGTAAATCGTTCTGCCTTTGGAAATATTGAACTAACATATTATTGAACCCTCACCTATAAGCTTAAGACAAAAGTCTATTGACCTAATATAGTATTTCACGTATCGTAAACTATGCATTGGTCCTACGTAATGCTTTTAAATTTAGAACATAAAAAAGATTTCAAGGATATCTATTTTTTTGCCTAACTTTCTTTTTTATGTTCTCCACTACTCAATTCGGTCACTTGTTAAACAACAGCTAAAAATTTAATAAAAGAAATTTGACCCAGCTAATTTATTATTATCATCACCCAAGTCTAATTTAAAATTATCCTACCTAAAATTAAAGGCTTTGGCACCCTTAGCTATCCCAAGAAATTATAGGGGGACAATTATGTTGACGATTGTCCTGAGAATAACAAAATGACATCTAAAATTGCACCACATTAACCAGCAAATGATGATGAGCAGCCATATCTCCTTGTGAATAGTAGGATGGGAAACTTTTTCGAATCTTTCTTCTTGCTGCAGGAGTGGACCAATATCATCCACCATTAATTCGGTTGTTGCCTTGCTACATTGGTTGCACGTCTGCCAGTCAGTCAGTGCTAGTTGAATTTTGGTTTTCAATCAACTCCTCTGCTTTAACAATGATAGAGTCAACATCCTCTAGCCACTTCTTCACATCCTCTTCAATCTCTTCCACATGTTTTTTAGCCTCCTCAACCTTACGCTGCACTTTGAGTCTTGCATTCTTCAGCTTCAAAACATCATCTCGGAGCTTGTCAAAGTTCTTCTCTAGTGGAATAGTAGGATAGGAAACTCTATCCAATTTCTCTTCTTTCTGCAGGAGTGGACCAATATCATCCTGTTAAGAAATATAGGGTTATTTTGTTTTAACAATTAAAAAAAAAAAATTTTAATCATAAAAAGTTTATTATCAACCATTAATTAAAATATAAATGGTTAGAATTTAAATTATTATGAATGAATAAATATTTATTAAATTATATTTTAAAATATAAAATCTAATAAAAAAGATTTTTTTATTTTATTTTATAAATCTCAAAAAAAAGTATCATTTAGTCAAACTTTATGAGATTAATGTTATTAACAATAAAAGACTTTTCTATGATTTTTAATTATTTTTCATCAAATAAATGGAATAAATATGTATAATGGTCTCAAATTTAAGTGGATATTAACAGAAGTTTACATATTTAATTTCACCTATCAATAAAATTTGTTAATTTTTTTTTTCTTTTACGGTGACTAATTTTTTGTGATCCGAATCGAGTATATCTTGACTTTTTGAGTAATATAACAAAGAGTTTTTGTCTAACCACTCAATCCCCCACAAGTGGTTAGTATGATTTAAATACTTGTAAACATCAATCTGAGCTTTATATTAATAACGTGTTTAATGGCTCTACTATGATTATTTTTAATAATCAAATGTGTTTAGTGGAATGTAAAATCATATTCTTAGAAATTGTCCAAAACATATTTCATGGTTTGTAAAAAAGGAAATCTAATATAATTGTTCTATCTGCATCTTTATTCTCCATCCTTATCTCTTTAGTTAGTGTTCATGGGACCTAATGTTTTCATTATGAATAACTGATTGACAATGAAAACTCACCGTGTGAACAGATTTATACTGTATTAAAGTAAGAAAAACTTTGATAAAGTAGAATTGACCATTAACCTCATTACGGGGGACTCTCAGCTCATTACAGGGTGTAAGGAACCTAATAAATTTTTTAAGATGAATTCAAAGTGCTTTAATATTTTTCAAATTTTATATTCTCCTCATTATTACAGCAAAGGTAATTTTTTTTAATTTTGTTATCATATTAGTGTAGATATGTGTTTTGATGCACAAACTATTATATTTTGACATACCAGACTGCATTTCAAGAGTTTCAGATTGACTCTGCTATAGTATGTCGGTGATCTTACTTTTTAGTTCCAATTCCTCTAATTTTGTTTTGTCTTATGAATGATGAAATTTTGAATTATATTGAAGCTTCTTTAATGGAGTCTATGAAGGTGACATCCAAAACTGCTTAAAGATTACAGAAAAAATTTGATAATTGGTAATGTAATTCAAGATATCGATAAGATGGTTAATAAAACTTTTGTAGAACTGGAAATGAATTGATAAAATGCTGAAAATGACACAATCAGATAGGCGGCTTTTATACTAGAAGAGGGAGAAGAATTGTCATTTAAGCAGCTCTTATTATTAGATTTTCACATAAAATTAGCTTTTAAGCACGGTGATGATGCCCTACATTTTAAAACTATAAGAGAAATAGGTAATAATTTTGATGATTGAGACCATGCCCTATCTCTTCCTCTTGAAAAATTAGGCCCAATGAATGAATTTTGAGAAAATAATGCTCAAACAGACACCATTTGCAGTAATCAATTCAGCAAAGATTCTTTTCATCAACCAAAATGTGTCTCATGGACGTTTGTAAAAGCATTTTCTTACAAGTAATACGAAGTTAATAATCCAATTTCATAACTTTTTCTCACATTCTTAACATAATAACTCATCATTAGTCAGTTTATAAAATTGGTTTCAACTGTTTGTATGGGTCTTGTTTATTCATTTGCAAACCAACTAATGACGGAAATTGTAAGATTGAATTGTAACTTAACATTGTTATTTTCTTATATTTTACGAAGACTCACCGTATGAACAGAGTTATATTGTCCTATTATATTGCCAACTTTATTGACTTTCCATCAACTTTTCTTTTAATCTTCAATTGAATTTAAATGTGGAAACCATTTGGGCTACTGAAATTGAATATCGATCTTGTGCTTCATAATTAATTATTTTATTATTGTTTGTGGCGGAAAAAAAAGATTAAAGTTACCATTTCGCTTTTTTTAGTGCTCTTGCAAAAGCTAAACTTTATAATTAATTATTAATTATACATCTGTTTCTGCTTATTATAAAATTTCAAACATGAAGATTAAAGTAGCTAAAGTGGTAATTACCTTCAAAAAGCCAAAGTTTATGGCACAAATTGATAAATGATTTAATTAATTATACAACCATCCCCGGTTAGCAATGTGTTACATTACAAATCGACTATAAAAAATGACTTCAAGAAACACAAATGACTAACAAACTGGCCGTTGATTAAGAGCCCGGAAGATTGATGAATTAACAATGTTTCCTAAAGAAAGCAACCCTCTCATCTTGATCTGAAATTTTTGAGAAAGTTTCTTCTTTCAACTATAATAAAAGGCTGCTGTTTAACTCGAGTAACTATATATTGCAATATAAAATGCAGAAGATAAAACATAATCATCAAGTGGTAGAATAATAATTAACTTTTTTATATATAAGGCAATTTCATCAACTAGCTGGCTGCATAATTCATAAGTTATACACAAATTCATATACTTTAATGTGTGTTGGATAACTTGGACCCTGAAAACTTCTCTTACCAAATTTATACATGCAAGAAACCATGGACGAAGCCAGGAACTTAAGGCAGGAGGTTCAAATTACAAACAACAATATGATTATAAATTAATCATAAAGAATATTAGCTGCAATTATGTACTCTAATATTGATATTTTATAATGCAGTGTACCAAATAAAACACAGGTCGTTTAATTGTAAAAGCCATTGAAACACACTGAAATAGAGATGAAAAAGTACAAAATCAAAATCTGATATCAAGTGATTATGTTGAATAGCAAGTTTTGTAATTTTGGGTAAAGCATAGCCCCTTTGCATTATCTCAATCAGCCTTAAGAGACTAACGCTAGCATCACTAAATATTATATGCCTCTTAACATTTAATGAAATAAGACTTGATCAACACAGGCAGGCTGCTTCAGCTGCTTGCGGTTCTTCCAGCTGCGTAAAAGCAAGCAAATTATGTTGGCAAGACCCAAATTTCAGAAGCAATTGATCGCTTCTTAACAAAGCCAAGAACCAATCGGTTTGTATTCAATCTAATATTTTTTTCTTCTTTTCAGGAAATGAATTGATTGCTTCCTATTAGGACAAGCAAAGCCTGGAATATAAACGAAAAAGAAACATGGAAATGTACCTTTTAAAGTGGTAGTAGAAAAAGTCAGCATAGAGGGCAGTCTGAATCAGGCCTGAAACCCAAGCTGTTTTCGGCATTTTGACAAACGCGCTCGTAAGTAATGATCTCCACAAGCAGAAGCACAAGTTAATGAGATAAATAGCAGAGAAAACTTAAGTATCCATCTGATTTTGTTCTCCGTGAAGAAATGACAAACCCAGTTGAGGATATGTAAAGCTCGGTAAGCACTACATAGGAAATAAAACCAAAAAACAAAAAAAGAAAAGTATCACCACCAGTAATCTAATGGAAGTAAACCGCTAGAGAAAGGGAGCAAACCACAGCAGAGAACATGATGAAATTCAGTAAAAAGCAGAACAAAATTCTTCCAAATATAAAACTAATTTACGCACAAAAAGGGGAAAAGATAGAAAAGATGAACAAGATCATAGGCTAAGAAAGTCTTGAAGATTGGCTTGCAGGCATCTGGATGTACTGTGCAAAGAAATTAATCGCCTGACCTTCATACAAAACAAATTTGTACAATTTAATTCTATAAAGCTTTGATGAATCAAGTAGTGCAAAAGTAAATATCAGAATGTGGACGGTACTAAACACTACTTCTAAACAGTAACAACAATTGTTACTACAACCAATACAAAAAATGAAACAATTAATTAGCTGCAGAACCATCATCATATCAAATCATTGAGGAACTGATTCCTCAACACCGACTTTCTGCTCTAAAACATTCTGCCACTAAATACTCATCTATAAACTTGCATCTATAAACTTCTTTTTCCAACCTTAATTTCCCTTTTTAATTATTAAAGAACTCAATTATTACTTATTGTATTAAAGTGAATTATTGCTGCATAAAAAATGTGCAATCAAGAGTAAGCTGGTTTATGCCAATACCCTGCCATGGACCCATTCACTTTCTTATGGTATGAATGGTTACGACCAATCTAGGTCAGCCACCTTGGGATCCTCTTTCAGCAATACTGATATGAAAACAATTTCTTTGGTTGACATAACATGTTTTGAGAACAACAGGAAGCACTTCTCATACCACAAGAAAGAGCACGAGGAATATGAAATATATTGACCAACTTTACTACATTGTACAATAATAATAGATTGTCTATATATTACTTTTTGATTAGAAGTGGTTCCATATAATTGAGGCATTAATAATATTTTGGGTTATTCCAGCCCAGCGCAACTCATTTTCACAGATTCTATCAATCTTTAGGATATAGAGACAAAGAAAAAGGTTCTATGGAAATCTTTTGTTTTGGACTTTTGGGGAAAATCTGGGAAGAAGTAATAGAAGATTTTGGCCTTGGTCACATAAAACTTTCAAGACACTCACTTTCCAGTGCTTAAAATTGGAATAACATTGTAGCTTTTGGACGGCTTTGATACTTACAGAGCAGCCATCAAAGCATTTGATTTGATTGATTATTTCTGGAACCGTGGCCAAGTTGAAACCAGTTATTAACAGTTTGTTAAACCTAAAAGCAGTTACATCACAGAAACATTCATCTACATACAATTTTGAGGACTGAATAGTAATCGGAACAAATGGAACAGTATAATCAATAGGATGCAAGAAAGTAAGCTGCTTTGGGAACATATAACGGCTTACCCAAGAAGGAAAACATAGTCTTACGTTGTCAATATTGCTTGACCTTTGCAGCGATACCAGATGGGGCAAGATGGCAACTGCTTCAAGATAGATTGAGAAACTCCACAAAATCTGTCAAAACAGCGTGCGTTTTCCATCAGAAATCAAATCTATTTACTAAATAAAAAGATAATTTACTATGAAACTGTAGTTGAATCTTACTTTCAAGCAAAATAGATTCATACCAAAACCCAATTTAAAGGATTACATAGCTACTAAATAAAAAGTTTGACAAGAATATGACCAAAAGACAAATTTTACCAGAAATGGAAAATTCAGAATCATTTACATTATGAAGACCTCTTTCCTAAGCAAACTGAATAACGAGAACAGTAGCAAAACCTGACTTTCCTACTAGAAGTTATTAAGCAACAAAAACTTGCCTAGAATAGCAAAAATGCGATTTTAAAGGTTTAAACAGTAGAATTTAAATTAAACATAACGAACCTCACATAAAATCTATGATTTTACCTTGCTATCGAAACTAATCCAATGATAATTTACATGCTCATACTTAGACAAGTGACCTCTCTTTGTGACCAAAAGAGGATCAATTCCTACATTGTAGTGACTCTACACTATTTTACAAATTCTTAGATTATTTAGAGAACCAAAAGTAGAAGAACATCACCGCACGCAGTAGATACCACCACATGAATCAGTGGCGTTCATGATATATATTCATTCACTCTGATAGATAAAGGAATCATTGGGAGTGTTGAGGCAGTCAAGCAAATTCTAGATACTAAGTCATGAAGAAATTACACCTAGAGCAGCAAATGAAACCAGTTGTTTTCATCCTGGATAAACAACTTCTAATCAGTGATTAGATAAAACTCATATCTAGAGCTCATTTAGAAACGAGATAATAAGATCCTATATTGTAAAGAAGATAATAAGTGCCTTCATAACTGTAGGAGATGATAAGCTCCTTGAGGTATTAATAGGAGAAGACTAAGAAACAGCTCCTATACTATAGCTCCTCGTACCTTACCTGTTCAAAAAGAATATTAAAATTTTCTATTTTCTATTCTATAGATCAACAATTGGTATTTGAGTTATAAAAGCAACATGGAGAACATATAAGATTTAAAAAAATTGGAAATCAGCCAAAGGACAGAACATGTGAAAATAATCATCAATCTTTACTTGAGAAAAAATGCTATTGGAGGATGAACCAGCTTTCACATGAAGTCTTTTATGGTGACTGATATTATTATTCTATATATTTATAGTGACATCTATATGTAGCAAATATCAAGTTAGTCTCCGAAATTTCAGTTTCCAGAGGGGTCTCAAAACACCAAAACCTAACACTTTAGTCACTTAAAAATGAAATATTGTTGAACTATTTACATGTAGAAGCATTCCAGTGTAAAATTTCTAATATGGCATAAAATGTGAAAGTTCAAGCACATATGATTCAGACTAGTGAATTACGACGGCAAAAACTACAGAAAATTGCACGTGCTTTATCATGCCTAACCATGGATTCATTTTGAACCACAAGTTGTAGCATTTGTCAATAAGAATTGCTTTCACTTTGGCACAGTTTAAATAGGTCATTTTCTTTAGCCAAAAATACATTGAATGGGAAACAAAAGAAGAAGAAGAAGACAAGAAAGTTTCATAACTCAATAGTATTATACTCATGGGGAATCAACACGGCCAAAACAAAACATGGGAGAGTCAGGAAATAATGTCTAAAGTTTTCTTCATCCTTGTTATATGTTTGCTTCACAACTTTATGGTACCGCATATACCAAACAATAGCGATTGAAGTTCCAAGAAGGACTAGCTTCATTACAGAGTTGTAGAATGAGATGTACCGTGTGAACAGATCAAGGTAACGAATGACAAAGATTATCACATAGAGTTTTTGAGTTTTAAGTGAAATTCTTGAGCACACAAATATTAAGGACCCTCATAGAGAACTATATAGCACAAATACTTTCCAAATATATGAATTAATTAACAAATTTACTAAAAATTTAAAAGATGGCAACATTAAAGAACATTGAATTTAGAGAACCTCTAAAGCCAAAAATCTCTCTGGTCCGGTCTGAAGCTAACAAAGTCCTGAAACACTAATCCTTGTACCACTTCCAATAAAATAAAAAAGACAAAAAGTGGGAATATGGATAATTTGAGGTGACAAGATTTTAGTTGCAGGTTGAACATTACGGATTATCTAAGAAAGTCTTATTCCCTATGGATACAAAATTAAAGCAAAAATGTAAACAACACAATAAACAGAACCAGAATAACAATAGCTTTGAAAATGAGAACTGATTTTATGGTTCAAATGCTGCAAATGCACAAGACCAGCAACCTTCGATCAAGCATTAAATTCTACAAACAACAAAAGCTTTTATGAACAGGTACTTAAAGAGTTTGGAAACTAAGTTTTATAGCCAACAACTGCATAAAGTGAACTAACAAGCTCTTAAATCAGGTGTCCGAAGAGCTCAAAATGTAACCACAAACTCATCTTTAATAAAATTTGGGATGCCATTTCGATCACAATGGTAAAACACAAATTTCTAGCTTTATGCACTACAAACTGGCAGTGACCAAAATGAAAAACAACCAAAAAAAGAAGGCTTTAAAAAGGAAAAAGACTACATGAGAAAGATGGGCTTTGAACATACATTGAGTCCCTGCCGAACACCTCTCCTCTTGTTGGCTCATAACTTGCTGAAAATCCAACGAAAACAACAGCTTTAACAGTGTATATAAACATTTTATTTCCATATCAAAACACTTTCAAATTATACTAGCACAAATTGAAATACAATTTAAACTTGTTGGATAATACACTTTTAACAACTTAATTAATCTCATTAAATATAATTAATCTAACAATCATTAATCAATGCCTATAAATTTGAATACTTTGAAAGCCATAAATTTCACTCAAAAGAAACAAACATACCTCCTCTCTGTAGGGATAAAAATATTCAGGAGCAATTCAATGTATTTGCGCTTCATAATCCTTGCTATACCTCTCCTAAATCCATACAAAGCATTAACAATGAAACACAAAAATCGCATTTTCAAACAGCTTTTCAAGCAAACCACGTTTTAAAACTACAGCTCCATATAGATCCTCACCCCAAATTCCTGAGATCACATTGTATCCACCTGTCGCTTAGAGCCCAGTCAAAAACTACGATTTTCAACTTCTGATCCGCTTGAAGCGTATCGACATCATTTGACACCAATTTCGCCTATAGTTGCCGAACAGATTCGGTAACAACCTGGCCATCTCATCTGTGAAATTTAAAAAAAAAAAAAAAATTAGCAAATATTTAGCACAAATGTGTTAGATATAAAAGTATAGGCTGTCCCTGTTTTGCTAAGCGGTGTCGTTTTCATCTAAGTGATAGAAGGATGGTGTGACGTCGTTTTGTAAAGACAGTGGGTAGATAAAAGTGAGTCTTCTGTACTTACCAACACTTAACGAAAAAGCTGAATTAAGAACTGAAATTCTCTCTAAACTTCATCCCCTATTCGTGAACCCTAACCTTCTTACATGGTATCAGAGCACCATTGACTAACGTCAAAAATGGCAGCAAACTCTGATAGTTCAAGATCTGATGATTTTGAGAAGATTGCTCAATCATCATCCGGCTCGCCGATCTCTCACAACTGCAATTTCATCAAGTCTTGGTCATCACTCCAAAGCTCACCAAAGACAACTATAGATTCGGCGTTCTCAAGTGTTATTCTCTGTAGGAGCTCATGAGTTGGAAGATCACTTAACAGGTCTGCTTCCATGTCCATCTCCTCTAATTTCTTGCAAAATAGACAATTCGAAGGATAAGAACACAGATCAAATTAGTGATTGTTTGATAATTGAGAAAATCAATCCAGCTTATTCCTTGTGGAAAAGAACTGACAAGTTCTTAGTTAGCTGGCTTCTTGCTTCAATTTCGGAAGGAATGTTTAGAACAATTTCGAAGTGTCAGTTCTCTACAGAGATCTGGTTTTCTCTTGAAGGAGTTTATTCCTGATTCAAAAGCTAAGGCTTTACATTTAAAGAACTTACTTCAAAACACAACTAAGGAGAATCTTAGCATTAGTGAATATGTGAGAAAAATGAAAGGAATTGCAGAAAGCCTCTCTGCTAGTGGTCAGATTGTTTCAGAGGATGATTTGTTACAACATATTTTAGATGGATTAGGGCCAGAATATGATGCTGTCGTTGTTAATCTTACATCACGTATTGAATCACCTAATGATTCCGTGTCATTGCAAGAAGCACAATTTCTGCTCCAAAAGTATGAAATACGCCTTGACAAGTTCAATTCTATTGACTTTCACCATAGTTCAGCTCACACTGTGTCCACAGTTAAAGCTAAAGCCTCAATAGAACCAAACACTGTTCCTACAAATGCTTATAATTTGACTCAAGCCACTGGACCCTCTTTTGATACAGTTGGTCATCACAAAGTGAATAATTCCTATTCTGTACCTTTCTCTCAACCCAGTCATGTGAATTTTCCTAACCACTTTAATCCATTCCCTCAATCACAACCCTCATTTACTCAACAATATGGTTATAGTTCTAGAGCTAATGGACCTGTCTCTTATAACACTTTTGGAAGAGGTCGTGGCCGAGGAAATGGTCGAGGAAGGCCTATATGTCAAGTTTGTAACAAAACAGGACACATAGCCATCCAATGTTATCATCGTTTCAACTCTAACTACAATGGTGGTTTCACAATGACTGGTAATCACAATCAATACGGAGGTTTAATGGTCCAGTTCAGAGTTACAGTGGGCCTCCTGGTTCAACTTATCAAGTTGCTGATCCAAGATCCAATAATGGTTTTCATGTGCCTAGCTATCAAGGCTATCAAGGTCCTAATCTGACAGCTGTACCACCTCAGAATTATAAGGGCATCAATAATTCAAGTCCAGCTCAGAGTTCTGGTTTTTCAGGTTCAACCATCTCAGAATGTTTCTCAGAGTTCTGGTGATCTTAATTAGGCACATTTTGTTGCTCAATTTGTACCATTTTCTAGTCACATGAACAATGCTGGTTCATGTGTGACAAACACATCCTTTCCAGTTTCAAATCTAACCTCTGGTGGTCCTAATATGACGGTTTTAACAGCTTCCTCATCCACTCCACAAGACCCTATCTGGTACATGGACTCCGGGGCCACAGATCATGTCACATCTGATTTGTCTCAGCTGAATACCTGTCAGGATTATGATGGAACTAGTCAACTTCAAGTCGGAAGTGGTGAGTTTTTACATATCACTCATACTGGTTTTACTTTGTTACCTAGTCAATTGCAAACTAAGTGTCTTCATTTAAAAAATGTTCTTTGTGTCCCTAGAATAACAAAAAATCTTCTTAGTATATCCAAATTCACCAAAGACAATAATGTTGTAGTGGAATTTAATTCTGATTGCTGTGTTGTCAAGGACAAAGTCACCAGGGCAATTTTACTACAAGGAGAGCTTAATGCAGGCCTATATCAGTTGGCTCTTCCCTCTCAATTCACATCTTCTTCCCTGTTTTTTCAAATCGCGCCTTACCAAAGAATAGGATATACACCGCATCAATCCCAATCCCCGAATCTTCAATAAACCATTCTGATTGTACTAAAGACAGTTCAGTTTCAAATGTATCTTCTAAAGATCACATGTCTACTGTTTTTCAGAAGTCTGATGTATGTAGTACTAGGAATACAATAAAGAATTCTGTTTGTTCTCAAGATAGTAAAGATCAAAAGTCTGCTATTTTTCAGTCCTCTAAAATTCAAACTGATGTATGTGGTACTAGTAATACAATAAAACATTCTGATTGCTCTCAAGACAATTTCATTTCCAATGCATCTCTTAAGAATATTGTATCTACTGATGTTGCATGCTCTACTATTTAAACTGATGTGTGCAGTGCTTGTGATAATTGTGTTAAACTTATTTCTGGTTGCAATGCTGCTGCATGTACTGTTACTAATGCCGTCACTACTAATGTGGTTGCTCCTGTTGCATATTCTGTATATACTCCTGACTGTGTCCTGTCTTACATACCTGATCATACATTCTCTAAGGTTGCAAATCCTAGTTGTGATATGTCATCTATTTACTTAGCCAATACTCATAATCATAGTTCCATGATTTGGCATCAAAGGTTAGGCCACCCTCACTCCACTGTTTTTAAGAAAATTGTTCATCATATGATTACAACTGACTCAACTTTGTCTAAACCTATTTCTACAATTGATTTTTGTGAGGCTTGTCAGTTAGGTAAAATGCATCAAAACAGTTTTCTGTTTCAAGTTCTAGACAAGCTCACCCCTTCCCGAATTAGTACATAGTGATATCTGGGGACCTTCTCCCTTGGCATCATCAAGGCTTTAAATATTATGTTCAGTTTCTTGATGATTTCAGTAGGTTCACCTGGTTATTTCCTCTTAGGACCAAGGCTGAGGTTAAATCCATCTTTGTTAAATTTCATCATTTAGTTGAACGACAATTTAATTGCAAATTAAAATGTCTTCAATCTGATCAAGGAGGTGAATATAAGAGTCTTATACCATATCTAACCACTGAAGGCATTCAATTTAGGCACTCATGTTCCTATGTTCATCAACAAAATGGCCGTAGTGAAAGAAAGCATAGACACATAGTTGAAACTGGCTTGACTTTGCTTGCTCATGCATCTATGCCTTTATCTTTTTGGTGGCATGCATTTGAAACTGCTGTATTTTTGATAAACAGGATGCCTTCATCAGTCTTGAATTATTCTTCTCCTTATTATGTTCTATTTCATAGGAATCCAGTTTATACTACACTAAAAGTGTTTGGCTGTGCTTGTTTTCCTTTTTTAAGAGTCTTTAACAAACATAAATTTGACTTTCATTCTTCTAAATGTGTGTTTGTGGGTTATAGTTTAGTTCATAAAGGATTTAAATGTTTAACTTCTGAAGGAAAAATAATCATTACCCCTAGTGTTAAATTCAATGAAACTGTCTTTCCTTTCTCCACTGATTTTCTCAATTCTTCTGTCCCTTTAGAACCTTCTTCAACTAGTGCTTGCTCTAACACTCCAACTAAATTTCCTTTTATGTCCTGGCCTGCTAATAGCTCTTCTGATGTATCTTGCTCTCAAACTAAGTCCTTGTCATCACTGTCTAAGTCGAATATTCCCACTACATCTCATTGTCCTACACACATGCCTAACTCTGTCTCACCATCTCATTGTTCTCCACATGTGTCTAAACATGCTACACTACCACAATCAAAAGTGCCAACTGCATCCCATTATTCTCAACCAGTATCTGTCACTTCTTCAACAACTTCCTCTTCTCATTCTCAACGATTAGTTTCACTGCCTATAACACCCTCACATACTTCTACTTCCACATCAGAAAATACTTGAGACTCTTTCTTGCATTCTCCACAAACTATACCTTCCGACCATTCGATTTCCACTTGCCCTCTTGAAGTTGATTTGTTCCAGCAGCAATCCTCTGTATCTTCTGAACAGTCAGGTGTTTGTCCTAACATTCACCCCATGATTACTAGAGCAAAATCAGCAGCAACTATGGCCAAAGATAAAGCAGTTTTCTTAGCTCACAATGCCTGCTCCACCCTTGTTCCTGAACCACGACTGTCTCTGCTGCTCTAAATTCACCTGAGTGGAAACAAGCTATGCAATTAGAATTTGATGCCCTATTAGCTAATGGTACTTGGTCTCTTGTACCTTTCACATCAGATATGCATGTAGTGGGAAATAAATGGGTCTTTAGAACCAAATTCAATGCTGATGGGACATTACAGAAGTATAAAGCCAGGTTAGTTGCAAAGGGGTTCCAACAAACTGCTGGGTTAGATTACTTTGAAACCTTCAGCCCTGTTATCAAGCCTTCTACTATTCGTATTATTTTCACCCTAGCTGCCACTTATAATTGGGATATTCAGCAAATCGATATAAATAATGCTTTCCTCAATGGTGATCTTCATGAGACAGTATATATGCTTCAACCTCCTGGTTTTCTGGATTCCACCAAGTCCACTTATGTATGTAAACTCCATAAAGCCCTTTATGGTCTAAAGCAAGCCCCTAGGGCCTGGTTTGATAAGCTAAAAGAAGCTTTGGTTTGTAAAGGCTTTCATAACTCCATTTCAGATACTAGCCTGTTTATCCACAAACAAGGAGGCAATGTTACTTACATTCTTATATATGTTGATGATATTTTAATTACTGGTTCTGATAGTGAATTTGTTCATCAATTGGTCAAGAATCTTAATGATCAGTTTGCTCTTAAGACACTTGGAGCTATTCATTATTTTCTGGGGTTAGAAGTGACTAGAAATTCAGCTGGAATTCATCTTAAGCAGTCCAAGTATGCTTCGACACTTGTCCCAAAACTCGATGGTTGAAGCTCACCCTTGTGCTACTCCTATAGCTCTAGGCACTAAATTGTCCCCTGAAGATAGTCTTCCCTTTGATAGTCCTAGTCTCTACCGAAGTACTATAGGAGCTTTGCAATATTTAGCACTTACCAGGCCTGATATAAGCTTTATAGTCAATAGACTTAGCCAGTTTCTTCAAGCACCCACTATTCTACAAGGTGGCGACGTAAAAGGGTTTTACGATATCTTAAAGGTACTCTTAGTCATGGATTATTATTCAGACCAGCAACTGCCTTACATCTTGAGTGTTATGCTGATGCCGATTGGGCCAGCAGTCCTGAAGACAGGAGATCTACTAGTGGATACTGTGTTTATCTTGGTCCTAATCTCATTCAGTGGAGCTCTAAAAAGCAGAAAGTAGTAGCTTTGTCCTCCACTGAGGCAGAGTATAGAGCATTAGCCCACACAGCCACTGAAGTAGCCTGGTTACAGAGTCTTTTTGCAGAATTAGGACTTACACTTGATCAATTTCCTATCATTTGGTGTGATAATGTGAGTGCTGGTGCGTTGGCTGCAAATCCTGTTTTTCATGCTCGCACTAAACACATCGAAATAGATGTTCACTACATACGGGAACAGGTGCTTGCCAAGAAACTTAAAGTGCAATATGTTCCTTCTAAATTTCAGATTGCTGACATCCTGACCAAGGCATTGTCAGCAGCTCAGTTTAGTGCACTAAAGAGCAAACTGAATGTAGTAGCAGCTAATGCAAAAGATGACAATAATAAAAAATTTGTCTAGCTAACAAAGATTGGTTTGATCTGCATCAATCTCGCAATGTAAGCAATTGCTCACTTGGCTTGTAGTCAGAATGTAACTGCAGCTGATGTAATTGTTGGTTGTTGGTTCTCAGAGTGCGTAATCGATGTGGTGCAATTATTGGTTGTTGATTGCTGCAGTGCAGAATCTGAAATCTGGTTACTGACGTTATAGGTTGTTGATTGTCGAACTGATATTCGCGTAATGTTGCGTGTGAATCTGAAATCAGCCATCGGGCCTCCGTAGGTTGCTTGGTTGCCGGTTAGTAAGCTGCGTAATGAAGTGTTGAACTGATCATTGCGGTAATGCCGTGAATCGAAACTCGCCATCGTTCTTGTAGGTTCGGCCTTGGTTGACCGAAGTGCGTGAATGAGGCAGTTGAATCTGATATTGCAGAATGAGGTGTTGAATCTGATATTGCAGAATGTAGTGCAGAATCTGATGTGGTGCAATTATTGGTTGTTGATTGCCGCAGCGCGTAATCAAATCAGCCATTGACATGCTTATAGGCCGGTTGTTGATTGTTCAACTGAGTATTGCGCAATGAAGCGTGAATCAAACTGCCATCGCTTGTAGGTTCAAGTTATCGGCCTAAGTTCGGGCAGAATCGCAACGTTGTTGCCAATCTCGATACATCGCGTAATGAAGTGTTGAATCTGATATTCGTGTAATGCGCGTAACTCAAATCTGCCATCAAGCTTGTAGGTTGCTTGTTGGTTCGCGAAGCCGTGCGTAACGAGGTGCGTTGAATCGATGATTGCGTAACTCAGCGTAATCAAATCTGCTACCGTTGTAGGTTCGTTGGTTGACGAAGTGCGCAATGAAATGTTGAATCAAATGTTGGAAACTCAGTCAACATTGCTGCTACATTGATTGCTGGAAGTTTTATTGATGACTTTATTTGTAATGCAATCAGAATGCTATGTGTCAGAATGTTATGTCAAATGATAAAGCTAAGTTTTTTTTTTTTGTGTCAAGCTAAAACTGGAACCCAGTTTAGCTTGAGGGGGGATGTTAGATATAAAAGTATAGGCTGTCCCTATTTTGCTAAGCGGTGTCGTTTTCATCTAAGTGATAGAAGGATGGTGTGACGTCGTTTTGTAAAGACAGTGGGTAGATAAAAGTGAGTCTTCTGTACTTACCAACACTTAACGAAAAAGCTGAACTAAGAACTGAAATTCTCTCTAAACTTCATCCCCTATTCGTGAACCCTAACCTTCTTACAAAATGTTCTATTAATTTTAATGATTAAGTATTTGAGACGACAAAAATGACCTAGACTGTCGGCGGTTGAGCAGGCGGGACCGTCGACAGAGAACGGAAGGGAGAGGACATGCGTGATTGATACGGCTCGTTTGAATTAACTCTAAACCCGAAGCCACACGGCGATACTAGAGCGGACTTGACAGAGTCATATCGCCGTTAGCCACCAAGAAAGGAGACGTGGCCTAAGTCTGTAGCCCCTGCTATCACCATCCTGCATTTTCTTCATATAAATTTGCATGATTGGATAATGTCATAAAAGTCCCTCATATGCTTATATCATTTCAATTTTCTCCTGACAGAATACTGACAGAATACTAAGTAGTCCCTTAAATCTATAATTAATATCATATTTAACCTTATAATCCAAAATTTATACTCATGCCATTGCTCACCTTCAACATCTTCACCCCCCTACACTCAGTAATCAGTTCACAAACTTGAAGTTTCTTAATAACCAAAAACTCTGCTTTACTAGTCTTGGTCAACCTCGCCCACTCATAAATTCATATAGTAGAAGAAGTTGACTTTCTTTTTGCATAGGATAAAATTAATAAAATGAGATTAGAAAACACTTCCACACAATCAACATCTTTGGTAGGTGGGATTTTGTGTTTATTTAGCTCATAGAATTAAGATGAAGTTGATTGATTATTCTACCAGGAATGCTTGAAACGACGGCGTACTGGATATTAGTGGAACGGTGTCGTTTTGGATAGCTTCAAGATGAATCCTAACCATTGATCCAATGACAATCCAACGGATGAGAATTCGCTACAAGTCAACACTATAAAAGAGAAAGTCTTCATTTCCAAAAACAAAGAGGCTTCTCACATCGAAAAAGAGTGTGATCTCTGTGTTCTTTGTACGCAGTTAGGGTTCATGTTATTCCGATTCTGATTTCGTGTGTAATCTGAGTAAATCTTGAGTGGTTTGGTGTAATAATTTGAGGAAGAGTAAAAGAGCTCTTATTCTAGGGATTTGGGGGTTAGAGTATTCCTAGGGTCAGATTGCAGGTTTGATTTCAGAAGTGTTTGAGTTGGGATTTTAGGCGTATTCGAATCTAGGGCTGTAAGTGATTGATTATTATTAATAGTAGTGCAACGAACTCCCCTTTTCCGGAGTTCAATGTGGATGTAGCTTGCTCAAAAATAGAGCAAGTGAACCACGGTAAAACTGTTGTTGTTGTCTGCATGTGTGCTTTCTTGATTCTGGATAGTTTGGTCGTGATTTGTTTCTTGATTATTGCATAACAGTGGTATCAGATCCTTTACTTAGGCAATAACCTTTGGGTGTTTGGATTAGGGTTTCCTTAGATTTAAAAATTAGGGTTTCTCAATTTTGGGGTTTCCTCAAATCTAGGGCTTCTTGATCAAATTGAGTGCTCTTAGAGCCAAGATCCGAGATTATCAGTCTCAATTACACTAAGGGGAAAACAAATTAGGGTTTTTGTGGGTCATGTTGTAAAGAGTCAGATCTGTATCGAGTTCTTGAATTCTTAGTTCCTGTAGATGCAAAACATCTACCGTCATGAAAATAGGGCCTGATCCCGTGAGGTTGAGGCCACTGACAATCCGCTAGACCTGCACACATGAAAGGGCAAGCGTGAAGCTTTCGGAAAACATCGGGGTGGTGTTTGCCGTAGGCACTCCGACGCTCAAGTCAGCAAAGTTGAAAAAGATTTAATAAGAATTAAGGAGAAGAAGAATTACCAGGCGTCTTGTTGGAAGCTAGGACTACGGTAGAGGCATCGGGTTCTTGGGAGCAAGAACTTTAGGAGCAAATAGATGGTTTTGAGTAGTGTAGATTGACTGTGGGAGATTGCATCCCTAATGAGAAGGCAAACCTCTATTTTTATAGTGAACCCAAGGGGTTGGAATCCTAGTAGGACATTGAGTCATCTTTTTTGGGAGATAATCCCTATCAAGAAAGAAATATGATTTCTTGACCTTATCAGATTAAGTTTACTAGTTTGAGTAAGGTTCAAAATCTTAGCAGAAGAGGAAATAGAATATGACTCTGATTTCCTATTTATGGACTGTTGTAGGCTAATGAGCTGAAACCCAATTCAGCTTAACTTATAGGATAGCCCAACTCATAAAGTGGGCAGTTCACAAGGTGATTTTAAGCGTAGGCCCAATCAAGATTGGGCTGAGGCCTTGGGCCGTGTCATGTTTATTTCGTTATTGGGTCTCGTCAAGCTCAAGACGATTTTTGGCTCTAACAGTTAGCCCCCCACTCTCTAAGTTAAAGAGTATTTGGCTTAGAGACTAGATTTAATCGAATGAGTGCAGACTGAGCGGATTAGTGATAGCAGCTCGTTAGGTCGGATGGACCATTGTGTGGATTAGGTCGATGACTTGTCGATTTGAGGTGTAAGAACCCTTCACTCGGTATGGCTGACTGAATGTGTAGTTTCATGAACCGGGCAGAGCCAATCGAAGGTGTAGATCGTGGGATCGAATGCGTCAGAAGGTGGAAATCCGTGGATCGAAAGCAAGATCGACCGGAAGGTGTAAATCGTGGAATCGAGCAAGAATCGAGGTGTAAATCGGTCGATCCGAAAGCGTAAATCGATAAATCGGGTAGGACCGACCCGAAGGCGTAAATCGATAAATCGGGCAGGGCCGATTGAAGGTGATCACAGTAGACGATTCAAAACAACTTCATATGGTATCTCGCATGGTGTACAGTTATCCACCATAAATTGAATAAGAGAAGTAATGGCATGCATGTGAAAGAGTGGACCAAATCAAGAATATATTAAATGGAGAAGTAATAAGCCAAACAAACTCATGACTAAATGGAGAAGTGATTCATGGCATGCGTAAATAATAAACCAAATAAATAATAAGTCAAATAGAGAAAGATATACTATGCATGGGCTGCATGTGTTGAACAATAGGCTGAATGGAGAAACAAAAAGCCGAATGAAGGTGTTTGGCCGGATGGAGATGCATGAGGCCGAACGAAGGTGTTTGGTCGGATGGAGATGCAAGCAGCCGAATGAAGTTGCGAAGTATCGAACGAGACAAGTTTGGCCGAATGGGGCTCATTTGCATTGAAAGCATGAGATTGAATGGAAATAATAGCATGAAAATGTCATAGAGGAATAGGTCTTTGCCTAAATCCACTCGGTAGGTCGAGTGAGACTTTCAAAGCCAATTGAGATGAATATTCTTGTGTTGCTTAATTAATGCCCACTTGGCAGGGGACATTGACTCAATTCAGCAAGTGAAAAGAAAATCAAAGAATTCCAAATAAAGCTTCTAAGGAATATCAAAATCTTATTGTGTAGGAGGTGGAATAGAAAGCTTACCTCTTTAAAAATTTTGACATGTGGCATCTTGGGAACAAGGTGCATTAAATGGCATAAAAAGGTGTTTTAGCCTTTGAAGATTTGAAATCCTTTTTCTTTCCTTTGTTTCCTTTTGCTTTGAAAGAAAGTTTTTTTTTTTTTTTGTTTGAAAAACTTCCTACAGTCCCAAATTTCCCAGACGTGTTTCTCTGAGATTTCTTTGGTAAAGTTCGTATTCCTTTGCTCTTTCTTTGATTCTTTTTTAGTTCCAAAGGGTGTTGAAGTTTTTTGAGTGACTCTTTGGGAGTTTTGATATTTTTTTTTTTAAGGAGGCTGGATGGGTTTTATGAATTTCCTCTGTTTTTTCTACAAAGTTTTGTTTTCCAATAATTCCTGAGGTTTTTGAGAGGAATTTGGTGATTTCTGGAGAGGATTCAGAACTGTTATTGGCAAGTTTTTGGGGGAATTTTGACATTATTTACGGATGGGGAAAGAGATTTAGAGGTGGTTTTCTTTTATTTTTTTTTATTTTTTATTTTATTATTTTTTTGGGTTCTTGGGCAGTGTTCTAAGTGGAGTAGGAGATAACCGTTTGCACAAGAATAGTCCGAGTTAAAAAATACCGTCGCTCAGCTCATCCTTTTATGCCCGTGTAGCAGAGCCAAATGAATCCAAGGAGATTTGGGTAGTAGTAGGAGTGTGATATTGGGTAAAGCGACGTAAAGTATTGAAATCAGGCTTTTTTGAAGATTCATGGCCGATTTTGGTGATCAGAGAAAGAAAGAATGAAGTAGAGGAAAGTTGTCTGGTGTTGTTAAAGAAGAAACAAGTGTTCAGATTGAATTTGCAGAGAGAGAGATTGGTGTGATTATGAGCAAAGTGTTTTGTGGGAATTTTCCGAGTTTGAGAAGGTAATGAGAAAGCATGAGAACCAAAAAATAAAATAAAAAAGAGAGATGAAGACAGAGAGAGAAAGTTGAGAATGTTTCAAGAAGATAATGAGAAAACGTAGAACAAAAATATTGAAACACGGATTATACACGTACCTGAGAAGAAATCGGAGAGGCGAGTTCACGACCGTCGGAGTCTTCGTATTGATGAACAACATTGGTGCTGTATAAGCGGGAGACTGAGATGGCAACCAGAGTGATGGTATGGCTTAGAGACCTGGGAAGGAGAGTTGAGGATACAATTCTCTTGAGAGATCGAGAGGACGCCATTGATGACTTAGAGTAGATGTTTAGAGACAACTGTGTTTGCAGAGTTACAACTATTTACTCATCCAGTTTTAAATTTGTATCCGTGGAATCATGCAATGTGATTCTTTGTAGAGTTCAAGTTTGCTTGACCGTGTGGGATATCGTTTTGCCAAAGCCACGGCGTGGTTTTGCCGTGCTGCTAAATTTCAACAGAGTCAAGTGGGAACATTGACTCCAACTTCGAGGACTTAATTAACAGGGACCGGGCAGAGTTGGAAGAGGCTTGGTGGAGTCAAGTGATCTTTGTTGAATACTTAGGGAGACTATAGGAGTTGGTGATCTAGCCATGTGAGAAGGTTCTAGGCTGGTTGGTCTGAGTGATGCTTTTGGCAATTCCTACAACAATTAGTTTGGCTATTCTCTATGCATGGGTGTTATAAGATTTTGCATTGGATTGACTGAGACTTAGAACCGTGAGTTAGGTGCTTGTTGGTGAGGTGGCGACTTGGTCTCCAACATCAATCGAAAGAGGCTCCTTGCTTCCAGTTGTGTAGCAAGTCATTTGTAGTAAGATGATTGTCAGGGCCCTACGGTGGGCATCAAATTGTAGATGCAAAAAATCTACCATCATGAAAATAGGGTCTGATCCTGTGAGGTTGAGGCCACTGACAATCCGCTAGACCAAGAGTCTTGTCGAGTTCTTGGGAGCAAGAACTTTAGGAGCAAATAGATGGTTTTGAGTAGCATAGATTGACTATAGGAGATTGCATGCCTAATGAGAGGGCAAACCTCTCTTTTTATAGTGAACCCAAGGGGTTGGAATCCTAATAGGACATTTAGTCCTATTTTGGGAGATAATCCCTATCATGAAAGAGATATGATTTCTTGACCTTATCAAATCAAGTTTAGTAGTTTGAGTAAGATTTAGACTCTTAGTAGAAGAGGAAATAGAATAGGACTCTGATTTCCTATTTATAGACTGTTGCAGACTAATGAACTGAAACCCAGTTTAGCTTAATTTATAGGATAGCCCAACTCATAGAGTGGGTAGGTCGTAAGGTGATTTTAAGCGTAGGCCCAATCGAGATTGGGTTGAGGCCTTAGGCCGTGACATGTTTATTTCATTATTGGGCATTGTCAAGCCTAAGATGATTTTTGGCGCTAACAGTTCCCAAACACAAAATCAAACACAAAACCATGACCAA
Organism: Pistacia integerrima; assembly: GCA_026225825.1. Taxonomy (NCBI): domain Eukaryota; kingdom Viridiplantae; phylum Streptophyta; class Magnoliopsida; order Sapindales; family Anacardiaceae; genus Pistacia; species Pistacia integerrima. Next base: position 27,754,779 of record CM047748.1, read on the forward strand.
CACCACCACCCGAATGGAGATCTCCTAATATGATGGGAAGATCGACTTCGGGAGTTGGAAGAAGAAAATGAAAGCCCTACTTTCGCACAACAAAGTTGGCCTTGCTCTGGAGAAAGATCCCAAGAAGTGGCCTAAAGAAAAACTGAAGAAGAAGGAGGAGATTGTTGAAGAAGCTTACAACTTGATCGTGATGAACCTATCAAACAGCATACTGAGAAAGGTTGATGGAATCAAAACCCCTCTGAGGTTGTGGGGTAAGCTCGAATCCTTGTATGCTCTTCATTCTGCACCAAATTTAGCATTCCTTAAAGGTACCCTATTTTCATATAAGATAGATAACAATAAGACCATAGAGGAAAACTTGGATTAATTCCTAAAAATGACACTAATTTTAAAGGGAACAGATCAAGAATTAGGGGAAATCAGTTTGGCTATGATACTGTTGAATTCCTTAAATGATGACTACCAAGTAGTCAAAAATGCAGTTCAGTACTCCGGTACTGTACCTACTGTTGACTTGATAGTGGCAGGTCTTAAGGCTAGGGAACTAGAATTAAAAGTTCAAAAACGAAATGGAAGCAACCTGTTTGTGAGGGGAAAACCTAATAATTTTCAACCTGCTAAAGGAAACCATTATAGCCAAGGGTCCAAAAACAAGAACAAGGGTAAATGGAATAATAGACAAAAGACTAAGTCTAGAAAATGTTTTTTCTATAACAAAACTAGCCATCTAAAAAAGAACTATTTTGAGTGCCTTAAGAAACAAAAATAGGGAAACACAGAGAGCAACCTAGCCTCTACCACACACTTAGGAGAAGAAACAGAAGTACTGTCTGTTTTTGTTTTTGATAATACAAAAGATTGGGTAGATTCAGGGTGCTCATTCCACATGAGCCCTAACAGGGTCTGGTTTCAAGATTTCGAAGACTATGATAGGGATACTGTGTTCATGGGGAATAATAATGCTTGTAGGGTGAAAGGAATAGGAAACATAACCCTTAGACTTTGTAGTGGAAAATTGACAAAACTCACACATGTTAGGTTTATTCCTGAACTAAAAAGGAACCTTATCTCATTAGGAACCTTAGATGAGGCAGGGTGTTGTTATAGAGCCGAAAATGGGTGGCTGAATGTGTATCGGAACCAAAACCTAATCCTGAAAGGAGAAAAAAGGAATGGATTATATATACTTTGTGGGGAGTACTGTTCTGATTGCTTCAATAATGCCCTAGTCACCTCAAACCTATCAGTTACTGAAAATGGCATCTTAGGATGGGTTATATGAGCCAAAGAGGGTTAGATATCCTAAGCAACCAAGGTATGTTAGGAAAAGAGCCTGTATCAACCCTGGTTCTTTGAGAACTATGTTCTAGGCAAACAACACAGAGTTAGTTTCCAAAAGGGTATACACCTAGCCATAGGATGCCTAAAGTATATCCATTTTGATTTGTGGGGGCAGCAGTTACTTAATGTCAATTGTGGATGACTTCAGCAGAAAAGTGTGGATTTACCCCTTAAGAACCAAGGATCAAGCCTGTCCAAATTTAGAGAGTTGAAAGCCCTAGGAGAAAATCAACTAGACCGGAAAGTAAAAGCCCTAAGGCCTGACAATGGACTAGAGTACTGCAACACTAAATTTGATAAATTCTGCAGTGAGCAAGGCATTTTAAGACATAGAACAGTGAGAAAAACTCCTTAGCAAAATGGGGTAGCTAAGAAAATGAACAGAACTCTCCTAGAAAAAGTTAGATGTTTGCTATTCACCTTAGGATTACCTAACACCTTTTGGGAAGAGGCTTTGTCCAGCTGACCTACTTAATCCCATGAAGTCCTTTTACAGCCACAAATTTTAAATGCCCTGAAGAGGTGTGGTCTGGTAGAAAGCCTAGTTTAAATCACTTGAGAGTATTTAGGTGTATAGCCTGTGCACACACAGTAGGGGGAAAACTAGATCCTAGGTCCACTAAGTGTGTATTCTTAGGATACCAAGAAGGGACCAAGGGATATAGACTCTAGGACAGAGAGTCACTAGGGGTAAAAAAAACATCATTTCAAGGGATGTAATGTTTAATGAAGGGATTTTCCCTTGCAAACCCACAAACCAAGACATAGGAAACCACACTTCACTTGATCAAATAAACCACTCAATAGAGACCACTTCAATTGAGGTGGAGCCTGTAGGTAAGCAGGCCAGTCCACCTCAACCTGATGATGAACAAGTACCAAAAATCCAACAAGGACCAGATAGTCCAGAACCTAAAGAGGAAGAAGCTGTAGCAAATGCATCCGAGCCACAACCTGCCCAATTGGAGCACTACTAACTTGTGAGGGACATAATAAGAAGAGAGGTAAGACCCACTACTAGATTCTCTTATGCTAAACTAATATACATTGCCTTGCTTGCAGGAATAGAGGTTCAAAGAATGGAACCAAACTCTTATGAAGAAGCAATGAAGTCCAAGGAAAAGGAAAAGTGGAGGGTAACAATGGAAGAGGCAATGAGATCACTTGAGGTAAACAAAACCTGGTCCTTAGTTCCTAAACCAAAAAACTAGAAACTGATCCAGTGTAAATGGCTGTTTAAAATAAAAGAGGGTATTTCAGCTACTAACCCACCTAGGTACAAAGCTAGGTTAGTTGCTAAGGGGTACATCCAACGGGAGGGAATAGACTTTAATGAAGTATTTTCCTCCGTAGTCAAATACAAGACCATTAGATTAATGCTCTCTATAATTACCCATTACAACCTTGAGTTAGGACAAATGGACATAACCACTGCCTTCTTGCATGGTAACCTAGAAGAGAAAATTTACATGTGCCAACCTATAGGTTTTGTGGACTATAAAGTCCCTGATCATGTTTGCATCCTACACAAATCTCTGTATGGACTGAAACAGTCCCCTAGGCAGTGGTACAAGAGGTTTAACACTTTCATTCTAAGCATAGGGTTTACTAAGAGTAGATACGACAGTTGTTTTCATTTTAATTTGAATAAGGATATGTCTATTTATCTCTTACTGTATGTGATGATATGTTGCTTGTAAGTAAGTCCAAATCAAAAATACTTGAGCTAAAGGGAAATCTTAAGTCAGAATTTGACATGAAGGATCTAGGAAATGCAAAAAGAATCCTAGGAATGGGCATTACTAGAAATAGGAGCAAACATGAGCTAAAAATTAGGCAACAATCATATTTGGAAAAACTGGTGTCTAAGTTTGGTATGGCAGACTCTAAACTGGTGCCTATGCCTCTTGCAAACCATTTTGTGTTAAACAAAAGTCAACACTATAAAGTCTTCATTTGCAAAAACAGATAGGCTTCTCACATCGAAAAAGAGTCAGTTCTCTGTGTTCTTTGTATGCAGTTAGGGTTCATGTTATTCTGATTCTGATTTCATGTGTAATCTGAGTAAATCTTAAGTGGTTTGGTGAAATCATTTGAGGAAGAGTAAGAGAGCTCTTATTCTAGGGATTTGGGGATTAGAGTATTCCTAGGGTCAAATTGCAAGTTCGATTTCAGAAGTGTTTGAGTTAGGATTTTAGGAGTATTCGAATCTAGGGCTGTAAGTGATTGATTCTTATTAATAGTAGTGCAGAGAACTCCCCTTTTCCGAAGTTCAACGTGGATGTAGCTTGCTCAAAAATAGAGCAAGTGAACCACGGTAAAACTGTTGTTGTTGTTTGTGTGTGTGCTTTCTTGATTCTAGATAGTTTGGTTGTTATTTGTTTCCTGATTATTGCATAACAGAGTGTTTCTCAGCATTTCCAAGATTTGGACATTCTGATATCTTTTCATTTGTCACTCGGGCTTCATCACAATGTAAGCTCTCTGTTCCTTCTCTACTTGTTTAACATATGGTATTAGCACTTGCTCTGTCTCATAACAGTTCTATTTAGACATTGTTATACATCGTGTTTGAATGGAAAATCTGCTAATGAAAGAGCGATTTGGTCAGTTTGATCGAATTTATGTGATGTGCTAAGACAATGTAGTGATAAAGCTCGATTTCTCCCATTTTTTTTCAATTACTCTTCGACATGGTTGTCAAGTTGGGATTTGGAGTATTGGAAACAATACCGCATACAAGCACAATAAAGCTAGGGACACCGAAAAACCTGCACCAAAATTATGTACCGGCCTACGTGTACCAGCCGCGTGAATTTTTTTTTAATTTTTTTCTAATGAACGGTCGTCCAAAAAATTTGGACGCCCGTCCATATTATATGGACGGGGGTCCATATACCAGGGACGGGCGTCCCTATTTAAAGGACGCCCGTCCATAAATAAAATATAATAAAAAAATTTGCAAAACATTAGGGACTGCCGTCCATCCATTATGGACGGCCGTCCATTACTTTTGGACGGGCGTCCACCAATAATGGACGCCCGTCCTTGATCCACGGGCATCCATTTAGAATGGACGGCCATCCATACTTTTAATAAAAAAAAAAAAAAAAATCTAAACAAAAACCCATTCTTCTTCGTCTTCATTCCCCATCTCCTCTCTTTTTCTTCGTCTTCATTCCCCATCTACACAACATAGGCAAGAAGATCGAAGATATCAGATAGAAACTTCATGATATTTCTTGGCAAAGCAAACAGTATTGCCTTGAGGATATTGGTAACAAGGATGAAAGAAAGGATCATGCTTTTTACAGATTGAACGAACTGAGAAAAGCCACCTCCTTTGTACTAGATGACCATGTTGTTGGCTGTGAGGATGATGCTAAGAAATTGTTGGCTAAACTTCTTGGTGGGGGCCGCGGAGAGGTGTGATTTCTATTTTTGGTATGGGTGGTTTAGGTAACAACATGGTCATCTACTACAGATTACAAAATCATATATTCATCCTCTGGTCAGTGGTCACTACAGATCACAGCTAAAACTAAGTTTCAAGATTGAGCTTGGGTTTCAGTCTCTCCATATTACAAAACTGAAGATTTCAAAGGATTCTAAAATCTTTCCACATCATGCTTGAAAGGGAGGATGAAGAATCTTTTAGAAGTAAGAAGCAGATGAGTGCAGAATAGTTGGAGCGACAACTGGAGAAGATGAGTCAAGAAGATTTGGAGTGGTATCTTCAAAAATGGTTGAATAGCAAGTATGGACGCCCGTCCAAATGTGAGGGACGGGCGTCCAACGTAAGGGACGGCCGTCCCCAAAGTTTTTTGTTTTTTTTTTTTCATATTTGGGTCAAGGACGGGCATCCATTATTTATGGACGGCCGTCCAAAAGTAATGGACGGCCGTCCATAATGGATGGACGGCCGTCCCTAATGTTTTGTAAATTTTTTATTATATTTTATTTATGGACGGGCGTCCTTTAAATGGGGACGCCCATCCCCAGTATATGGACCCCCATCCATATAATATGGACGGGCGTCCATGTGAGTGAACGGCCATCCAAATTTTTTGGACGATCGTTCACTAGAAAAAAATTTAAAAAAATTTCACGTGGCTGGTACACGTAGGCCTGTACACAATTTCGGTGCAAATTTTTCGGTGTCCCTAGCTTTATTGCATACAAGCATTTGAGAACGGTTTTCGGACTGCTAGAACAAATAGGTTCTAATATGTGCTTTGAATAGAAAGGAAAAAAGAATCTCTTAAGACTCCAATCAGTTGTATGTTGGCATCCTAAAGGCTTCAATTACTAAAGAATTGCAGGACTAGTCTCTTGTCTTTATTCTGGAACTCGTTTAAACCATTGTTTTAAGGACTCTTTAACAAGATTTGTAAGATAAAGAATGTTTGACTGCATAAAAGAACATACGGATATCTTTTGTTTGTAAGTTTGAACTTTCATTTCAAAGAATTAAAATAATAATAATAATAATAAAGTTGGTATAGATTCAGTGATTTACTTCGCTCTTTAGCCATTTGTGCTTTAGAATCTTCTTGGATATGGTTCAATTATATTGTATTGGACTATTAGTATGTATGCTTTCTGCAATTTCTTTATTTAGTGTTGTTTCAAATTATATATTTTAGGGATTAGTTTCAAACACCATGAGCTCTCTCTTCTCTAACCATAGTTCATTACGAACATACTCCTCAGACGGGTTACTTAACGCGTTAGCTATAGCATTGCACGGGTTGACATACATATCTATCAATTGTGGTTAGGACTATTGGGGTATTTAATCCCATTCATTGTCCTAGCTTTCTCTCTCAATGTCAATGTCCTATTGGTGTTAAGATCTAAGATTAAATTAGAAAGTGACCTATCATTGCTAGATTTTTTTTATTTTACTAAGAGTAATTAGTCTCCCACTTTTTATCTTTATAATTTTTTTTTTTATTCTAATTTTATCCTCTAAAAATTACTAGATAAGACATCTAAGATATAATATTAAGTCTGAATTTTCCAGAAATTGCAAAAATGCTACTTTTCAAAATTTAATTGAGTAAAGTCTAAATTATTATTAAGTTGAGAGTGAGCTTGGAAAAAACCCTCCAAGTAAACTGAAGCGCATTTAGATTCGAACAAAGGTCAGTTTCTTAGGACCCAGACTTGAGTATATACTCAAGAAATAACTCTATTAAATCGTGTTTTGATTTGATTAATGCAAAATTTTGAGAGGTATTTTAATATTAAAAATTGTTTTATATAATTTAAAAAAATGGACTTTTTTAAATATTTGAAACAAAGGGGTTTTAAGGAATCCAGAAAAAATATGGTGCTGTAAAAGAAATTCTACCAAACTTTACTCTTTGGTTTTCTATAAAATCCTTATAGCATCAGACTAGACTTTACCAAAGCACCAACTCGCCATGATCGAACCCTTTGGTAAACTGGATTGTCTCATGGATGAAGACGCATCTGAAAGACATGATACTGCTACTAAGTTGCTCTTATCTTTTCCAACCTGGGCCCATTACAAGGTAAGTTTGTTTCCTATCTAGATTTGTTGTATATCATTTATAATGTTCATAAATTTGTATGTAGATTTAAATAATTATTCATAATGTAGAGTTTTATACGGATTTTTTTCTTCTTTTTTTTTTCGGTCCAGAGAATAATTTTCTTTAGATAAGTCCAATCATGTTGAAGAATCGCAAAATGAATAACAATCATGTGGGTGTAGGACATCTGTATGTTAAAAGTGATGTGTATGGTTATGCGGCTCCAGTAATTGTTGCAACAGGTATAATACGCCTTCCTAATTGTTTTTTATTCCCAAAAATAAATTAATAAAAATAACATATCTTTTTTCGTATGATTATTGAACAATTGATAACAATTTGAACTGTAATTGGCTGGCAGGACATCTATATGTTAGAAGTGATGTGTATGGGTTCTTCGGTGTCTTGCTGGAAATGTTGACACGATTACGGGCTCTTTACACCAATCGTCCCTTCGGCGAGCACAACTTGGTGGAGTACCCAAAGCCATCTCTTTTGGAAAAAAGAAAACTGAAGAAGATAATGGACCCGAGGCTAGAGGGGCAATACCCTGCAAAAGCGTGTCCCAAGCTGGTGAGCTTATAGTAAAATATCTAGAATCTGACCCCAAAAGTCGCCCTTCCATGGATCAAGTCCCGGAAACTTTATAAAAAATCAATGCCATTGAGGCAGACCCTAAAAGGGTTAGAGCCAAAGCCAAACACAATTCTCCAAAGCACCGAGAAGAGTCGACTTCTTCTGATTATTCATAATTGATAGCCGAGGATACACTTGTAGGCAGTTAATCCAAATTGTGCTTAGACTGATTTCCGACTTCCACTTTTATAAGAATCTCCTCTGCTCCAGATTTATATAAGTAAATATCTGTCTCTTTCTCTCAAATACTATTATGTTGGTGTGGAATGTAATTGCATGAAGACAGCATACTACATTGACAACAGTTGTGATTGTAGCTAACTTTGAAAGATCGTTGATGAGATTTATTCCTCACAGTATGGAATATAATAACTATACTAACACGCTATGTTTGAACCTTTTGTAAATTATATGCAATGCAAAGATATGATTCTCATTCTCCTACTGAGTTGCTTTTATCTTTTCCAAGTTGGGTCTACTATAATATCTTTTTTTTATCCATGAGTTTGTGGAAAAGTCCCATCTTGTTTGATGTTAGGGATTTTAGGAAGGCCGTCCAATAAACGGTTTCAAGCCGTCCCATGAATAAACAGTTTTTATCAACACCGGTAGAGTCAGACTCGCATGATTAACATCTCTATCTTGGTTAGCATCCTTTTCTTTCCAGAAAAACCTCTCCCATAATTGATGTAAGACCATAACCTACTGAGTGGCTCTTATCTGTGATTTTCTGCCCTCCACCACCTTGGCTCTTCCCTGAATGCAAGCCATCAGTTGTTTTATGTTTAAGTTATCATTTATTGTGTTGTATCCGTAATAAATGCTACATGATATTGTAAGCATGGAAATTGTTGATTGTACAACAGAATATACAGACCTTTTGTGAATAAATTTGAATATTCTTTTCCAAGTGCAAGTGCTTATAAGAATTTTATTCATCATTGCTCGTTTGTAAGTTAAGATTTAGTTTGCTCTGTTCTTTATTGTCCCTAGTCACTGTATAATTACCTTCATGATGCTCATTTTTCTTTACAATTCAAAGCTTTAGCCATTTGTGCAAAACAATCTTACTGGTTATAGTCCATTTATGTTGTGCTGGACCGTAAAAGTATATCCTCAAGTTCAAGAGTTATGTAGTTTCAAATCATATATTAGGGAATATTCTGAATTCCATCATCACTTTTCTCTCAACCAAATTCATTATCACAAGGTGCTTCTTCTTCTTCTTCTTTTTTTTTTTTTTTTTAAAATAAATTTAATAATAAATTAGAAGACACAAGTCCTTCAAAATAATTTTGAAAATTTGTCCCAAATCTAAAAAGCCGACTACTGGAATTTTCCTTTCTGATGCTTAATGTAGGTAAAACACAAGTCATTTGCTTTCTCTTGTTCCTCCCTTCTTCATTTGCAGAACACTACCATCTTCACACTTAGTATAATAGTACTTGCCCTTATATGTGATTTAATTATGCGTAATATTTGCACAAGAACTTTCATATAAGTTTGCGTTAGCTTCAATACTTTGAGCGGAATCTGCTTCAAGAGCTTTCTGGCATCAATTTAAAGAGTTCAACATCTTACTAGAGCTGCATCACCATACACATCACTTTTCTCTCAACCAAATTCATTATCACATGGTGCTTCTTCTTATTATTATTATTATTATTTTTAAATAAATTTAATAATAAATTAGAAGACACAAGTCCTTCGAAATAAATTTGAAAATTTGTCCCAAATCTGGAAAGCCAACTATTGGAATTTTCCTTTCTGATACTTAATGTAGGTAAAACACAAGTCATTTGCTTTCTTTTGTTCCTGCCTTCTTCACTTGCAGAACACTACCATCTTCACACTTAATATAATCACTATTCCAGTCCTTGCCAAAAATCTGGCCTGATTTAGGCACCATTGGACCTCCCCGACACCACCATCAACATCCCCTTATCCTCCTCACCAAAACTCTTAACTTTTCCATTTGATTGCACCTCTGTGAGGTGCCGAAATTTGGTTGGAAAGGCACGAAAAAACACAAAAACCTAAGGGAGAGGCAGAGGGGATCTATGAGTAATTGTGGTCAGTGATGTTGGGTTTTTGATGGGGGGAAGCTGGTGATACTATTGGTGGTTTGGGGGCGGTTTTCGGTGTCGGGATTTGCCAAACTTTGGACGAAACGCTGACTGAAACTAAGACTGGCGATTGACGATTGTGGGGTTCAATAAGGCAAGAAGGTTAGTGGTTTTGATGTGAGGGTTGAAAGGATTGTAATAGTGGTGTTAGGAGGGGTTGGCTGTGCCAAGAACAGGCAAAAATGGCTTAAAATCATTGGTGGGGTGAATTTGAGAAGTTAAAGGTTATTTTAAAATTTTTCAGTGGGGTAAATTTGAGAAGTGAAGGGTTATTTTAAAATTTTCATCTTTGAAATGACCATTTTGCCCTTTTAACAATTAGATTAAACAATTTTCTGTTAATTTAAGGGTGAAAATCTGTAATTTATGAAACCATGGGTGGGAACTTGTAGATTTGCCAAACCTTTGATGGGAAAAAGTCGTTTACTCCGCAATTTATTTGGTTCTTTGGGCTTGTAAGGTGTTCAATAGACCCTACAAATTTGTTGAGGTGCATACAAACTGGCCTGGATGTAAGAGTTATTAAACAAGCGCAATCTCCTAACACGTACAACATCTAATTCAATAATATTTTTATCAATAATTTAGTTATCAAACAGAGAATTTTATTCGACTTTTTGTAATGCCCACTTCGAGGTACGCAATTTCGTATCCTTAATTTGCTTTGGTAATGAACTTGTTGTTCATATTGTTGATTATTGGCCTTTCGTTAAGCTTGCACAAGGTTAAAAGTTGCTTGGATGCCCTGAAATTGGTGAAGTCTTGGCAACATTGAGAATTACAGACTTCGCCCGGTGACATACGCTCTGTAATTTTTCACCGAGGTGAAGAAAAATCTTTGCCGGGCCAAAGAGTCGACTAAATTTCCTTTGAAGTTTCTAGAAAAATTTTCCATAGGGGTGCAATGACCATTCTACCCCTAATTAGTAGAGAAAAGTAGGGAGTGAAATGTAAGAAAATTTTGTGGAGAATGTATTGGAGATGGGGGTATATTTGTAAAGACTTAAAGGGTAAAGATGGAATTTCTAAGGAAGTACAAGGGCAAAATAGGAAAGAGTGTTTATTTATATGAGCTACTAAGGGTTTAGTCTTATAAACCCTCCCATTCTCTACACCCCATACACTTCTACTACTCTCCAATTCTCTCATCTCTTCATCCATTTTGCTAAAGGAAATTGAAGGCTTTTAGTTGGATTTTGATAAGGATTTGATCCTAAACATCAAGAGGTAAGAATTCTTGTGTTAGATGTGAGATTAATTTGTTTAAATGTTGAATTCTTATAGATTTTATATTAGGGTTTGAGAGAAAGTGTAAGTCCAACAAAGATAGAGAGCTTTTGTGGAACTACTCAAGCAAAAGGTAAGTAAATCCAACTTAAGCTAAGATTTTAGTAATCAAATGATTGCTATGTATATACATGATTATGATTTTGAGATTGATTGTGGAGAATGATATTGTTGATGAGAAGATGGCTTTTGATGAGTAGATTTGAGCCAGGAGAAGTAGAATTGATGTTGTGGTGACCAAGTGAAGTTTGGTTGCATTTAGAAAGAATTTGAGTAGAATATTTGAAGTGTTTTTCCTGGCTAGGATTTGTGATGATTCAAGGAGTTTTATTCCAACTATGGATGGTTTAAGAAAGAAGTAGAATTATAGTTGAATTAGAATTTAAGTATGCATACTAATTGTTTGATGAAATGCCTAAGAGAAGCATGTGCTTGAGTAGAGAAACTTAATTTTGTGCAACAATGCATATTTGCATCATATGATTGCACTTAAGAAAGAAACATAAGCATGAGACATCCACATGCATATATTTACATATGCATAAGAGCTTAAAGAAAGAATAAAGAATTTTAAGAATAAAGAGAAAGAAAGAAAAGCACTAAAGAATTAAAGAAAGAAAAGTGCTAAAGAAGAGAAAAGAATAGGTTGTTGCAATGGGAAACCCATGGGTGATCAGAAGAAGAATTATCACATACACGCCTCCTTAAGTGAGTGGCCTAAGAAGAAGAAGAATTTTTACGGCCTGTAAGAGTGTACGTGGATGAGGGCTGTACCAAGAAGAATTTCCTACATGCACGCCACCTTAATTAAGTGGCCTAAGAAGAAGAAAGAGTTTGTATAGTCCACAAGGGTGCATGTAGATGAGGACTGTACTCACTCACACTGCTAGGATTCTGAATCCATACATCAACCAAGTTCAATCGACAAAGAAAAGAAAGAATAAGAATAAGAAAGAATAATAATAAGAAATAATAGAAGAAGAATGAGAATAAGAAAGAATGAGAAAGAAAAGAAAGGAAAAACTTGAGCAAGCAAACAAAGAGAAGAAAGAAAGAAAAGAAAATAGAATAAGAAATAGAAAAGAAAAAAAAAATGCATTTCAATGCATTACTGCATTTGCTTTCATTTATGCATGTACTATGATTTTCAGCATGGTTAGTGAGAATAAGAAAGAGAGCAAGAAAGAACAGAGAGCATTAGAAAGAAAGAATAGAATGGTGAGAACTAGAAACAGTGAAAGAAAAGAGAAAGAACAAAGAGAGAATGAAGAAGAGAAAGAACAGAGTAAGGAAAGAATCAAAGAATGAGTTGCGGGGATAAAGGAGTAGAGGATTTACTTACTGAGCATTTTTATGCTCACCCCGTTATTTTTCTATGTTTTGTAGGAAATAGGTGAGAAGCGGTCGAATGGACGTCGAGAAGCGGAGAGGAATAGCACTACTGTCCACCGTTGTCAAAGCTTTGTATACACTATTTTGTATACGTAAAGATTTATATGTTAAGAAAAAAGAAAACTTTGGGACCATCTACTTTTCTTTTAATAAGTATGTATCTTTTCATAGTATATTTTTTTCTAAGTATACTAGTAGAAAAAAGCTATTACACTTTGATAGGTTATAACATCCACAACAAATTGTATAATTAAAGAATGCAAACCCCATTACCGAAGCTAAAGATAGTAGATTTCTTTAACAACTTGAAAAGAGAGGAAGGAAACAACAAGTATAAATGAATTTCGTCTAGAACAAATAACAATCAATCACATAACACATAAACCAAAGTCAATAAAGATTCAGAAAAATTGATTGAAGATGGCTTACAACAAAAAATTCTTCTTGTGTGCTAGTTTTTTGCATAATTGTTGCCATCCTCGTTGTGAGTAATGAGGTCACTCCGGCGAAAGTAGCGAAATCGGAGGCCTTGCGTGTGAAAAGCAGTGTACAGCAAGTCGCCCAAAGGGATTTGATTGCCAATCGTGGTGCATAACTCAATGTGCATACGACAATGGTAAGGCTTTCGTTTCTTTTACGGTTCCCATATGTTCATCCACTACATATATTGTTCTTCTTACTGTTATATATAGATATATAATAATTATTATTGTTCTTCCTACTGTTATCAACGAAACATAGGGGACTGTGGAGATAGACCAAAAATATAAGACGTGCAAGATAGAGAAACAAAAGCATGGTATGTGTGCGCCAAAAAACGTGAAGACTAAGAGCAATTAATACGAAGAGGAAGATGATGATCATCGTAATGATAAAGGAAGAAGATATTAAATATATGGTTAAGAGTTCTTGGTATACTGTCTCCTTGTAACACCTTCTGAAAACTAGTAGAATGCATGCAATTAACAATGGAAAATTGGGCCCAAAAGTTTCTTTTTATTACAATTCACATGTCTTTTATACACAAAAGTTACTGTTTACAAAAGTGCATTTCAAAAGACAAAATAGGGGAACAGTGTAGCTATTGCTCCTCGCGCGCCGACGCCCCTCCAACCGAATCATCACCTAGAACCTGCATCCACAAAGGAAAATAACGGGGTGAGCACAAACAATGCTCAGTAAGTAAAACTCTCTAACTGTCTGTCCCCGTGTGTGATTCTCAATTCTTTCCTTTTCTAATTCTGTTTCTAATAACATCATGACCTCATCTTACCGGAGGTACGGCCGAATGGCGTTCACACAGCACCATTCCACTCTCTATGGCTATCGGGTGGAATTCACACAGTACCAACCCTATCTTAGTGACTACCGAGTGAGGATCACAAAGCGCCAACTCGGTTCCTCCTAACTATCGGGTGGAGATCACCTAGCACCTACCCGTTTCTCATGAATTTTGGGTAATGATCACCAAGCATTTACCCATCTCTAGTCACTATCGGGTGATGATCACAAAGCATCAACCCGTTTCTTCTAGCCATTGGATGATGATCACAAAGCATCAACCTACATATCTCTTAATTAATCGGGTAGTGGTCACAAAGCATCTACCCCTTTTCTATTACTCATTGGGTGACGATCACAAAGCATCGACCCATCTCTCTAAGGCTATTCGGATGATGATCACAAAGCATCCATCCGATTCCCATAATGGTCGGGTGATGATCACAAAGCATCATCCCAACTATACTACTCTTCTAACTCACTCTATTGTAGCATTTTTTCAATGCTCTCTACCCTAGAGTAATTTTACCCACTAAGCTCTCTACTCATAGGGTATTTCTATACACAAAGTTTTCTACTCTTTCTTAGGTCACTTTTCAATGCATATAACAATGCACATGGATGATTCATCTCTACTAATGCACTTGTGAAATGCCAACATGCAATGTTGCAAGAATTAAGGTTCATTACTACCACTCAACCTCTATTAGGCATTTCATCAAACAACTCATGTGCACTATAAAACTATCTCATAGTCATGAATCTAAAACTTTTTCCTAACCATCCAAAATGGGGAAAAACCCCTTCACAAAGCCACAAAACCTGCCATAGAAAACACTTCCAAAAAGGGGATTCATAATACCCCTTAAATTTCATCTCAACTACCTTGCCAAACCAACACTCATTTCTCAAATTTGCAAGGTATAAGAACATTCACAAAGCATAGAAATTTCCATTTAATACTCCATACATGGCATATTACATGCACATCACATACATACATCATTTCTATCAAAACCCTAATCAAGAAATTTCATGAATCTCAACTTGGGTTGGGTTTTACTTACTTGCTATGGAGAGACTTCACCAATCTTCTTTCCACTTGGTTCTCTTGGCTATTCTCTCTACTCTTAACCAAAAGAATGAAAACTCTCAAAAACCAAAATGAACTAAAATCTTCAAATCACACAACTTAAGGGAAAACCCTTACCTTAGGAAGCCTTAGGTTGTTTTCTCTACCCCAAATCACTTCAAAATCCCTTGGAAATCCTTGATCAAAAGAAAAGAGGAGTTGAGAGGAGAAGAATGAGAAGTTGCGTTGGAGAAGAAGAGAAATGAAGGGTTTCTTTGATTCTAATTCCTTTTAATGAAATAAAAACACAATCATTCCCATTTTGCCCTTACTCTTCCTTGGAAATTCCATTCATATCCTTTGATTCATTACAAACTCACCCCCATCTCAACATAGTCTCCATGAAAAATCCTTACAATTCACTCCCCACTTTTCCTACTAATTAGGGGTAGGAAGGTCAAATTACCCTTGGGGAAGAAAATATCTAAAACTCAACCAACATAAAAATCGGCCCGTCGCCGCGGCGAAGAAACCTTTGTCGCCGCGGCGAAACTGTCCAGAGAGTTTCGCCCTTGGTCTCAACACATCTTCGCCGCGGCGAAGACTCTTCTTCGCCCCGTCGAAGCTTGGTTCACTAAGATTCTTCTATTTTCAACCAATTTCAGGGCAACATTCAACAAACAAATATAACAAAAGCCAACTCGATTAAGGGCGAAAGAGGAAACAATAACAACGTACCTCAAGTGGGGCGTTACAATTCTTCCCCCCCTTAAAAGAATTTCGTCCCGAAATTCAAACAAATAACTCAGGGAAACGATTCTGCATGTCCCGTTCTACTTCCCAAGTGGCCTCTTCCACTTTGTGATTCCTCCAAAGGACCTTCACTAGCGGAACATTCTTGTTCCGAAGCTCTTTAACCCTTCGGTCTAGAATCTGAACTGGACGTTCTTCATATACTAGATTCTCTGCTACTTCAACGTCCTCTACGCTCAAGATATGGAGGGGATCACTTACATATTTCCGTAACATCGAGACATGGAAGACATCGTGCACCCTATCCATACTAGGTGGTAGAGCCAATCTGTAGGCCACCTTTCCTACTCGTTGCAAGACCTCAAAAGGACCTACAAACCTCGGTGCTAACTTCCCTTTGGTTCCAAAACGCATTACTCGCTTGTAAGGGGAAACTTTCAGAAACACTTTGTCGCCCACTTGGAATTCTACCTCTTTCCTCTTCAAATCGGCATAACTCTTCTGTCGATCTTGGGCTTGCTTCATTCTATTTCGGACTACCTTCACATCTTCTACTAGCTTCTGAGTCATCTCTGGCCCAAGAGCGGTACTCAACTCATCTCTCTCTCCCACTTCATCCCAATGAAGCGGAGACCTACACCGTCTACCATACAAAGCCTCGTAAGGCGCCATTCTAATTGTAGGTGATAAGCTTGTTGTAGGCAAATTCTACTAAGGGTAACATCTCATGCCAGGATACTCTGTAATCCATGCAACAGGCTCTCAACATATCCTCGAGCACCTGATTCGTTCTCTCGGTTTGGCCATCTGTCTGAGGATGATAGGCAGTACTGAATGCCAAGCGGGTACCCAAACTCCTCGTAAACTTGTCCGAAAGGTGAAACAAATCTGGAATCTCTATACGATACTATAGTCTTGGGCACACCATGCAATCGACTATCTCCTTGAGGTAAACTGAGCCAAGCCCGATCAGTGGTACTCTCCTTTCTTGGGAGAAAATGGGTGACTTGGTTAACCTATCCACAATCACCCATATAGCATTACACCCTTTCTGCACTCTGGGAAGACCCGTGATAAAATCCATTGAAATGCTCTCCCATTTCCACTCTGGAACACTCAATGGCCTGAACAAGCCAACCCCGGCTGGCCGCTGGTGTTCTGCTTTCACCTGCTGGCAAGTTAGACATTTAGCCACAAACTCGGCGATGTCTTTCTTCATACCAGACCACCAATAGCCTTTCTTGATATCCTGATACATCTTGGTTGCTCCCGGATGAGCGGTGTACGGTGTGTTATGAGCCTCTATAAGGATTTTCTGTTTCAACTCCTCAATTGGAGGTATACACAACCGATTTCTAAAATAGAGGACGCCATCTCTCACAAAGAACTCTGATGTCTTGCCCTCATGCACTTGCTGAACTAATTTCGACACCACCTCATCACCATTTGCTCTTCTCTAATTTCCTCCCATAAGGAAAACTGTACCTCTAGACTGGCAACCCTTCCCGGAACCACCTCAATCCGTTCCTTAGACAATTCTTCTATTAACTCTTTCTGTCTGTTAAGCCGGAAAACATGGGCTTTTCTACTCAAAGCATCGGCTACGACATTGGCTTTTCCCGGTTGATACTTGATCTCACAATCATAATCCTTGACCAGCTCTAACCACCTTCTCTGTCTCATATTTAACTCCTTTTGAGTGAAGAAGTACTTCAAACTCTTATGATCGGTGTAGATATTACTCTTCACACCATAAAGGTAATGCCTCCATATCTTTAAAGCAAAGACTACGGCTGCTAACTCTAGGTCATGCGTAGGGTATCTGGTCTCGTACTCTTTCAATTGACGAGAAGCATAAGCTATAACCCTACCTAACTGCATTAACACCGCACCAAGTCCCTGCAAAGAAGCATCGGTATAGATGTCATAATCTACACCCTCCTGTGGTAACACTAGTACAGGAGCTGATGTTAACCTTTTCTTCAACTCTTGGAAGCTTTCTTCACAAGTTGCTGACCAGATAAAAGGAGTTTTCTGTTTGGTAAGAGTCACAACGGCCTTTAGCCAAGCGGGCGAATCCTCGCTACAAATCGCCGGTAGTAACCTGCCAAGCCCAAGGAACCTCCGGATTTCTTTTCTGTTCTCGCTTCGCCATTCCAGGGGATGGCCTGCACTTTACTCGGATCTACCGAAATCCCTTCCTTCGACACGGTATGACCCAAGAATATCACTTGATTCAGCCAAAATTCACACTTGGAAAACTTAGCACACAACTTCTTTTCTCTCATTGCAATACTAATCCCAAGTGTTTCTCATGCTCTTCTCGGACTTTGAGTAAATCGAATGTCGCGATGAAGACAACAATAAACCGATCCAAATACTCATGGAATACCCTGTTCATCAAGTCCATAAAAATTGCTGGGGCATTAGTCAAGCCAAAAGGCATTACTACAAATTCATAATGCCCGCACTGCACGAAAGGCAGTTTTAGCCACATCTTGCTCAGCCACCCTTACCTGATGATACCCAGACCTCAAATCAATATTGGAGAACACTGCTGCACCTTTCAATTGATCAAAGAGGTCATCTATCCGGGTAGCGGGTACTTATTCTTCAACTGTAACTTTATTCAACTCCCTATAATCGATACACATCCTTAGTGATCCATCCTTCTTTTTCACAAAGCGAGTTGGAGCTCCCCAAGGGGAATGACTTGGTCGGATGAAGCCTTTATCTAAAAGCTCTTGGAGTTGCTTCTTTAATTCTTGGAGCTCAGCTGGGGCCATTCGATAAGGGGCTTTAGATATTGGTCCTGTCCCTGGTGCTAGTTCGATACTAAATTCTACCTCTCTCTCTGGAGGCAAACCCGGTAACTCTTCCGGAAACACATCTAGAAAGTCTCGAACTACTGGCACCTTCTGGATCTCTAACTGTGGAACATCACCACTCTGCACTACATGGGCAATATACCCCGAACACCCCTTTCTCAACATTTTCCTGGCCTTTACATTACTAACCAGCATGCTCAACTGGTGGCCTTCCCCAAAACTAAACTTATCTCCACAATCGAGGTTAAACCTCGCCTTCTTTTTCCGACAGTCAATCTCTACTCCATACCTCCCTAGGAAATCCATACCGAGAATCACATCAAAGTCGGGCATATCGAAAACTATTAAGTCAACGATTAACTCTCTACCCTGGATCACTAAGGACTCTCTTAACAAAATCTCTTGAGTCACAACACTAACCCCATCGGGTAGTTCTATCTTAATAGGTTGTGCCGCTCTAGTAGGTCTCAAACCTAATCTCTCAAGCATCCCATAAGATATAAACGAATGGGTAGCACTGAATCAATTAAAGCATATAAAGGACGCATGAAATAATAAGCCGACCAAGATGCGGTGATGGGACTCTCGCTTCCCCGTGCCACAGTAAAGACTCTGGCAGTCGCAGTACCTCCTGAACCCTGAGCAGTTGGTGGAAGAGGGGCTTTACAATCCCTCATCATGTGCCCTGGCTGTCGGCACCTATAACATACTCTCGATCCTTCTTGTACACTCTCCCGGTGGTTCTTCCCACACTTAGGGCAAGGAGGAAACCCTTCCGTTCGAGGTCGCTTATTCCTCCACTCCTTTCTATTCTGTTTATACTGAAACTTCTTTTTCTGATTCTTCATATCTTTGCCTTTTTCACCCTCATGTCTCTCTCTCTGAGGAGCGGAGGGTAGCTCCTTCGGTCCTCCTGTTGAGGATCCTACGGGGAAGATTTTATTCTCAAAAATCTCCGCCTTCATTGCCGCCTCAAGGCCTCACTGTAATTGCGAGGGGGGTTGGAGCTTGTCATAATATCCCGGGCTATCTCCGGCTTCAACCCATGCACAAACTTATCCCTTCTCAAGGCCGGAGTGCTAACTATTCCCTGCAAACCTTGCAAGGGCGTTGAACTTCACCGAGTACTCTTTCACGCGCTAGCTCCTTGTCATAAGCGATAAATTCTTGGACCTTCTCATGAACTTGGTCCTCGATCTATACTCACCTCAAACTCTTGCCTAAACTCTTCCCATGTCATTCTTGTCGCATCATGAGTTTCTTCCATTAATTCCCACCAAATTCGGGCATCACCCAAACAGAAACTCGCATACGGATCTTCTCCCGGTCGACATGGGAAATAAGCGTGGCTCGCTCACGACCCAAGCCACTCCTCTCGCTACTACCGGATCCGTATCCCTTAAACTCGAGGCGATGTTGATCCGGAAAGACCACTACTCGGTTCAACTCGTCTCGACACGGGGAGGTACCGCTTGCCCTCTCTCAACAGGGCGTAAGCGGCGGTGCACAGAGGGGTACAACTCTCCCTTGAGTTTCAATCATAACCTGCTGTATTATTCCCCGGATTCTAGCTTCATCCAAGGGAGGGGGCGTAGACTCTGGTGGGTTAGAAGGTTCTCCTTCATTCACCACACCTTTACCGCGATTTCGATAACTACGCCTCATCTACAAAATGATCACACTAATGAACTCAAGAAACAATTACTGTAAGGAAAGAATTACTCACACGGTTGGTTAGAGGACGTCGTGGCGATGAGAATAGTACACTGTTCAATCCCAAAATCTTTGCTCTGATACCAAAAATGTAACACCTTCTGAAAACTAGTAGAATGCATGCAATTAACAATGGAAAATTGGGCCCAAAAGTTTCTTTTTATTACAATTCACATGTCTTTTATACACAAAAGTTACTGTTTACAAAAGTGCATTTCAAAAGACAAAATAGGGGAACAGTGTAGCTATTGCTCCTCGCGCCGACGCCCCTCCAACCGAATCATCACCTAGAACCTGCATCCACAAAGGAAAATAACGGGGTGAGCATAAACAATGCTCAGTAAGTAAAACTCTCTAACTGTCTGTCCCCGTGTGTGATTCTCAATTCTTTCCTTTTCCAATTCTGTTTCTAATAACATCATGACCTCATCTTACCGGAGGTACGGCCGAATGGCGTTCACACAGCACCATTCCACTCTCTATGGCTATCGGGTGGAATTCACACAGTACCAACCCTATCTTAGTGACTACCGAGTGAGGATCACAAAGCGCCAACTCGGTTCCTCCTAACTATCGGGTGGAGATCACCTAGCACCTACCCGTTTCTCATGAATTTTGGGTAATGATCACCAAGCATTTACCCATCTCTAGTCACTATCGGGTGATGATCACAAAGCATCAACCCGTTTCTTCTAGCCATTGGATGATGATCACAAAGCATCAACCTACATATCTCTTAATTAATCGGGTAGTGGTCACAAAGCATCTACCCCTTTTCTATTACTCATTGGGTGACGATCACAAAGCATCGACCCATCTCTCTAAGGCTATTCGGATGATGATCACAAAGCATCCATCCGATTCCCATAACGGTCGGGTGATGATCACAAAGCATCATCCCAACTATACTACTCTTCTAACTCACTCTATTGTAGCATTTTTCAATGCTCTCTACCCTTAGAGTAATTTTACCCACTAAGCTCTCTACTCATAGGGTATTTCTATACACAAAGTTTTCTACTCTTTCTTAGGTCACTTTTCAATGCATATAACAATGCACATGGATGATTCATCTCTACTAATGCACTTGTGAAATGCCAACATGCAATGTTGCAAGAATTAAGGTTCATTACTACCACTCAACCTCTATTAGGCATTTCATCAAACAACTCATGTGCACTATAAAACTATCTCATAGTCATGAATCTAAAACTTTTCCTAACCATCCAAAATGGGGAAAAACCCCTTCACAAAGCCACAAAACCTGCCATAGAAAACACTTCCAAAAAGGGGATTCATAATACCCCTTAAATTTCATCTCAACTACCTTGCCAAACCAACACTCATTTCTCAAATTTGCAAGGTATAAGAACATTCACAAAGCATAGAAATTTCCATTTAATACTCCATACATGGCATATTACATGCACATCACATACATACATCATTTCTATCAAAACCCTAATCAAGAAATTTCATGAATCTCAACTTGGGTTGGGTTTTACTTACTTGCTATGGAGAGACTTCACCAATCTTCTTTCCACTTGGTTCTCTTGGCTATTCTCTCTACTCTTAACCAAAAGAATGAAAACTCTCAAAAACCAAAATGAACTAAAATCTTCAAATCACACAACTTAAGGGAAAACCCTTACCTTAGGAAGCCTTAGGTTGTTTTCTCTACCCCAAATCACTTCAAAATCCCTTGGAAATCCTTGATCAAAAGAAAAGAGGAGTTGAGAGGAGAAGAATGAGAAGTTGCGTTGGAGAAGAAGAGAAATGAAGGGTTTCTTTGATTCTAATTCCTTTTAATGAAATAAAAACACAATCATTCCCATTTTGCCCTTACTCTTCCTTGGAAATTCCATTCATATCCTTTGATTCATTACAAACTCACCCCCATCTCAACATAGTCTCCATGAAAAATCCTTACAATTCACTCCCCACTTTTCCTACTAATTAGGGGTAGGAAGGTCAAATTACCCTTGGGGAAGAAAATATCTAAAACTCAACCAACATAAAAATCGGCCCGTCGCCGCGGCGAAGAAACCTTTGTCGCCGCGGCGAAACTGCCCAGAGAGTTTCGCCCTTGGTCTCAACACATCTTCGCCGCGGCGAAGACTCTTCTTCGCCCCGGCGAAGCTTGGTTCACTAAGATTCTTCTATTTTCAACCAATTTCAGGGCAACATTCAACAAACAAATATAACAAAAGCCAACTCGATTAAGGGCGAAAGAGGAAACAATAACAACGTACCTCAAGTGGGGCGTTACACTCCTATAGTAACTTTTTAGCTACAAATAATGTAATTGATATAATTATGTAGGACCCTTATGAGCTTTCTAATATTTCTTAATAAAATCATAAACTTATTTATTATCTTATTTTATTTATATTTGAAGATATATATAAAAAAAAAAAAAATACCCCTTAAATCTGAAAACAAACTTATACTTAAAATAGTTTTACAATTATCTACTATTTTTATGGATGTTTCATTATTATATCAATGTTAAGAAAAAAGAAAGCCATAACTGTTCTGAATATCAAATATTACTTCTGGACTATATTATGAGAATTGAATGATCAAAGGTCTAAGAAGGCTTGGCACCTCTGCATAAGGATTTCCTTTTCCAATATAGGCAACATTTTGAACTCTGCAAAGGAAAAAATGGCACCAAGCTTGAAATGGAAACATTTTAGACTTACAGCTAAGCAGCATTTACTTTATTGTTGTCCTGCATTACAGCTAGAGCCTGGACAAAGTTGTTTTTTTCGCTTGTTACCAAGTTTTGTTTCAGGCTTCTCAAGATAATATTCCTGCAAAGTTGATTTATTGAACACATTTCCATATAGGCAACATTTTGAGCTAAATTAGAAATGGTCCTACAGGTTTCTCTTAAATTGAAAAAACCATTTGTTAATTGAGAAGTATCACTCATTGCCCCCGGTAAATATCATTAACTACCCTTTATATTTTGCTTAAGCTCCCCTCGATGTAGAGGTTGTGGATAATTCTCCAATTATAAGGCATTTGTGTAATTACACTAAAAGTGAGAGGACTAATTAATGAAATGAAGATTTGCATAATCTTTATCTAAGACTTTTCAAAAACCTTATATCATTATTTAAGATCTAGGACTAAATTACAGTGGTCCTTATCATGTTCCATCAGAGAGACAAAGTGGAAGATGATAACTATTCTTAAACATTTATTAGAAATATCAATACCATAAATTGTTTGCAATATCAAAATATGAATGTATAAAGCATAGTTTTGAGATGTATTTTACTATGTAAATATTTAAAAAAATTTATGTCTTATGACTAAAGATTATTGCGGAATAAACTATGGAAAAATATCAAAAACCACCCTTGGGGTTTCAATATTATTAGGCAAGGAGTGATTTTTGCAATCTCCATCAAACAATACCTTCAACATTTCAATTGCATTCAGCAAGCAAGATATGATTGATTCGATATAGAATCATTAGATTGGCCTGAATTAGGATAGGATTGGATTATAATGGTATTGTGTTCAATTATGTATAAGATCGAATAAGAATATTTATATGAAAAAATTAATTAATAATATAAATATAGTTCGATGTTTATTTTTAAATTATAATTGTTTCTTAGGACCCCTACTCGAATATATACATGGAAAATAATTCCATTAAAACATGCTTTGATTAATATTAGAATATCAATGTATAATGCTAAATTTTGAGACATTTTGATATTTAAATATAAGAGAATATGTTTTATATAATTTTTAAAATTAATCGAGTGTTGACACAAATGGAAAAGAATGTGAGATTGCTTATGATTTAAATTTATTTATTTCAAAAAAATATCAAATAACTCTTTATAAAATCATCCAAAAAACCTCTTATAAGAAAACTATTATTTTCCAAATGAAATAGATGATTATAATACTAAGTAATCTCACATGGGAAAAACAAAGAAAACAAAAATGTCATATTATTATTGCCTGTATTTGTTTTAATATTCTAACACTATCCTATCCTACTATCATATCCAATCCAATGAAATAATTACTTTTCTATTCAACTAAAAATTCAATCCTATTCTATTCAACTCAAAATATTTGACAATTACTTTTCTCAATAAAAGTTTATAAATTAACAAAAACACTCCCACCCACCCAACTATTGCTGACAATTGGCCACTATAGCTAGCCGGTGGTTGAAAGTCGTTGGAATGATGCATGATTAGATGGATCTGGCTAATCATGCACCGATCTTGCCGTTTCATGAATTTGGCTAGAAACGGCCAGATCTATGACAAAAGATTTTGCCCAAATCTGGCCATTGAAGATGGCTGTATTTTATTTTATATAAAATAATCTAGTTCTAAGTTTTCTTTCCTAATGTAAAGGTTTTATATTGATTTTATTTTCTAGTTATTTGCCCTTAGATAGCAGAAGTAGGAAGCATTAGAATAAAGGGTTTGATATACAACGTTGGTCATGAAGTTTAGATTTTGCTATTTCCTTGATGCGATATTCATGAAGTTTAGACATTGTCGCAACTTCTTGGCCAATTCATTGACATAAATCCTCGAGAGAGGATCTTCAAGAATGATGTTTGGTCTCTTCGAGCCTGGCCGTCCAAGTTTTGGTGGTCAAATGAACATTGGAGATTTTGTTGAGTGGCTCCAGAGTATAAATGGTGGACATGGCAAGAACAAAGTCTCCTTAACGGTCAAGGGTGAGACTCAAGGGGAATAGAGTGGAGACTCTTCAACAAGATCTTGTAGGCATTGAAATTGCTGATACGAAAACAAGGTACAACGAAATATACAAACCTCTTATGTAAAGTTTTGACTCAATGTGTTGCATAATACTTCATTATGCTCAAAATATCTGATACTGGGCAAACCTTAAGATATAGGATACCAAAGTTTAATCTAATAGTTAAAAGGGTAAAATGGTCATTTTAAAGATGAAAATTTCAAAAATAACCCTTCACTTCTCTAATTCACCCCACCGGCGATTTTAGGCCATTCTTGCCTGTTTCCAACACAATCAACCCCTCTTGAGACCACCATTATAATCCCCTCAATCCCCACATCAAAACCCCTAACCTCCCTTCTTGATTGAACCCCCTAATCGTCGGCTATCACTTTTAGTGTCAATCAGCATTTCATCCAAATTTCGGTAAGTACTAACACCGAAAACCACCCTCAAGACCACCAATAGCATCGTCGGCTTCCCCCCATCAAAACCCCCAACATCACCGACTGCAATTGCCCGTCGATAGTAGCCGCCTCTTCCTTAGGTTTTTGCATTTTTTCGCCCCTTTCCAACCAAATTTCGGCACCTCGCTTATGTGCAATCAGGTGGAAAAGTTAGGGGTTTTCGTGAGGAGGATAACGGAATGTTGATGGTGGTGTCGGGAAGGTCCAATGGTGCAGGATTCTTGGCTTGGTCGGGATCCTCTAGGGCTTATTTGAGAGAAATTTTAGATATAGGGGTTATTTTGAGAACAAAACAACAGTGTTAATTTAAGGATGGGAATCTGCAATTTATGAAACTGGCAGATTTGCCAAACCTTTTTGGGAAAATGTCGTTTACTCTATAAATATTAATAATCAAATCAATAAGTGAAAATTTGTTAATTTGGTCAAATTGAAAGTGACCCAAAACCTAGGGTGATGTCAAACACATTATTTTAAACCAAAATTTTATTTTATTTGCTTTTTTTTTTAATTTAGTTTTCTTATTTAATTAGAATTCCACATCATGAAGTTGAAAGAAATTAATTATACTAAATATTATAATCCTTGGGTAGCTTTCAAACAGCCAACATGAGTTGGCTTTTTAAATATAAAAATTAATAAATAATTCAAAAACGAGAGCTTCGACTACAGTTGAATTATTTTTGTCACTTGCAAATGCTATGGAGACGTTTTCTCACTTAGAAGAACCCTATAGACTTAATTTCGAGATTGAATTATTATTATTTGATAATTAATATTATTTAAAGAACTGTCAAGAAAATTGACCCCAAAACAAATAACACTAGATGACGAACACCCATTCCCACTATTTTGATCTTTCTCTTTGGGAAAATTAATCAATATATAATATACTCATCCAGTGAATGCATGTAGTTACATAGAAAGTTCATTGCTCTTTCATTCTTCCTCCTTTTAGAGTTTCAAATTTTGATAATGCTAAACCATGTGCAAATACTTGCCTACTCAATTAGCTCAATGTTTCATTTCTTAATTATGCTGGAAAAAAAATTGAATAATGATCCTGAACGAAGTATACAACGAAGAGAACATGGATTAATATGCTATATATTTTCTTTTAATTTTCACTTTCAGTACTTGTACGAAGCCAGATGATATATGCTTTGATCTACAACAACACGGATGATGAAGATGAATTGCCATAAATTCAAACTTTAATTCTGTTACAAACTTGATTTAAGCACTCCTGGATTTGTGGTAGCCTAAAATGTTTTACCCATACTACTCTTTGATTTTGGAGTCTTTTTTTGTTAATCTCTTTCCCTTTACCAAGTTTTGGGCCTGCACTACTTTATTTGAGCCCATTTCTGCGAAATATAAATAAAAAACATAAGCCCTAATATAACCAAATTTGGTTCCTACACAATGTGGGGGCTTGATAATGGTGACAACTATCATGACATTTGGAACAATTGTTAGTGCGAGTTTTATAATAGAACAAATAACGTGAAGAATGTAATAAGAAAAACACTTCTAAGTGTTAATATATTGTCTTATGTGATCTTAATGTTTAAATATAGAGTTGATACAATACATAAAAAACCACATCACATAGAATAAAAATTTTAAGATTTTGCATTTTTGCTTAAGTGTAATAGAAGAATTAGATTATAACTACAAATCCCCTTTGTGGGATTTGTGTGGCTTACAAAAACAGTTTTTTTATTTTCTAATGGAGTGAGATCAATGTGAATCATCAATTGGACCTTAGTGGACCTACACCCTAGGGGGCCAATGCAAGTAACTCATATAAATGTTTAGAAACGTAAGGATCTTCTGGGTCAGCCGATATGCAATAATACTCGAGAACACCTGATTCATAATAATTGTTCTTTGATTTCAATGCTCCTTTAGACTTTTAATGAAATTATCTTTAAAAAAAATTAAAAGCAAAAATGATTTGATCATAAAAAGTTTTATTTTTGTTGCAATTAGGTCATGGTATATATTATTAAATGAACTATTAGAAAGTGTATTGTTCTTTCATTTTCTTCCTCTTTTTGACATGACAATGCGCTCGTAAATGAGCTTGTAGTGATATGAATACATGTTGTGCAACCCTAATCTCGACAGCCGAGGAAGCTTTATCAGAAAAAAAAAAACACATTAAGAAAAAGGGATTTTTTTGTTTGGAGGAGCGATATATATATTACTTTTGTCAAGTTGGTAGTTGTTGTAAAACAACTCCATCCTTGAATTAACCAATACTGGATGGGATGGGGATCCTTGTGAAGACCTTATCTCCTAATAGTGAAAAATAAAAAAATTTATTTATTTTATTTTAATATTTTATCATTTTGAAAGTGTATTTTATTTAATATTAAAAACTAATAATTAATTTTGCATTGAATTATCCAACTCAAGGATATAATTGATAGTGTAATTATAGAAAACGTTTATGATAATTAATTTTTAACTAAATGTATAATATTAGAATGACAAAAAATTTAATCATAATTCAATAATTGTTTTTAATTTAATATTAGAATGATGATTGCTATTGTATTGAAACTCTTAATTTTTTATTGATTGATTGATTTTGTACACTTAAAGACGGCAAGGATGTACCTTTTTATTTTATTGATTGATTTTGTTAAACTTAAGATTTGAAGAAAATTACAGCGAGAATAGCTTTTGTGACTTTTATTAGTCATTTGTGTCCACATTTTTTGCCTAAATGTATGTATTTAGTGCTAAGAAGCTTTCTGCTTTATTATATTCTCTTAAACTTCTTGTAATCCTACAGTAATATCAGTTTTGCTTTCTCAATTTGGAATGCTTTTATAAGCGTAGACGAGGATTTAGTAATTTGCAGAAATTTGGCACAACAGAAGAAGATGCTTATTAAAGGGATTTGACCAGTAATAGGTATCTTTTCTTTCCTATGTACGATAGATGACAATCTCTATAATGGAAGATTAAAACCGTAGCATTTATATTTGCTTTTAAAACAATCATCACTTGGAATAATTCATATCTTGTCAATATTTTGTTTTACTTGGTAGTTGGTATAACTCATTAAATGCTTAGAATTTATCTATTGTAAATCATTTTTTTGGTTATATACAGCTTCCTTGGACTTCTCTTTACACATACTTTGAAGGTAATTCCATATTATTGTAAGAATGGGTTTACTTTTCCTTCGGAAGCTCGTTCTACAATATCAACACCAGCTCTCTTAAAGATCTTACAGGAAGAGGTTGATACAGATTTTCATTTGCTTCTATCTTTTCAAGCACTTGTCCAGAGAGTTAAACTTCTCATTTTTATTATTTTTCCTTCTTTACAAAACATTTTCAGGCATTGAAGATCTAAAATCTAGGAATATTGTGACTCTGTTACCTCCAAAAGCTACATTTTTGGATGATCCCCTTTGAGTTCTTAGACCTATTTGTTTTGGTACTTTCTGAAATTTTTAAGATAAATTTTAGTTACATGCCATAATGTCTCACTCGGCGGTCACCATTGACCTTTTTTTTCCCCTCCAGTGCATCTTTAACTAAATCAGTTGATGCTTTTATATGCACACACAGATATGCTCATCAAGAAGTAGCAAAAAATTGTTACAAACTACACGATTTCATTCACATTTCTGGCTGCACTAAGGTCAAATTGGACTATTTGTAATGTAAATATTGAGCAGCTATTACTGCAATTCAGTAGTTGTTAATTCTGTAGTTGTTTCTTACCAAAATATTGACTTGGCATCAGTCGCTGGAATAACTAAATTTAGTAAATATAAAAGATATTGTTTTAGTTATTGCTTTTCTGATGACTAATTCTGTGGTAGCATGGCGAGACTGTTGCAAATGGTGAACATTGAGTGAATGCCTAACATAATTTAACCTTAGTATCTTATCATACTACATAAGATCCCACTTAGATGCTGCTTGGAATCTTACTCAATTAACCGGGTGTTCTAACTTCACTGTCACTGCTATTTTCCATTTTATATTTTTGTTACTTTCATTTTGTTAGCAGTTGATGTTGATCATGGTCTTAGTTCATTTTGTTTAATTTTATTAGGTTTTTATCTACATATTCTTATCATATGTGAATGTAGGATGAGCAAAGAAGTCTTTTGTCAAGTTAAGAGTTCAGCAAAAACTACTCCAAAACTATAAACTATCATTTTTTTCAGTAATCTAATTTGATCGAAAATACTCTTGGATCTACACATATCCAAATGTTTCATGTACTTGAATTGTCAAATGAGTTTGGTCCATTCTAGCAAATTTTGTGCTATACGCTGGACTTATATAATATTCTACTGTTAATGTCTGTTAAGTCCATGTCATCATTCTGTTAGTGTGTTAAGGGTGGATTGTTAGTATTCGTTTTGTTGTTTTCAGTCTCTTCGCTTGAGTTTATAAACGACTCTGCACTCTGTTATTTGGAGAATTTTCTTAACGATTCTCGACATCCAAACAAGAATGTTCACCAGAATAGATGAAGCTTACAATACTTTCAATTGAATTTCAAAGTCTTCAGGTTGTGCTTTTGTTCAGGTTCCTTCCTTCTCTTCAATTACTCCCTTCTACTCTGCCTCGTATAACAATTAGGCTTTTGCAAAAGAATAATGCTTACTGGAAATCACAAGTAATTTCAGCGGTTTGTGCATTTGATTTGGTTTGGATCTAGAGATTTACCACCTGAATTTGTTGCTGTTGTTGATGAAAACTCTAAGCCTAGAATTCAATTACATCCAGCTTTTGCTGCTTGGAGTCGAATGGACCAGTTAATTGTGAATTGTCTAAAATGTCTCGGTCAATGTTGCGACATGTAGTTAAAGAGTACGTCGGCTTGTGAAATTTGGACTGTTTTGGACAAACTTGAGTATCACACAAGGCTCGTTCTCAAGTGATGCGTCTCAGACATTTGCTTCAAACCACAGCCAAAGGTTCTCTAAGTGTCCATGAATATGTTCAGAAAATGAAAGATGCCGCTGATATGCTCTCAGCAGTTGGCACAGATATCTCACATTCAAAACTCATACTAAAGTGGCTTAGGTCCTGAATTTGATGCAGTGGTTGTGAATTTGACATCCTTAGCTTCACGAAATAAGTTGTTTACATTAAAAGAAGCTTTGTTTGAACTACAGGCTTATGAAAATAGACTTGCTCATCAAATTCCTTCACATTCTAGTGATGTTCCTGGTAGCTCAGTACTGTATGGTACTACCAAAAAAGAAAAATGTTAATGCTACTGGTTCAGTATCTTTTACTCCTCAGTATCAGTCTCCACCATCATTTTAGAATTGTCAATACTTTGTTCGAGGTGGTACAGGTCAAGGAAGAACACCAGATGGTTGCAGTAGGCCAATTTGCCAACTCTGTGGTAATGTGGTGCTACCACAGGTTTGATATCAGTTTTTCAAGGATCTGTTTCGAGTCCAAATTCACACTCCAATGCTTCCAACTCTCAAATGGTTCAGTGATTGCATTACCACCACCATCTTTTCAGCCGCAAACAGCACCATCTCAAGCTTATATAGATTCACCAGCTACTGTCGATGATAGATGCTGGTATCTTGATAGCAGAGCTTCTGAACATATTACCTCGCAAATGAGTCATCTTTCAGTTCGTTCTGATTACAAGGGTGCTGAGCAGCTCTCAGTAGGTAACGGTCAACTTTTATCCATTCTACATATTGGCTTAGCTTATTTTAGTTGTTCTTCTAATCAATATTTGACTTTAAAGAGAGTATTTCATGTGCCTGAAATTACAAAAAAATTTAATTAGTATTTCTCAGCTCTTAGCTGATAATCCTGTGTATATTTAGTTTACTGATCAACATTATCTTATAAAGGACAAGAACACAAAGACTCTCCTTCTTCAAGGAATTATTAGGGGAGGATTCTTTTGCTTAGTTCAAACTGACTGCTGCCAGCCCACTGCCACTCATTTCTCTTCGGTTCCACATAATATTAGCATTCCCATGGTAAATTTGGTGTATTTTATTAATGCTATGAAGCATAATAATATTGCCATTGTACGGCTGTTGCTCCTGAGCATTTAATTTCTGATAATTTCTAACAACGTTGGCTGCTCAGTGTCAGAGATTAGTACCTTGTATTGTATCTTAGAGAGCTATTACTTGTAATCTTTATGAGAAAATTAATAAAAAATTTGATTTGTAGCATCAGAGGCTTGGGCATCCACATGCTTCTGTGTTGAATACTTTTATCTCTAAATTATTTTCTCACGGATTATCTTCACTGATTTCTTCTTGATCTTTTTGCTTATCCTGTTGCTTTGGTAAACAACATCAACAACCTTTTCCTGTCTTTTTTATTAAGGTTTCTACCTCTCTTTGAGTTGATACACTCCAATGTATGGGGGCCTTCACCTATTAATATCCACAGAAGTTAAAGTTCATGGTGTGTTAATTTGTACTTAAAAAGTTCTCCTGATTTTTCTATATAGTCTTAGAAGTCCTTTTGAATTTGTTTGAAACCTTGAGATAATTACCCAAAATGAGATTTTGATATATGGATTCCTCAAAATTCACTTTAATTTTTGAATCATCTAAAAATCATATAAAAATTGATTTTAATTTGATATTTTGATTTAAACTGATTAGATCTAGTTTTGTTAGAAATTTGAAATATCTATTTCTGTGTATGAATTATGATTTGTAATTTGGTAACTCGTTCGCTAATTCTACCGGTAGAAATCAGAGATTTTATTTGAAGATTAAGCTTGATAAACAGCTGATATATTTAATAAGTCCCTGTCTACTTTAAGGTTTGAATTACTTAGAAACAAGCTGCAAGTTACTGCTGCTGCAACTGGTACAGCTGAATCTTCTCCTCAATCAACTAAAGACAACAAGAATTGATGAATTGATGTATCTTTACAGCTTACTAATGTACTCAAGTCACTGCTGATAGTCTGCTGCTCATATTTGAGGTCAGTTACTGCTACTATCTGCTGCAGTAAAGTGTTCAGTTGATGCTTGTGTAATTTTCAGTTTAGTGGCTCATATTTGGGGTCAGTCACTACTACTATCTGCTGTAGTAAGTGTTCGGTTGCTACTTTTGTAATATTCAGTATTGGTGAAAGTAAGATTGCTGTCTGTTTGTGTAATATTCAGTTTGGTAGAAGTCAGATTGCTATCTGCTGGTTTTGGTCAGATTGCTATCTGAAGTGCTCAGCTACTGCTTGTACAATGTTCAATTGCTAACAGCCTGTTTGCTCTCAGTTTGATCACATTAATGATAATCAGTTGATGCTTGTATAATATTCAGTTTGGTAAAAGTCAGATTGTTATCTGCTGGTTTTGGTCAGATTGCCTATCTTGTGTTTTTTGGGTGAAAATCAGTTTGGTGGACCATAGCTTATGTCTGTGATCAGTTTGCATACTGAAAGAAGTGATTCATTTCAGCGGAGATTCCAAGAACTTTTACCTAGTCTGAGAGGAGATATTGATAAATGAAGATGCACAATGCTACACAGTTCTGTTTGCGGGAAAATGATGGTAAAAGTGCAACAAATCCCAGTTCAGTTTGAGGGAAGATATTAGCAAGAAAAATGTAATAATCTTTCCAGGTTTAGTTTGAGGGAAGATGTTAAGCTTTGTTAGGAGTTCGTTTAAGGCTTCTGTTAGTTTGTTAAAGCAATGGTTACTGCCGTTAGGTGTTAGTTACTGTTCAGCTTAAAACAACCTATAAAAGGTGTCACTGTAGCTTGTGCTTGTTATCGGAAATACAACAGAATTTTTTTCAGAAAACTCTCTTCTTCTTCGTCATTTTCCTCTGCTTTTGCTCCTAACCTGACAAAAAGAAATACTGAGTGGGTTCAAATGAAGTGTAAACTAGTACAAATAGTAATTCACCATGATTGTCAGAGAATACCTAATTACTGGGATAAAAAAAAACAAACAAAAAAAACTTCACATTTCACAATGAGATCAACTTACAACAATATACTTCACAATCCAATAAAACAACTAAATCTACAAGCAGTTGAAACTTGCAACCCAAAACTCCTAGAAATTAATCACGCTTTGCCGATCTGGAGGAGCAACACATTGCCACAAGAAACGGTATGCTGGAATATCTGCTGCCTCAACCCCAAGGGCAGCAAGATTGCGTCCGTATTCCTGGTCATTTTAAATATGCGTTAATGATACATGGGAGTGAGAAGTTCAGAGAAACAGATCATACTGATGGTTCCAAAAATCAAGCTTTACCTGAATATCAAGAAACAATTGCATGCAAATCTTGTCAGTGTCGGATACATTATGGTCTGAGACATCTGAGCTTGCTGCAGCTCGCCTTTGTGCACCTTGCCGTATCTTCAGGAGTGAAGACTCCGTTTTCCTAGCCTGGGCAGGTGATTTAAAGAATATTAGTATAAAAAGAATCCTAAAAGATTAAAAACTTTTACTCGAGACACTAACCACACTGATGAGCTCAGCAGCCAATTCATGATAGCAACCAGTTATCTTAGTTGCAGCACCAAGCAGTAATTCCTTCTTAGTCTCCTTTGACAAATATGTCATGGCTCACTCTGCATCTAATAAAGTCTGCAAGTAGTACATAGTTTAATAAAAAATTGATGACGCGGAGCACATGTCCTGGGTGCTTGTGTTCTTATAAACAAAAATTGTTAGCCTTTTAGGCAACATATTAATGTACGTCCATTAGCATTAATTTTTTAAAAACCTTAGAAATCAGACACTAATTTGCAAAAATTATCAGTACATAAAAAATAACCAGAAATATGATCCATCTCCAGTATTGATATTATTTCTGAATGCATATTTTATTCGAATTTGGTGGAAGAGCCCATGTCATCACACATGTATTACATTTTCTAGGATACACCTAATAGACTGTGGTAGTAAAATTAGACAGATTTCTCAAGCCACATTTCATGTCCATAACAGTATATCAGAACAATAATATGCACAAGTCATCCAAACATGACTTACATCAAAATTCAAAGAATTACAGCAGCAGATGACAAGAAAATATAATGTTCTCAAGTGTAGCTATAACCTAAAGAAAAGACTGCATACCTTCAAGGGGCGCAATACACCAGACACATAAGGGGAATGCCTGACAGGAAGTGGTTTATTAGTCATCCTGTAAGTTGCAGTTATTCCCCTTAAGCTGTCTTAAGTCCTACAATTTTTGACAAAAAGTGCTGTCTCAATCACCCAGCACATCATCAAATATAACATAGTAATATCATGTTTAACTGAGATTAAAAGGAATATATAGAACCCTGCAACTCTTAAATCATTGCATAATCAATATTTAAAACAGTCCTAGAAAAAACAGAGCTTACTTCCACAGCCTTCTCAACAAGTCCCTCTATTATCGTGTTGATAACTAAAGGTAATGTAGTACTCAATGATTTTCCACCATCTAAAATGCTCTGTTTTACTAGAACAAGAATTTCAGTGGAGCATGAAGACAGAAGCCGAAGAACATGAACCAGGTAGTCACCAGAGACCTCTGTGGCCAGACAAGTTATGTCATGAATAACCTGCACGTCAGAGAACCTACATAAAAATGCTATTTAACCATGATAACTTTCATGACTCTGAAATGGATGAGTTTAAATCTAGTGAACACTACAGGAGCATAAATAAGGTCAAATTGGACTCCAAAACAGAAGTAAATAAATAAATAGAAGGTATATTACTAGAGATGAACTTCAGTGCTATCCATAAAGGTTCAGATGTCAAATATAAAGCAGATCGCTTAGTAAAATGATACATGTCGGAGAAAGAGATACAGTTGAATAAAGGCATAAGTCATACATAAATAAAATCATCCGGAGCAGCTGAAATAGCCCATTCACATCCAGGATTGGAGCCTGCACTACCAGACTTCCGAGCAGCCAGTCCAGATGACAACCAATTTGAGTATCTGTCAGAAATTGATTGATAAGCAGTCAAATGATGATATAAATAAGCAGAAACAGACCAGCATTTTTCAGTCCAAACTGACCTTGAAAGAAGCTGCAATGACAGCCGAAGAAATTTGTCGGAGCAAGAAAGAAGAAAAACATCTTCTCTCCAGCAGGATCTCAAGCTCTCTAAAATTGAACACTTTGTTTTAATGTTAACACACAAGACTTTCCTTGATCAGAATGTGAATTCTGAACAGGAGCAAGACTTGCTCCTGTAAGAGCAGAATCTAAAGCCCCAGCAATTTCCCTGAAACCTGAAGGAATGGAAGTTACAAGTCAACCATAATTGAATACTGAGTGGATTCAAATGAGCGATAAGCCACACACTAGGCCAAGGCTTATAACATACTATCCATAAAAAACCATTGAAGTAGGAAATTTTACTCTAGCGAGTCAGTGTGGAATTAGTACAATGATGATAATAGGCTACATAACTAAATCTTTTATGCAAACAACAATATGTGATTTGGCATCTCATTGACCTTAATTGTTGTGATGCTGTGTTTCCACAGCATTAGAAATAAGATTATGGTCGGTAAGTTTACTTTGAGTGAGAGAACTGAAGAAAAACTACAACATGATGACATGGAAGCAAAACTTACTGAACGTGAACATTCAAGCTTGCTGTCATAAATGGAAATTTGGCTATCATGAACCACCAAAAGATGTGTTTGATCATTATGAAACTGGACTCTAGTTTCTCCAACCAAAGGGGATTGACGGCCACCTGGTGCTTGTATGAACCTTGATTTCAGCTTCTCCCATCTATCGGTACTCCACATACATAGCTGCATCAATTTAATTGAATATAAATAAATTATTAAGTAGCGGAAATCAAAAACCCAGAGATAACAAAGAAGAAAAGCTTCAACTTTATTTTTGGGACCCTGATTGAAATTCAATAGCATTTAGAAGTGACTGGGGGAAGCCATGTTTGAAACTTGTAGTAAATTAGAGTATTTCCTCATTTGTAATGATTGACTATTCTTTTCAGTGTAGTAAGTGATTAACTACGGTGGAAGTAGAATATTTTCCATTCTTGTTTTCACTTGTAAGTCCTATATAACTTCTTTTTTCCCTACCCACAACTTGTTTTGAATTAAGATTGCTAAGGGATTTGAACTCAAATTACTTGGCTCACTTAGCATGATATCATGTATTCATGTTGAGTAACCACTTGATCCAAAAACCATATCAAAAGCTTCAGCTTACAGCCAAGAGCCCAATAATGGTATTTAAGCTATGACACTACCCAAATAACCAGATTCATGTTCAAAACTAATTCTAACAGAGCATTTCCATGGAAAGATCTTCACCTTAGAGATCCCCTCAAAACAATTCGATTCTTCGACTTCACCTATTCAAACGACAGCTTATATTTGGGCACTTCTCAACACCTATTGCTGAGAAGGTACCATCCAAGAAGACTATATTTACATAGTAATTCAACCATGTTTTGAAATTTTACTGAAGAAAAGGCTCATGTATGCAGGCATTGGTTACCCTACATGGCTTAAGATCAATCTCAAATTGTAACTTCGATTTCATATAAAGTAATTTGCTCCCCAGATAAGCAAAAGTTCATAGAGCAAACCCTTAATGGTCCAAATGTTCTAGGTTTCTTACTCTTGACAGGAAAAATTATAGCATCCCAAATTAAACATTATTAAGAACAACTAATAGCCATAAACATTAACTTATTAAATTTTATATTAGTCAAACACTAACCTGAGCATCAGCCCCTGAAGACACCAATGCATTTAAAGTTTGGGAAAATGCAAGCCCTGTGATTTGATTTTGGTGAACCCTTAAGTTTGGTTTTGCGATTTGATTTTGGTGACCCTTAAGTTTGGTTTTGACCTGCCAACAACATCCAACATTAGTTATGCTTCCTCATTATATGTCACGCAATTAGCTTTAGATAATCAAGAGAGCTATTGATTAGATTATTAAAATAGCTATACTTAAGTTTTTTTCTATTGTGATGGACTCAGGTTCGCCTCTTTGTACTTTTGTTGCATCTGTGTTTGTTAAAAAAAAAATGATTTCAATAGTCCTTATGGAATTATACTAACCATCAATTCCTTAAAACAAGAAGGTAACAATAAGACTTTCCCTCTAATGAACTCTGCTAAGAAGCATAAATCGGACTGAATGGTATAGGTAATGATTCAACCAAACCAGAATCAAATTTACATTAATAATCTCCATCATAATCAACTATAAATTAACACTGGCTATAAATGGAGCAAAAGTTAGGTGAACATATCCTTTGACCAGGTATACATAAAACTAGCTTCAGAAATTAAGTAAAGAAAACGACAGATCAAGTGAGAAACTTGACCTCATCAACTCTGATATTGTATATCTGAATGGTAGAATCCTCCATCCCAATGGCAATAATATTATTATCTTGAGGATGGAATGCCAAATAGGTAGCTGCCGGAGGTGGGGGCATAAACATTATCATGACCTAAGACATAGTAAGCAATCTTATTCAGTCATGTAGAATCTCAAAATATTGCAAACGCATTATCTCAAGCAAATATTGTTGAACATGTATGAAATACAGACTTCAAATTTGGAGAGGTGCAATAACTTACCTTGAATGTCATCATGTTGAATAAGGAAACTTTTCCACTAGAGG
Source organism: Pistacia integerrima (assembly GCA_026225825.1). Classification (NCBI taxonomy): domain Eukaryota; kingdom Viridiplantae; phylum Streptophyta; class Magnoliopsida; order Sapindales; family Anacardiaceae; genus Pistacia; species Pistacia integerrima. The sequence goes on from CM047748.1 coordinate 27,792,625, forward strand.
CAGACATAACGTAAGAATCATTTTTGGATAAAGCGATGCATACAGCAGACCTCTTCAATTGGTTTATTATCATTTATGTCATTGATCATAAGTGTTCCACTGGGAGGTTGCCACACTGGAGCACTACGTATGCAGTAGCCTAACGAAGTTTGCAACTGACATTAAAAAGGTCAAAATATAAAAACAAAAGAAATTTACAAATGGAAAGTAATAAACCTTCCCCGAGGGATTCCTTTCACTACGTTGCCATTTCCAAAGCTTGTGAACAGCGCTGGCATTAAGGGCCAATAGAGCTAGACCAGAGTTGGTGTATCCCAGGCCTAAATGCAGGGGAAATTACCAATGTATTTCACATCTTTTATGCCTAATGTTTTATTTGGCCATTTATTTTTACATTGATTGGTATTAAGCTTTTGATGAACTTGATATTGTTTCTTCTTCTGTGTCTATTTGTAAGAAGTCATGTAGTTTAAATTTATTTCGCCAGTCCTCTCCTACTTTGTTAATCCATCAAACAAGCACTACCATGCAGAGAGGGTGTATTATGCCCTAACTTCACAACTGAGGTGGCATTACCATGTGAATTGGCAGTCCACATACCATCATCCTCAGAGGCATGTCAGGATATTCAAAAAAAGAAAGGAAAAAATTCAAAAGAAAGGTTAGCACATCAGATGAGCAGGTTTAAACTAGCATTCCAGCATTTGACTCAACATTCCAGAGTTCCTGGCGTTATGCATCCAATTCTTTAGAATATACGGTTGGTATATTAATGAAAGATATAGTTCATATGATTTGCATAGCTTTATAATAGTAAAATATCTCATATATGAGCACAGGCACACAAAAGGCAGTAAATAACCACAAAGAAAATATCCAGCACCATAGAAGCAGAGGGGTTTCTTCCTAACTGAAATAAAATGCAAATACTTGGATTCTTTACCACCTACCATGCTTGGTGCTATAGAATCAGGTACGCATAGAGCTTTCATTTGTGTGCCAATCCCCAGAACCCCCTCCCAAAGGCTAATGTCACCAACATTTGTCCCCACTACAGTCCAAAGAACAGAAATTTCAATCAATAATAAATAATCTCTGGACAAAGTTTTATAAATTTTTCAGTGACCAGTCATTAAACAGTGGTTTTTTTCTAATTTTATACCAAGAAGAATATCTTGCTGCTGTGGATGGAAGTCCATGCTCATGACATTAGAACCTTGATTAAGGGTTCGCACAACAGCTTTAGTAAGGTTATCTTGAGAATATACATTGGGAAGTATGTGCTACACCAGCAAAAGACACCTAGAAAACCAAAAGATAATAAGAGGTGAGAAAGGAACAAGAGAATTGTTACAACCAGCTGATATAAAGGCCATTTAGAAATTTATAGCAGCTATCAAGCTTGAAAAAACAAAAAGATTTATGTCACTCATCCAAACATCATCAGATTGGCCCGTGCAGATACGCTTCATCAAATGCTGAAAATACTCTGATTGACAATCCATCCCATTCATACCTGTCGGCGTCCTTGGATGTTTCAAGAATGCAGCTGTAGACATCCCAATATAAATAAATAATAAAAGACTAGATTTATTCAACCTAACATATTAAGCCTAAAGAGGGAGAAAAACAATGCAAACTACACAATTACAAACGTCCTTACCTGCACTAGAAGACTGCACAAGACCGGAGGGGCCTGCTGCCACAGCAAGGGTGAGGTAAGGAAGGACTATTGTTTGACATCCAACCAGCAATAGCATCTGGAGATGGGGGAACAACACTCTGAAATGGCTGCACAGTAAGAATCATTACAATTATTATTTGAGTATGCACCAATGTTTTATATGGCAGATGGATGCAAAATACTCACACCATGAGCACCAATAGGCGAAATGCACCAGCCTTAGGAATTGGTCCCACAAGCTGGGCTGTTTGTAGGAGAAGGACTAGCTCCATTTGCCGTAGGGTTGCAAGAATGATCAGTGAAGAGTGTTTTAATATCAGGGTTTGGACAAGGATTCTTGCAATGTTGATGCTGCCAATTTAAACTGAAATTTATTTTAAAGAAGTGAGTTCTAGAAAATAAGTCTATCAAGAGGAGGTAATATCATCTGCAAGTGTAAATGATATCAAGCACCTTACAAATATAAGAGCAAAAGCGCAAAACCCAAAGTAGAAATCAACTAATATATAATATACCAATACAAATAAATATCTGTAAAATGCATTCTGTAGGTTTTGCTTTTACCAAAAAACTTGTTGCTGCACACTGACACAGGAAAATTAACTGATATGAAAAGATTCAAGAATAACCAATGTCCTCAGTTGTGAACTGTTGAAGGCTAGGAATGTAAGCCTGTCACAAAACAGGGGGTTTGCTTCAATTAACTTATTAAGTTCTACAAGCATAATATTACAAACCGATTTTGTGTCTCCATACTTGGAAAGCTGTTCATTTTGCTGGATCACGAAGTGCCAGCAGAAAAAATCAACCAAAAATTTTCATGGGATACCATACCAATTAAAAAGAATGGTGGAGTAGTCACCTAAATCAACTAAAGTTATCAAGTGTAAGAAGCTGGGTAAATCTCCTTGAAATGTTCTTAATTGAAGGATGCAAAAACCTTAAGGTCCTAAGTCAAGAATCTCAATAGCCTTTGCTCGATCCTTCCTGATAACATGAAGGAAAAAAATGGAACATTATTATGCATATATGGGTTAAAACTCTACATATGAAAACAAAACTACTTCCTTCTTAATGAATGGCAATACCATTAATTTTTAATATGTCCTGATGATCACTTCAATGGGTTTAGTATATTGGCATAATGAATCAGAAGTCTATTACTTTCCCTTTAGATATACTCTTCAAACCAGAGAGCTAATAAATTGCTTTGGGTAAACAATTCCTAGGGCTGCAGAGTAAACAAAATCTTACAAAAGGCTTCATGAACATTCATTGTCTTCATATTAAAATACCAAGAATAAACCAGTATAGGAAAGGTCATTGAAAGGATTAGCTTCATCATTTCATGTGCCCAAAGGAAAAAAAATTCAGCACAATACCAGGTTATGGGAGGTGGTGACATCATCTAAGGCCAAGATCTAGCTTGAAAATGTGTGGCCATGCCGCACGGCTGAGGCGAAAATCCGACCAAACCGGGCAGCTCAAGCAAAGATTCTGCTGGACCTTGAGTAGCCAAGCCGTTGACCGGTTTGCCGTTCCCAAATAAGGCCTTCTTAGCCGAATATTTGAGTTTATTTGTTTTACACTAACTTTAGAATTAAATTAAATTAATAAATATTAAGAAAATACTTTTAGTAATCTTTTACATTTCAAGAAAATAATAATAGTATATATGAAAGAGAAACACTATAATTGCATAGTCAACTTATTATATATATTCTTTTGATTTATGTTTAAAAAGAAATGCCAACTCATCTAATACCATACACTTACCATAGTTTCCTTTGAAAATAAATTCTTCTTCTTCTTCTTCGAATCTGTAATTCCTTTGAAAATAATCTTCTTCTTCTTCTTCTTCTTTGAATCTTTTACAGAAATCTGAACAATCTGTAATCATAAACAACAATTAATTAATATTAAAAGCAAAAACTGTGTAGAATGCTATTTTAAGCTCTAAATTGATCATAATTTATCAATTAAACAAGAAAATGAGAAATTTCCTCAACAATTACTTCAATATATATGCTTCAAAAACATATATAAATTAACTTTAAGAAAACATAAATTGTAATATTGTAGCTTCTCTATAATAATAAAAATCATTGAGCATTGACTAGTATTAATTCAATGAAGGAAAACGAAGAAGTCTATGGAAAAGTTATATTGTTAAGTAAATGAATACTTACAATTTTGTAATTGTTGTATGATTGTATCAATATCACTCTTCGAACAATTATAGTTCAACCATCTTTAACCTTGGCATGTTTAAGCCTTCCTCCGAGAAAGTCTTCATCTTGGAGCATTCTATACAATCATAAACTTTCCAAATTTGGGAATTTTAAGGTGTAATTCCCAAAACAGAAACATGTGAGACTTTTTAAATTATAAAAGATCAACTCCTCCAATTTCTCAAAAACAATTTCATCTTTCTCTATATCTCCCTTATTTGCTACTACTTCCATAATCATTTCACAGTCATCTATAATCAACCTTTCTAGTAGCAGCAGACTTTTGGCTGTTGAGGATGACATTAAGTTTTGTATCTCATTACAATGCCTTACCACCAAGGTCCTCAGATTTTCAAAAGATGCTAAGGATGGCAATAGAGTAGTCAAGTAGTGACAATTTTCCACCTTCAGACTATCAAGATTTTGAAGAATTAAGTTCAATCGAGAGTCTTGTTTCCAAATGCACTTCAAATTAAAAAGTCCTTGCAATTTTAAATCTTTTAATTTTGTAAGTGCTTCGACATGTTCCTTATCCTCTTCAAATAAGAATACCTCTTCATATGAACTCACTTTCACTATGAGATTTTCAAGATTGTTAAATTTGTGAAGGATTTGAATTGGAAAGTTTGTATATGCATCATTAATCAATTGAAGAGTTTTTACTTGGCCAAAGCTCTCTTGAAATTCTCCTTTCCAAATCGACATGATATCTCTTCCACTTAATGTCAATTCCTCCAAATTGGAGTCAACCTTAAAAAAATCATGTCAATCAAATTAAAATTAATATTTCCGCTTAAAAACATATAATAATTATATATAAAAATTAAGCAAGAAAAAGATGTTCATTTAACCCTTTTTTTTATTTTTTTTCTCCTTACAATTACCATGTAATTAGTCCAATTACTTTATCGGGCCACCTATAACCCTTGAATTCAGAATAAAAAAAGTTAACCTGAGGGTTGAAATTGATACCTCTAATTAATGTTGATTTGTAAAATATGATAGTTAAAAATAAGAACATGACACATGGAATTAGCCCAGCAACTAGAACAAATTGACTTTTTTATGAGCCTTATGCTAGGATAAGCCTACTTTTGCATAACACTAGATTAAAGCTTCCAATGCTGCAAGGAAATATGTGAATCTTATTCTAACGCAAAATTTGCATTACAATACTTATACACAAACTGACTTTAAAAAAACAGTTTATTATAATTAACGCTAAAAACATAATATTATTATAAAATAAATATTTAAACTAATTAACTGAATACATGTGCCTCTTTTTTGTGTACTTGTTGAATGGTTCTATTAAGCTTGTTCCCTTCAATCTCTACTTCCATTATTGTGTACCAATAGCAATCATCATTTTCAATCCAATCATCAAAGCTCTTATAATTGAATTTGAATAACTTTGGTATACTTAAAATTCCTTGAGAGAAAGACTTAATATTGGGACTATCTCCTATAGTTAACTCTTCCAAAAATGAAAAATTGAAAAAGTAATTCCCGAAACAAAAGCATGTAAGAATTTCTAAATTTAGAAGTGACAACTCCTTCAAATTATCAAAAAACAATTTCAATACTCGTTGTTGCATCTCCTTCTCCATCATTTTTAACTATTTCAATCAACATTCTACAATCCTCTACGCTCATTGCTCTCAATTGCATCAAGTTTCTAGCTGTTGAAGGTGTTATTAACTTCATCAAGTTTCTACATCCACGTACACATAGAACTTCAAGATTTGGAAGATTTGGAAAGAATAGCTCTTTGAGTTGATCACAATGATATAGTTCAAGCTTTTTCAGATTTTCAAATCTTTGAAGGAGTCCAAATGGAATATTTCTTGAGTTATTAGCACCTAAGATCTTAAGAGCTTTAGATTGACTCTGCCATATAATCTCGCTGTCTAAATCAAAAACCTCCAAATCCTGATTGATCTACAAGATTCATCAAAAACAAAATCCAATTAGCTTTATAATTATATACTTAAAATAAAAGTTTAGTTATTGGCTCAAAAGTCATAGGCCAAACCCAATCAAATTTTGACAAATCAACTACAATCTATTTTAAAACTAGTAAATTATATTTTATTAATATTTAAAATTTAAAATCAATATTAAAAATTGCATTCAAAAACTATTTTTGTAAACTACAGATTCAACATACTTTTTTTTGTTTTACATTAAAATAGAAAATAGAAACATGCTTTTCAAATGAATTTTATTTTTATTTAAATGAATTTAGATTATTCTTCAAAGGGCTACCATGAATCAAATTTGTGAGGGAATGTTTCATTTATGTGATTTTACCAATTACACCCCTTGAAACCAAAAAACTACTCATCCACCACTAACTTGGAAAACTACAATATACATCTCCTCCTATTGTCTATTAAATTATTTGAATTTAAGCTACAATCTAATGGAAACGGCCACAGATGCAAATCCTAGCCACAAATCGCATGGCTGTGGCGCAACCTTAGATTGTAGACATGATTGATGGCTATGACTTCAACCCCATATTGCAAACTGCGATCTAATGGTTGTAGGCACCACTACAACCATTTTCAATTATTTTTTTTTTTACATTTTCTTAATTATTTTAAGAATAATTTATAATGTTATTTTATTTTTTTAAACAGTTATAGAAATTAAATTAATATGAATTTCTTAAAAAGTTTTTTTTTTTCCAAATTTCTATTATTTGAATTTTCAAATTTAGTATTTAATGGTTACAACTTTAAAAATATAATTTCAGATTTTGTAAATAGTTTTTTCTTTATATTTTCTAATTTTATCTTCTATTTTAGTGATATTCTTGTTTAATCTTTCCTTTTGGTATGAAATGTCAATTTGTTCCTTTTTGACTATAAGTTGGACTTTGGACATTTACTTATTCATTTATTAAAGCTTCTAATGCAATTAATTAAAAAATGTGGCCTATAACATTGTCAAATAGATGTGATAATTGAAAAGAAATCGGTACATAATTTATTGATAGTTACCCTAATATAATTTGATTCAAAATTTAATTTATTTATTACTCTTGGCCACCACCAAATCATTTTAAAATAATTTTCAATTTATGATCCTGTTCAGGAGGCTTTCAAGTTGCAAACTTTTTGTAAATAATTTCTTCAATAATAAAATGAATCACTTGATAAACAAATTTCTAGTAAAAATAAAATTTCACTGTTGATTTCTAGAATTATATTGGATGATTTATTTATTTATTTATTTATTTTAAATCTAGTACGTGAATGAGTTTAAATGATAAGGTCCTAAAGCAAAATTGTTCAAATTAAATAACCATTAATTTTTCTAAATTTTTTTTCCAAGGAAAAATAGAGATGTTAAGAATTCTATAATTAAAGTTTTTGAAATAAATGTAATATATATGAAGTAAGTTAATTTTCTTTTTCAATAAAGAATGAAATAAAAGATGCATACCTTATCGTCCAAGAAGAGAGATTTTGGCTCGGAAATATGAAGTTCACCCTCCTCACCATCTTCTTGGAAGCTCATATGTTTTGAAGTGAACTTCTCACAGTCTCTCACCACCAATTCTTTTAACATTGGCCATTTAGAAGTATGTATTCCAAGATAGAAAGTTGCAAGTTTTGGTAGATTTTGAAGCTTCAATAAGGTTATATTCGAAAAGACAAAATTGACAACTGCATTTGCTTCCTCCTCTTTTGCAACAATCTCCTCTAAAACTTTACAATCCCTAATCATTAGTTGTTGGTGTTGGTGGAGGCTTTTGGCTATGGAAGATGGAAATGCATATTTTATGTTTCCACAATTCCACAAGAACAAGTGTGTCAAATTTTGATAGAAGGAAGTTGGATGTTGGTTGTAGGAAATCTCTGTAGAATTGATATCGTTGAATGTCCATAACTTCAATTCAAGGGAAATGTCCTACAGTAAAAGTTAATAGTTGTTTCAATATAAAGTAATTAAAAATAATAATTATTGTTTATGATATTTTAGAAAAATGTGTCTTTTTGTAACTTTTAATAATTTCTGAAAGGCCTAGGCCCAAAGTAAACAAATACTAATATAATAATGTCATCCCTGAACCTACAATCGTTTATTCAACTAAGGTTAATACTTAAAATTGTTTTCTTGTCTTCTTAGTGTTATGCACTTGTATGGATAAACTAACAAAACTCGTTTCATCCTACTATTACTTGCAGTCTTGTAGCTAAAATATAATATTATTAAAATATATAAAAAAATGCAAAAATAAGTAAATATTTAAACTAATTACTTTTAAACATACCTGTTTCTTGTATTCTCCTTGTATTGTTTTATTAAGATCATTCCCCTCATTCTCTACTTCCTTTATTTTCTCCCAATTCTTGTTAGTCTCATTGAAGCTCTCATAACTGACTTTGTGTAACTTTGGTGTGCTTAAGATTCCCTTAGAGAAAGTCTTCATATTGGGGCATTCTCCTATAGTTAACTCTTCCAAAGATGGGAAATTGAAAGAGTAATTCCCGGAGCAAAAACATATGAGAGTTTCTAACATTCTAAATAACAACTTCTTCAAATTTTCAAAAACAAATTCAGTACTCATTGTTGCATCTCCCTCATTTTCTACTATTTCTATCACCATTTTACATTCCTCTACTCTCAATTCTCTCAATTGCACCAAGCTTCTAGCTGTTGAAGGTGTCATTAACGTTATCAACTTTCTGCAATGACTTACATCCAGAACTTGAAGATGCTGGAAAAAAGCTAAGGATGGTCCTAGAGAGATCTGCAAATGTTTCTCATCCTTTCCACATGAGAACATTTCTTTGTATCCACAAGAATATAATTGAAGCTTTTCCAAATTTTCAAATCTTTGGAGGAGCTCAAGTGGAATATTTGCTGACTTATCATATATGATCTTAAGAGTTTTAAATTGACTCTGCCATATAATATGTCTCAACTTATTCTCTAAACACAAATCCTCCAAATTAGAGTTGATCTACAAATCCATTGAAACAAAAATCTAATTAGCTTTTTAATTATTATTCGAATAATGTAAAATTCTGTGGCTTCTAAACAGTACCCACTTTCATTATAAATAAAGATTCATGGATCTTCAAACAGTAATGAATTGGATGACTGGTGGGAGAAAAGAATATGAAAAAGTGTTAAATCTCTTTTTGAAGGAAAATCTTAAAAAGTAAATTAAATTTGATAGTGTCACAGTCACAATCACAGTCACTGTGACCCCATGGTTTTTGTAAATCTCCTTGACATTATATCATTTTTAAGATTTGCTTCTTCTCTTACGTTTGTTGGATTCTTTTAGTTTTTGGGCTCGTTAATTGGGCCTGAGCCCATTTTGTTCCCTCCATACTCAATCACCTTCCACTATTCTTCTTGTTTCTTCATTACTGCTTCTGTTACGCTTTCTAAGTTTTTCTTTATATTTTAAATATAGAACTAACTATGAAAGACACTACTGTCCTATGAAAACTAAACATGTTTTAAAAACTTTAGATTTTTCGTGTTTGACCTATGCAAATACAAAGTTACCTTTAGATTTTTCACAAACTTACTAATTTACCTTGTAAAAATTATATTTTTATTATGATGTACAATTTTAAAATATAATTTTAAGTTTAAATTATTATTTAAAATAATATACAATTAAAAAAAACTACTATTTAAAAAAGCTTAAATTTTAAATATTTGAAAAAAGAAATTTTAGATCGCAAACTACTATATAGTAGCCATAGCTACAATCTAGTGGAAACGACTAAAGGCTGTGACGCAACCTTAGATTGCAGACATGATTATGACTATGACTTCAACCCCAAATTGCAAACCTTGGTCTGGTGGCACCACTACAACCACCATTTAAAAATTTTTTTTTTAACATTTTCTTAATTATTTTAAGAGTAATTTATAATTTTATTTTATTTTTTAAATAGTTATAGAAATTAAATTAATATAAATTTCTTAAAAAGTTTTTTTTTTTTTTTTTCTAAATTTCTATTATTTGAATTTTCAAATTACATTTTATTTTTATTTTTAATTTAAAATTCAAAAACTATTTTTGACATTTATCCTAATACAATTTGTTTCAAATTTGTCCGCTACCAGATCATGTTAGTTTGGTTGGGTTTCAAGTTGCAAATGTTTTTTATAATGTTTCCAATAGTAAGAAGATTCACTTAGACATATTTCTAGTCAAAATAAAATGAATGTTTTATGAAACAATAAGAAAAAAGACTCAAGTTTCTAATGGTTTTAAAAAATGGATAAAATGTTATTAGAGATGGCTAGATATAACATTTCGTACTAGTAAAAATAGTGTTGATACGTGTATATTTTTTTATAATTTTATAGCTCTTTAAAATATTTTTAGTTGATAAGTAAATTTTCATTTAAATACTAATAATTCAAAAAATTTATTAGTTTTACAATAATTAAAAAAATACAAAAAAAAAAAAAAAAGAAGAAGAAGAAGAGAAAACGAAAAAAACAAAGTAAATTACGCACCGGCAATTAATAATTAATGATGATGATAAAATATTAAAGTTGGGTTCCCAATTAATAAATTGTTGTATAAGAAATTAATAATTAAAGAAAATTATCTTATATACAGTTGAGATGTTTTGAAATTGAATTCCAAACAACACTTTTAATAATTAACGTAATTTTCAGTGAAAAAAATATATTTATGACAACAAATTTGCCACTCAAACACAATATTTTAATATATCTCTTAAGAAAATTTTAAAATAGTTTTGAAACATCATACTGTAGGTTTAATATTATAAATACGATAATACAATGAATTGCATTAAAATATTTTAGAAATTAATTTTTTGTAAATGTGGAAGCATTGAAATTGGTTTAAATTAACTGAGAAGGTTAAAGGGTAATTATAATTCTTTAATTTATTAGTCAAATTAATTTCATAAAAGACACTAACATCCTATGAAAACTAAACATGTGTTAAAACCTTATTTTATTTTTTATTTTTTATTTTTTTGGCGTATATAGAAAAAAGATGTCCATTTTTAATATTTTAAAACTTGTTTCTTTTTTCTTATAGTTTCACGGAAGGTTGTCCTCCAATTGATATAACCCAATATAAAATTATATTGATGATTTCCGGTAAACATTTGATGGTTTCTAGAATTATTTTTCTAAATTTTTGTTATTAAAAAAAAAATAATAAGAATCACATTATTAAGTTCTAATTTATAATATTAAAAACTTTTTTTTTTTCTTTTCAATCAAGAAGTAACAAAGAGACTCGTACCTTATTGTCCAACCAGAGGGATTTTGGCTCTGAAATAACGAGAGAATTTTCATGGAAGCTTAGATACTTTGAAGTGAATTTTTCACAATCCTTCACCACCAACCTTTTTAACATCGGCAATTCCCAAGTATCTACTCCATGACAAAAACCTGTAAGTTTTGGTAAATTTTCAAGCTTCAAAAAGGTTAATTGCGAAAAGGCAAAATTGACAACTTCTTTTGCTCCTTCTTCTGCAAAAATCTCCTCTAAAACCTCGCAACGACTTATCTCAAGGTGTTGTAGAGCCTGGAAGCTTTTGGCTATGCAAAACGGAAACACATATTTTATGTTTTCACAATAATTCAAGGTCAAGCGTGTCAAGGAAGACATGCATGTTTGAGATTGGCTGTCCCAAATCTTTCTAGAAAAAATATCTTTTAGTTCCAAGGCTATCAAATTGGAGAAAATAACCTGAAGTCAAAGATAATTGATGTTTCAATATTTACTCATGAAAAAATAAAAATAAAAATAAAAATAATTGATTATTATTGATTTATAGTTGACATGCCATTAGTATTAACAATGTGTCTTTTGTCTCTCTAATAATTTTCATTATGAAATCAAGCATGGATTTATGATATCAATTTGAAAGAAATTACAAAGCATAATTATTGAAGAGAAGTACTTGGTAATGAAATTTAACAGAAAATTTAAATCACTAGAAAAGAATGCAAAAAGAGAAGAACATATAATTCAATATCACAACTATGTGTTACCAAATGAGAATAAACATAAGAAAAAAATAATAATAGATGATAGAAAAGTGCAAGAGGTTAACATAATCAAACCTTTTCATTAAAAAGTGGCGTGAGATTGTTATCATCATCCGAAAATTTGGCCAATCGTAAGAATTCAACATTCTTGAAAATTTGCAATTCTTCTAAAGAGATGGTAGAATCACATTTAAATTCTAACATTCTTGAAAATTCGTAAGAGTTCAACCATTCATTGTTCATTGTGCTATATCGGAATGACCAATCTCCTATTGATATTTGGTACCTTTTAAGCTCTTTGGAAACGAAGTCTTTAGGCAACATCTCGTTATCTTTAATATCTATTTCTAAACTGGTCAGTTGAGACAAGTGCTTCAACTCCTTGAGTACTTCAACCTTCCACTGAATACAACATCCCTTTATATACAATTCTTCTAGCTGGGATAGTTTTGATAGCACATTCGGCACAATAAATTCTAATTGCCAACAATTGCTTAAATCCAATAACCTTAACTGAGTCAATTGACCCATTTCTATAGGCAACTCCTTAATATTAGAATGTTGCAAACTAAGGACTTTTAGTTTCCTTAGCTTTCCAATGATAGCGACATCTTTAATTTTGCTATAATCTAAGCAAAATGTTTGAAGGTTTGTCAAAAAATCAAGTGACAAAGGCAATGACAATCGCCTTAAATTTAAGACTTTGAGCTTTGGCATCACCTTGAAAAAGTCCTCAGGGATTTCAAATGAAGAGACTGATGAATTGATCATATAGAAAAATTCAAGATCTGGACAATCCAAATCTTTAGGCCAAAGCTTACTAATAATGCTACTATCATGTAAGGAGATTTTTGTGCATATTCTGAGCTTGTCTTTATCCTTCCACTCCTTCTCAATGTCATTTTTCGTTGTAAAAACATGGTGCTCTATATATGCAATCGTTATGGCAACCGCACGAACAGAATCATGCATAGAGAATTGTTTGCTTCTTGAACCTTCAAGTAACAAACAAGAATCTTTGAGTTCACGAACTACTTTTTCTAGTCTATTTCGAGCTCCTTCCATTGTGAGGTTATTTCTTTCAAGTACATCCAAATTCACGACATGTTTGAACAAGTCTGAAATGGATGTATCATTATTCATTAGACTAGAAATCAAAAAAGTTTTCTTCAATTCATTATTTCTTAAATAGTTGTAACTCAAGGCAAGCTTCTGGTATTCCTTTTCCAGTAATCCCTCGAACTTTGTTGGTGAAGGTTCTCTCAATTCTCCCAAGGCAACTTCCCAATCAGATGGATGAGTCTTACTCCGTAATGCTTTTGCTATAGTACAAATGACAATAGGCAAACCACCACATTCCTTGCATACATCTTCTGGCAAAGAATTCAATCTACGTGTTTGAATTACATCACCTGCATAGGAAGCTAGGATTATATTTATCTTATTGGACTATTTTATAAGTAAAACCATCAACTTTTCTGTTTTTTTAAATATCCAAGTAAATTAATGTCTTATAATATTCCTCATTGTTATTTTTCTTTCCACTCTTTATCTCTAAAGTTATAGAAATACATTTGTCTTACTCTTACCAAGAGGATTAAGGCTTTTGAAACAGTTTTTTTATAGAAAAGAAAAATAACCTGAAGAGAAAAGACAATGGAGCAAGAACATTAGCAAGCAGGGTGACAGAAAACAGAGAAAATGTAAAATGAAACTCCGAAGTCAATTCTCATTATTGTGAATATAGGCTGAAACTAACGGCATCTAGGCAGTATAACAGTTCCTCTTAGTGACAAACAGAAGAATAATAAAACTAATATAAATTTTAAGAATTTATTTAAAGCAGGGTTCTTAGCCTCATGAATCTATTTTAATTTTCATCTTCTTCATCTTAAAAGGAAGTGTATGTTTCTTTAAGGAAAACAAATCTATTTTCAAAAAGAAATTCAAAATAGACAGATTGAAGATGTTGAAGCAGAAAATTAAGAAGATGCAAGGTGTAACAAATTTTGCTGAAGTATCGGTAAAATTGTATATCAACTTAATTTTTTTTGCTTAAAATGATAAACAAATTTTCAACCTTTTATTTGATTCAATCTAATGATTGTGAATAGGTGGTTATAAGTAGTTATTTTGCTTATCAATTCATCACCTTTTAAAAGGTTGGATTATGATTTATGAATGGTTACTAATTAGTATTTTAAATTAAGTTAAAAATTTAAGTTATTATAGTCTAATGGCCCTGTTGAGACTACGGTTAATTGAGATGCAATTCCGGTGTGCAAGCTTTTGCAGCAAATTCTTACTACTTAGCTTGAGGGAGGATGTTGAGACTGTGGTTAATTGAGGGCAGAGTTACTTGAGATGGGCAGAGACTATGGTTAATGTGAGTTACTTGAGTGATTAATGTTTCTTTGCAAAAGCTACAGTACTTCACTTAAGCTACGGTACTTCAATCTAAGTTATATAAAATCTGGAAAATTGATCAGCGGTTGAGAAGCTACCATTTTATGTTTCTTTGCAAAATTTGTAAGAGTCACACGGATTGCCAGCGTGGATTCTTACTTGTATAAAAACGTTTCAAGAACCATTTGTAAGCCAAGTTGGAAATTTAACAAAAGAAATCAGTTCTGGAAGTATCCAAAGTTTCTCTCAAAGTTCTTGTTTGTTTCCTTATATATTTTTTCTGCATTTCCTGTTTGTTTATCTAGAAAGTTTTGCAACTTTCTGCTTCTCTTTTCATTCTATCCTAGAACCTTTATAGGCCCTAACCGTTTTGTAAAAATTTATAATTGGAATTTGGAGGCTAGCTAGGTAGGTAACAGGTAACTAGTGGAATTAAACTTAAAGTTTGATTTGTATTGTTTAATTTGAATTTATACAGTGTAATGTGTTTATTAAATTTGGTTACCTTTTGGATGAAAGAGCCAATATACCTTAACGTATCAGTTTAAAATATTACTTGTTTGAACGACTTAGTCTAAATTTTCTATTTATTCACATCAAACAATAACACAGATTTTGTATAAGGGCCAAGACCATAGTGCGAGTAAAAAGAAATTACGAAATTCAATAAAAATATAATACTATATGAAGAAAAGTGAAAATTCTATAACTTAAATTACCTGCCATCTTCTGGAATAGGCTCCAAGCTTCTTCTTCATTTAAAGTACCCATCTTGAAATTCTTGGTAGAATTCATGCTATTTAACACCTCAAGGTCTCTTGTTGTGAGCAGTAATTTACATCCACCACGATCATCTTTGGAAGGAATTCCCACAATCGCCAAATCAAGATCTTTCCAGATATTATCCAGAATCAAAAGAATTTTCATAGGCCTCTCATCCTTCTTATCCCTCTCATCCTTCTCATCCTTCTTATGCATCTTCAATCTTGTATATAACTTATTTGCCTTAGCTGCTACATCACTCTCCTTATCCAATTTGAGACCTAATTTTTCAGCAATTTTTAGTTGAATGGTCTCTATATTTGGAGTTTCTGTTACTTCTATCAAAACCACCTCATCAAAGAGCCGTTCTTCCATGGCTTTCCTCCCAACTTCCTGCACAAGCGTGGTCTTCCCAAGACCACCCATCCCATAGACACCGATCATGTAGATATTCCCATCATTTAATGCATCCCATACATTCTTCTCAGTGGAGGTTCTTGATTCGAAACCCAAATAATCTTCATTATTAGATCTAAGCCAAATGTCCTGTTGGATAGTTGGAAAGGATACTTCATTGAATTCCTTATCTAGGAGTTCATGAATATCATTCTTCTTTAATTTGAATGCTTTCTTGCTATGTTTGTAGCGGGTGATCCAGTTGGGGCACAATCCCTTGAAACATCGAGGGTTGTTTCCTTCCTCTGGAATCAACTGCTCTGCTTCAGTAATGGTCCTCTCAACATCCGTCTGCCAGTCCTTAACATTCTGTTTGATCACTTCCGCGTTTCTTTCAGCAGCAGTAACCTTAACTTGCACTTCCTCTCTCGTATTCTTCAGCTTCCTAACTTCACCTTGGAGATTGTCAATGTTCTTCTTGTAGTTGTACAGGTACATAAATTGACGCCCAACCGGAGCAGCCAAGCACTTGACAACATCCAGAACAAAACTCGCGATATCGGCCATTCTCAACACTGTTTCCTTCTCCTTCACACTTTTTTTTTTTTTTTTTAAGATTGAAAAAAAATAAGAGAGAAAGTAAATGATATTAAGACAGAGTTAAAGCAGGACAACTAGGGGGTGCGAACTTTCAATTTTGCAAAACACACAAAAAAAAAGAGGTAAGAAAAATACAGAAATAACAGCAACACAACAATGATGCAAACTCAAAGAAAAGAAGAGGGGTGAGGACAAACACCGAAAATGCTGAAATAATTTTTTTTTTTTTTTAACAAGAATTAAGGAAAAGGGGAAAAATAGCAGAAAATAAAACAGAGAAAGCAACAGGACAACTGCAAACCGAAATACAGAAGATCTTTTCGTTCTTGTTTCTAAACGGAAAATAAGAAAATGGGAAAGGATTCTTTTTGGTAAACAAGAAAAAAGGGAACGGGAGAGGAGCTAAAAATCAAGCGATCTGGTTTTCGAGTAAGAGTATTTTTTGCGGTAGCTGAAGGGATGAGAGTTGAGAGAGGTTTACAAGTGTTTTAGTGATTTCTGAAAGATTGAGAGATAGAAGAACACTGAAGAAGAAGAAGAGAGATTACAGTGAATGATTGATTACAGGGGCGACCCACCACTTGAACATCGACAAAAGGAAAAAGTCTTAACAGATTGAAGGGAGGAAGAAAAGAAAAGACGAAGAAAGCACTTGAGTTAGGCCTTGCACGCGGGTTCCGCCCCGTCGATCCCACGTGCCTCTGTCTCATTACCCCAAAAGCACTTTATTAATTATTAATATCAGATCAGAGAGAGAGAGCTGGGTTTGGACTTTTGCTAAAACACAGTGGTCCCCACTCGGCCCCACTGGCCCCACTGAACTGTACACGCGTCAACATATGAGGCCCTCTAGCTCTTCTCTTTAACTGTACACAACGAAGATTCCGTCTCCCCTACTCACGTGTGGCCCCCGCCACCCAATAAAAAAACTCTTTTTTAAAAATTTCCCCCTTTTTTTCTCTCCTCTCTTTGTTAGGCGTGTGGTTCCACGAATCAACGGACCCCACGTGTTAAAGGGATTCAAGAAAGTAACCAATCAGAGATAAGATTTTTTTTTGTGTAATTAGAGAAATTAGATTGGTCTCTCCGCAACTGCTTTTTATTCTCTTTAAAATTCAATGCGGATATATCTTCGAGCTCGCAATATCAAAAATCTCCCTCAATTTTTGGGTTTGTCCATGCTCCCTGAAACTTTAAAAAAAAAAAAACTACGAAGAGCACGTGTAAAATATTATAATTTTTCAACAATATTATTATAATTTTTGTACAACATTTATCTGAAAAATAAAAAAATAAAAATTCAATTTCACCCTTACCAACAAATCAAACAAGCAAACGAACACTTAAGAAATTTGGAAAAAAAAAAAAAAATGGTTTCTGAAGTTTAACGGCCAAAAGTGATTGTGGGGAGTGTTTGTGGCAGTTTCTGAAGTTTATGGGGGTTAAGATTTTTTTAAGTTTCAGGGATGTAGAAAATAATAACCCTTTTTCAAGCGAGAATTTCGAAATTACCCCTCACTTTTAGCCGCTATATCTCCAAATCCCTAAACTTATAATTTGAAATTTACGTAAAATTATTATTCTGGTCTCACTTTCATTATATTCAGACCCAGCACTTCTAAATATTCAATTTAAAACTCTAATCAAAGTATATATCAACAATATTTTATATAAATTATTATACGAACAATGAAAATTAAAATTAAAATAAAAGTATCATTCACACATAATTTAATTTGGCTAAAATAATGAACTAGTGATGAATCAGGTTAAAATCTTATTGAGAGGAAAATCCTTTTATCATATTTATTGAGAGTGAGGACAAAATAGATATTTATTAAATTATATTTTTATAAAATTTTAACTTGCAAAATTGGATGACGTTAGGGCTTACGGGTGGTTTTTTACTATTTCCCACAAAAAAAATCTAATAGGTTTGATAGTTAACAGACGGTGAGAGGTAGACAATGAATCTTGTCAAAATGTTAAAATTTAAAATATTATGAGTTAATAAATATTTATTAAATTATATTTTAATACATAATTGGATAAAAGAATTTTTCTATTTCGAAAACTTAAAAAAGATTTTATTATTTAATCAAACTTTATGGAGTTAATATCATTATAGCTCTGAGAGAAATAATTATTGAATTAGCTAAGATGGGGTACTGAATATGCAAAGGAAATAGAGAAAATGCATCCCAATAGAATATCTATCATATTGATGATGCATTAACCAACATTGGATTTGATCTAAAAAAACAAGTATAATCCCATTTCGTTTACTATGTAAAAAAAAAGAATAAAAAAGGTATTTATTCTTTTTGAAAGATCAATCCATACTGAGCTTTATTTTCACAACATATTAATGGTTCTAGTATAAGCTAATTTATTTTCTTCAATTGTTGCGGTTAATGGATTGTGAAAGCAGATTCCTATAATTTTTCAAAATGTGTTTCATGGTTTGTAAAACGCATTCTTAATACTTGTCCTATTAATTTGCAACATTATTTTCCATCAATATTTCTTTAGTTTCTATTCATGTGACTTGATGAGAATAATTTATTGATGGTGGAGACTCATCGTGTGAACAAATTTATATTTCATTGAAGTAAGAAAAAGTTTGATATGGTAGAATTGACTATTGAATATTGACTTCATTAATAAAACCCTTTCATCTCCTGTACATAAACAGATATTTTTATTTTTGGGAGGAAAGTTTCGCTGAATCCTAAATCCCATGTCATTTGTAGGATTCCTAAATTTTTGGATTTAATTAAGGTCGCAGAATATTTGTAGGACAATTATTTTACAAGTTTAGAATGTGATAAATGATCACTTCTAAAAGTTAATTGTTTAGGAAGGGAAGTGCCAGTATTTTAACGATAACATTATAGTGTAAGTAGGATAATGCTACCTCACTTGTATTTCGTTGTTGGATTGCTGCAATGATCCGATTATTTTGTTGTGAAATGTCACCATAACTACATTGTTTATGCATCTTTAATTAAGGAAATGTCATCTGTTGATATACCATATGGCGTTGATCCCTTTTATCTTTAACCTTTTATACTTAATAATTTTTTTTTAGAAGAGACAAAGAATTAATTATTTGATTTTTAACTTATGATATTGTTGCTTAAACTCCATTTATGTTGAGAATGAGAATTTTTTAATAGTTTTAAAATAATTTAAATTGTATGTAAGTTTTTTTTCTCTTTTTAGTTTTAATGGGTTTTATATAACATAACAATTAAATTACTTAATAGTTGAAGGTTGAAACAGAGACATTAGAACAACCAGCGATGCAGATTTTGAATTCTGAAAGGCGCCTGGAGCTGAGTTCTTATAAACCTCAACAGTACTAAACCACTGAATTATTTTGCATGCGAGAACAATCAAAGAAGATTAAGTAGAATGATTACAACTTTTCATAATAAAATTTTATAAACTACCATCATAATGCACCAAAAGTAGTTTGTAAATATATACATAGTTCCAGGTACACAAAAGATACATAATTCACGCAATTAGTAAATGTAAGGGGTTCTTCCAACCGGAATCTTTGACAGAACTCTGAGCAATCTGAAATGCCTCACAAAGTTGACTAATAATTAATATTACTACCAAGTAAAGAGATTTTTTTGCCTTTTCTCTAAGTTTATCTTTCCATTCCCTTTCAACGTCATTTCTCTTTGTAGATAATGGTGGCTTGTATATGCAATTATTAAGGCAACAACACGAATAGCTTCATGCATACAAAATCTTCCAGCTGTAAATGGTCCATTACTCTAATTTATTTTCTTTGACAATTATCTTTTATGTAAAAAGATTTTTAACATTTCTAGTGTGTTGGATTGAAGAATTTGGGAAAGCAATGGAAGCTACGTAGCAAAGCATTGAGTGGGGTCTGATTAGGATTTTTCTACATGTTCGTCCAAGTCATTTTGAAAATCTTTGCAGTAAAGACAAAGAAATATTCATAAAAAATAAGTTAAAAAGAAATATTCATATGGATGATCTTTGAATTGAACTTTTGGATATGCTTTAGCATAGTTCATGTATTACTTCTCAATTATAAATTTTCTTCATTCTGAATTTCAGATTTGTTCATATACGTATAATTCACATGATTTAGTAATTAAGTCATTTATTTTTCATAGCTTATGTGATCATAATCAGTCCACTAACTAAACCATTGGTTTTCAGAATTTTTATTTCAGAAAATCAGAATTTAAGTAATTAATCTCTCCATAGCTTTCTTAAAATCAGATTAATAATTATAGACAAATAGTAGAGGAGTTTTATCAGAATTATTGGGTGATCTGCAGATGATGATGAAGAAGAAACAGAAAAAAGCAAACCCATGTGGATATCTGAGCAACTTCTGAAGCCAAGTACAATCATTAAGCAAAAGAAATCACACAAACATCACAAGCCTAACAGTAAAAAAGATTCTCTTCAGAGACTATAAACTTTCTCAGGAAAATATAAGCAGAAAGGTTTTTGACCAAATTATATATATATATATATATATATATATATATATATATATATATATATATAATGATAAATTGAAGAATAGGTCTCTAATTAACGACTTTTTAACATTCAAGGCAATTTGACAATGAAAAATGCAATCTTAGTTTGAATCACATTATAATTAGATTAGAATTTGCAAAATTTTAATAGAAATTTTTAAAATTATTTATACTAGGATACTGTAATACAACTCAGTAATTAAAGGGCCAAAATGGAGATTTATACTAGGATACTTTAATACAACATGTATGAGCTTTGTTTTCCGCATACAAAACGCGTTTCATATATAGTTTCTAAGTAAAGATTCTTTTAATCGATCAAAACGTGTTTCATGGACATCTATAAAAGCATTTTCTTATATGATTGTCTTATATCGCCAACTTTATTGATTTTTCATCAAATTTTCTTTTAAGTTTCAATTGAATTTAAAAGTGGAAACCCGCCATTTGGGCCCCAATAATTTAATTGTTGATTTTTTTTTATATTATATAACCCATCAATTTAATTAATTTCTATATAATAAAATTTAGCCAATTTCATGACACTGCGAATCTAAGAACGTCTATCTTTTGGTTTAGATTTTTATAAAGACCAGAAGATATGTCTACAGAAGAAAATGATTATTCTATATATATAACTTATTGTTCATGAATTTTCTCAAAGAAAAGGCAGGGTAGAGTAGGTTAATTATACTTTATTATTATGCACCAAAAAATATTGAGGAAGATTGATTGAAATTGTAAAATTTATTTAAGCTTTATTTTCCATATACCAAACCCGTTTCATATAAAGTTTCAAATTAAATATTCTTATAATTGAGCAAAACGTGTTTCATGCTTTGTAAAAGCATTTTCTTATATGATTTTCCATACTTTAATTTTATATTTTTATAGTTAAACTTGGAGTTTTTATCAGAATTATCATACTTTAATTGTAGACTGTAGACTGTAAAATTAAATCGGATTAATTATTATAGAAAAATAGAGGAGGAGTTTTTATCAGAATTATTGGGTGATCTGCAGACGATGATGAAGAAGAAACAGAAAAAGGCAAACCCATGTGAAATCTGAGCAACTTCTGAAGCCAAGTACAATCATTGAGCAAAAGAAATCACACAAACATCACAAGCCTAACAGTAAAAAAAGATTCTCTTCAGAGCCTCTAAACTTTCTCAGGAAAATATTAGCAGTTTTAAGAGAAAATATCAGATTATTAGAAATTTTACTTCCCTGAATTAAAATTTTGTTGGTATAAAGACATTGGTTTCCCAAAATTTTAGTTCAAAAAAAAAAAAAAATTCATCAAGCATTTAATTTCACCCGATTTTTCTCAATATCAGATTATCAGAAATTTGACATCGGATAATGAAGATCAATCTCGATTGGATCAAATACATGCATATTGATCATACATGCATATGCATCTGATCAATGAGGAGTTTCCCTCATGAGTCATGGCGCATGAAAAGCACGACCTTTCTTATCTGTGGAATACAGATACGTCCATTGGATCAAGAATTTTTTTCTCGGCAACTTTGATCAAAATTAAAGAAAAATCTTAGCTGAGAATTAATGGAATCCATCTCAGCTGAGAATTAATGGCCCGACGACTCCTTCAAAAGCAAGCCATGTGAAATCTGAGTCTGAACTCTGAAATAGCCAGGTACAATAATTAAGCAAGCGAAAGCAAAAGCAAAAGCCTTGCAAAAGAAGCCACACATCTATCACAAGCTTAACAGTTAAAAAAGATTCTCTGTATTGCCTATATATTTGCATAGGAAAATAAAACCATTCTGAGGAGAAATTAATTTTCTTCTTAAATTAAAAAAAAAAAAAAAAAAAAAGGGAAACAAAATCAGCTTCCACGAAACTGTACACTGGTCAACACATGAGCCCCCTACACCCTTCTCTCTAACTCTCCGCAACGAAGATTCGTCTCACCTTCCCACGTGTGGCCCCCGCCACCCAATAAAAATACTCTTTTTTAAAAATTTCCTTTTTTTTCTCTCCTCTGTTTGTTAGGCGTGTAGTTCCACAAAATACAAATCAACGGGTCGCTCCGCAACGGCTTTTTTTTTTCTTTAAAATTTAATAATTAAAGACAAAATCAAAGATAAGGTAAGGTAAGGAGGATTGAACAAGTATTCTATCTACAACCATTATTAAGCTAATGTTATTAAAACTATAAATTACTCTTATGTGATTTAATAGAAGCTTTTTATGTCCCTTTTAATGAACTTCTCAGTGTACTAAAAAATATTTTCAAATGAATGATTATTCATACATTTTTTGTCAGCTATTTATATTAATTATGTACAACTAATGAAGAAGAACTTAGTAAAGTGAAGAGTTCAGCTGTGTGTTCAGTCCAAGTTCTCAAGACACTTTCTATGTACAGCTGAGTACCTCCCTGGTAACTAAATCCAGCTCATTTGTAGCATTAGATTCAAATATGCTAATGCAACATGTTAAGATCCGATCACATTCTAACGAAAGGTTCATCCAAAGATCATTAGAACAAACCTTGTCAAATTGGTATTGGAACTAGGCCTATTTATGCTGTTGAGGTTGTGGAAAATATAACATCTACTGACAATTCATCCTTCAAATGGAGGAAATATCCTAAATTCAAAGAACTTCTTTTTCTCTTCTTTTTCCTTTTTACTTGATTATAATACGAGTTTGTAAAGGATCAGTATAACATTCCTAATTAAGTACATTATTAATCACTAATTGCACCTAAAAACAGAGAAAATTTGAAGAGGAAGAAGATGTTTTCATTGATTGATTAACTAAATAACAGAATCACGTGCGCGACTTCTTTTATATAGCCGTAGATACAAAACGCTGCGTTTCTACAGAACTTTGATTTTTGACATTTTAACTCTGATTAATCGAACTATTTTATAATCCAGGCTACTTTCCAATGTTGCATTTACAGCCCCCCTCAAGCTAGGTTGTCCTACAGCTGTAGCTTGTTAGTAATGGCAGTTGATCAGTTCACTTGTTCTTCACTGTTTCTTCTTTTTGCAGATATATTCAACAATCGATTTTTTGGGTACTAATTTTGTAATGCTTAAAACAGTTAGCAATTGTCTATGACTTCACATTAGTTATCATGCAGCAACTGCATTTATAGTTCCGTGAAGGACAATTATTTTTTGTTTGTTTCAAAACACGATTTTCTATTTGTTTCAAAAGTAAACAATTGAAGCATTGAATTGAAACTTAATATTATTAAAATATGAATTAAAATCCTAATATCGTACTGCTAAAACATGAATTATGAAATAAGAAATTTTTTTTAACTACACATTTATTAAGTTATAACCTCCTCATACTAATCAAATTAGTTACTCCCACCATTATAAACATAGAGAGATTTTACTGTATTCGAAATAAGGATTCCTTAGTAAAACAAATCTTTGAGAAGAAATGAAGCAAAGCGCAATCTTTGGCATTATCAGCTTTGATATAATAGATTGGCAGACCACAATCTTCATAGCTTCGGAAGCTTACAGTGAAGTCTTCCCAGTCAAGACCCCTTAGAGCATCTTCAATGATGCTCTTTATTTTAAAGATCATCTTTCATATAAATAAAGAACGGTTTCATTCATTTTTAAATATAAAGAATAAAATTTTTATTCAAATCCTAGCTTTAAATTTTAGGAGAGAGAATATGTTTTTCCAATAAAGAAACTTAATATGAGATATAAATAATAAATAAAATACATAAAAACTTATAATTTATTATTTAAAATTAAGATAGACAGTGAAATTTGATTATCTAAATGTGAAGAGTCAAACTCATTATTTAATTTATATTTAAAGAATAAAAAGTTTATTGAACTCTTATATTTTGATGAAGAAACAATTAATAATAAGTCAACCATAAAGTGTCCAAGTCTTCTACCCATTTTCAGCCCTTGGATCTTTTGAAATTGACCTGAGATCGATTGATTAGTGGTCGTAATTGTCATATTTAGGGAGATTGATTGTACGTTTTGAGCAGGAAGAGACTTTAAATTACAGGCTTTAAATTTGTCAAATTGGGCATTTAATTCATAGCACGTCTTTATCGTAGGCAGCCACTATTCTTTCCCCTATCAAAGTTCCCCATAACGCTCAACCAATTGACCCAAACCTAACAATTTTAATTAAAATCTTTATTATTAATTCAAATTGGTGGGTCTCACGTAGCCGGCCATTTATCTATTATTAAAGTTTTAAATTAAGCGTTTATGGTTTCTTAATTTAAAATTGTAATTGCAGCCTTGAATAGTATTAATTAAGGGACAATATCACAAATTATCCTTGAGGTTTTCAAATTTATCGTTTGATGACAACTTTCACACTTTTTTAACAATTGGACCCTCAAAGTTTAAAAACTTTATCACATATACCTAGTATTTGCCACTTCATTACATTTAGATTTACAAACACTTTCTTATAAAACAAATGTTTGCCATTTTATCTCAAAACTTTCTTATAAGGCGGAAATTATAATTTCGCCTATCTATTACAAACAATAACATAATGAACTTAGGACTAAGGGGCATCTATGATATAGTTTTCAAACTTTTAGAGTTCATTTTCTTCAAATTTTAAATTTTAAATCCTTATGGTAGTGTATGATACTCTCCCGTGGTATTATATTATGATCTTATATAGTTTCTTTCATTTAACTAAAACGTTTTATCCTGCCAAGTGGAGAAGGAAAGATGAGGAGATGTGCGTAGAGAAAGAATGGATGAATATAGTATAACTTTTGAAGTGTTGAATCAATAGTGGAGCCCATTCCAACTTCAGAAAACTACAAATATGAAGAAAGTTTATGAGATAGAAGGAAGAAGAGAACGAAAGATGAAGAAAGCATTAATTTAGCCAACTGCTTTCTAATCGGATTGAGCTGTAAGGCCGTACGTTTTAAGCCACCCTTGGGAACATGTAAATTTAATGCACTGGAAATATAAGCCGAATGGTCATCAAAAGAATCCATGTGAAATGAAAATATCATCCTGGTCTCGGGTCTGTTCTTTAAGATTGAACCGATATGTTATGAAAATGATTAATATGAAAAAGTATCATTAGTTATTATTTAGGTGAGAAAGAGTTATTAACTCGGTTAGGAGAGTGAATTTGTAAAGTTAAGTTATCATTTCAATCTCTCAATTATAATGTAACACATCACTTTTTATATACATCTTCGTATAAGGAATTTGCAAGTGTATACTAATATATTTAATATGAAAAAGCCTTTAATAAAACAGATGGATGTCCCAATTCCCAACAATTACCTGTATTGATGTAACGCCCCATAGTTAGATAGACACTATATTTACCGAGCCGGTCCTATTGAAAAGCTTTAAATTAAATATTGGTGGAAACCCACCATGTGATCAATTCATTAACCTACTGACAGGGCCTATTCGAAATAAAAACTTTTACTTCCTGAAATACTTTAATGAGGGATCAAAATATTACAGAAACATAGGGGATTGTGAGGAACTATACAAAATCAAACACATCTTGTAATGCGGTCCAAAATTTTCTACGCCTGCAAATTACTTGTATTTATACTACGCGGCATAGTTGGATAGACACTACATTTAATCATTTATTGAGCTGGTCCTTTTGAAATGTTTTAGATTTAATATTGATGGGAACCCACCATGTGATCAATTCATTAACCTGCAGACAGGAACCTTTTTTTCCTTGCAGATGTGTTCAGTCAATTCACAGCCATTGTTGATTAACGAACAATCAAAGTGATTCAACGACTGGTGGATGCCTGTGTATTTCTACTTGTGCTTCTACTCAGCTTGGTATTCCTGGGTGCTGTGACTTCTTATACATCATTCATCCAAATCGTAAATTTGATTACGAATTCATGTCAGACTTTTATTCTGAAATAAGAATTCCCCAGTAAAGCAAATCTTATCATATATTTTCTTTCTCATCAATTACATTTCAGTCTAAATATAAACATCTTTTATGTACGGAGATGTTTTACTAAATTCAAAAATCATTTCTAATGACGATTGATTTACTAAATTTTTAATGTAATTTATCCAAATTATTAATACTTGTATACTGTAATACAAATCTGTCTTTAGAGGCCCAATATTGAAATTTGTGTTGGTTAGTTTAGTCTATTTCACAAATTGAAAGATGTGATGATTTTCATTTTAATTAATGAATTCAAAATACAACTTTGAAAAATGAATTATAATTTTTTAGAAATGGAAATCACAATTAATATAAATATAGATTAACCCCTATTTCTTGCCTCTGTTTGCTTTTTCAGCAGAAATAACAATATCAAGAATCTCAACTCAAAACCAATAAAAGAAGACTATTTTTTCTATATGGAAGAATTGTTTATGGTTTATGAGAGGGCAAAGTAAGCTTATATCAACTAAAAAGTAAAAGATGTGTCATGCCTGATTGGGATTTGGGAGGAGTAAACGGCTTTTTCTCACCTAACATACTTTTAAAATATCATTTTATTATCTAAATTTATATTTCGTTTTCGATTTCGAAATCGTTGTGATCTCATCGCACAATCATTCACTTCCTCAATCACACTCATCAAAACCCCTTAAACCCTACTCTAATCGACGTTACCGATCATTAATAATTACACGACTAAGGTTTGCATAATCGTCTTTCTAAAATCAAATTTTGATCAATCTCAATAACTAAAATCCAATCTTTCACTATTGGCTTCTTTTTTCTCAATAGTTATCATTTCAATCTCTCAATTATAACGTGGTATATCATTTTGTATATACAATTTTTCAATAAATACTTTATAAGTGTAGTAGTAGTACTAATACATTTAATATGAAAAAGCCTTTAATAAAACAGATGGATATCCCAATTCCCAACAATTACGTGTATTGATGTAACGCGCCATAGTTAGATAGACACTATATTAACTGCGCTGGTCCCATTGAAAAGTTTTAAATTAGGAAAATGCTACAGCTACCGACTGGTGTGTACCGATTTTGTGCACAGAATAACATGACAAAATCTTGACCGTTGATTAATATTAACTGATAATAAATAAACAGTCAGGATTGTGCCACGTCATTCGGTGTACAAAATTGATACACACCAGTCGGTAACTGTAGCATTACTAAATTAAATATTGTTGGAAACATACCATGTGATCAATTCATTAACCTACTGACAGGACCTAATCGAAAGAAAAACTTTTACTTCCTGAAATGCTTTAATGAGGCATCAAAATATTACATAAACATGGGGGATTGTGACAAACTATACAAAATCAAACACATCTTGTAATGCGGATGGTTATTGTCTAATACAAATAAACTCAAAGATATATTTGTGTCTGCAATGGTCCAAAATTTTCTACGCCTGCAAATTACTTGTATTTATACAACGCGTCATAGTTGGATAGACACTACATTTAGTGAGCTGGTCCTTTTGAAATGTTTTAGACCACCACGTGATCAATTCATTAACCTGCAGACAGGAACCTTTTTTTCTTTGCAGATGTGTTCAATCAATTCACTGCCATTGTTGATCAACGAACAATCAAAGTGATTCAACGACTGGTGGATGCCTGTGTATTTCTACTTGTGCTCCTACTCAGCTTGGTAATCCTGGTGCTATGAGTCATACAGATATTCATATTATACGCATATAATTTGATAGCCTTTATAAAATACGTAATACGTGTATTTACTAACTAGGGCTATGACTTCTTATAAACAGCAAAGTGTTTGTTTAAAAAGTCTTCACTATTCAACGCCTTGATTAACGACATAAACTACACATTCCGTTAAGCAACGTTTTATCTTATCAATGGGATGGTGCTGTTTCTTTATACAATGAAAATAGAAAAAGTTAAACGATATTAATGTCAAACTTAAATAAAAAGATTATGAAAACCAATAATATGACATGAAATGTAAAACTAGTAACATAACATTTGGTGTTCACTAGCAATCTAACATTTAATGTAAAGAAAATATGTTTTAATTTGTTAGTAATCTCACATTGTAGGTTATCAATTTCCATATTAATTAATATTTATATATGCTATTTGAAAAGAACTCAAAGAAATTATTAAAATAAATAAAATAAAATAACTTAGAGGGATGGGCCAATGCAAATTCAACCGGGCCCTCTCCGCCCATAATCCTTATACAAAATCGATCCAGTAACAAAGGAGAAGCAAAGCTTAGAGTTCTCTTTCTGATTAATATCAATAAACCCCTCCAATACTTATCTTTCTTTTGCTTATCATCTTCTTCATCTCTCTACGAAACTTGTACGACTGATGAAACGGAGACAAAATTAATTAATTAATATCCTTAATTAATTAGAATTATTATGTTTAAGTAATTAGGAAAGTAATGTGGTAATCTTCAAGAACAAAAAAGCATCAAGATTATTTGGTTACCTTTAACAAAAGTAGAAGAGATTACAAGAAAAATCATCAAGATAAAGTTAACTTGTATGTTGAATCTCCATGAATTTTCTTAAAGAATGGGAGGAGCCAACAAAATTTAACCAATTATGGTTGATTTTTGTAGGACCAAAGTATCTTGTATTGATTGATAAATTAACAGAAATTTTGAAGAAAAGCAACTTTACTTTTCTCTCAACATATCTTTAGTTTCAAAAGGTGTAGAAAAATGCATGCTTTGTCTCATCCTCAATAAAATTTAGTGTATCTAGTAATAATCATTACTGACAATCACGTTCTAATGGAAGGTTCATCTAATGATCATTAGAACAAACCTTGTCAATTAGTAATAAGAGTTGTAAAGGATCAGTTTAACATTCCAAATTAAGTACATTATTAATGACACAACCCGTCCCGAATTTCCTCATCCCGTAGGATCCGGGCGCTCCCACAAGACTCGGATACCCGAGACGTGCCATGTAGAAAAATCAGAAACCCTGTTTAAAGACATACTTTTCCTGAATAACATCATAGTATTTCCATCTCCAAACATCTCAAAAAGACATGCATCATCTTTCGTTTTACAAAAGAAAATAGTTAGGGAAACTTTTGGTATCAGGTTTTCCACTTATACTACACATTCCAAAATATGAAACAAAAGGAAATACATCATGGAAAACATGAGTTCTTGAAACGAAAGTCCAGATTTACAATGCGACATAAATATAAGACCCACATAAAAGATGTCAACGCGTGGCACAACCCTGAGCGGAGGCTCACTGCTCGGCACGATCTCCTGAAGGTCCTGGTGGGGGGAAAAACATTTAAAAAGGGGTGAGCTAAAAATACTCAGTGAGTGGGGGAAAAAGGGGGAGGTTTATAAAAGTTCTTAAAAAAAAGAATAATGCTAACATACAACAATTTTCAAGCAAATCATGGCAACAATGTAACTTTATGAATATGCAATAGAACAACCACCCCGTTCTCGCATACAATATATAATTTATTTCTAATCATCCTGCACTCAATAAACTGTACTCTGACTTACTTCCTTTAACTGTATCGGATTCTGTATAAAACCTCAACATTTATTATTAAAACTCTCACCACAACTAGTACCCTGGGGGAAATCTGTCATACCTGGTGGGCGTCCCACACGCAGGCAGAGCGAGGGACGTACCTGTCATACCCGGCAAGGTCTATCATCGCGCGGGCAGAGCCTCAAAAACTGTCATACCTGGCGGACCACTCAACGCCAAGGCAGAGCCAATAAAATCTGTCATACGCATGCGCAGAGCCAAAATCTGAAACTGTCATACCCCAGGAATCCTGCATCGCTCGGGCAGAGCCAAAAATCTGTATCTCTGGGGGATGGGTACTTCGTAGGGTGGTTTTAGCACCATAACAATCTCATGCATAATCTCAAGTAACATATAAGTCAATAACACATTACCTATGCGCTTATAAATCATGCATATACGACATAATATTCAAAAATCACATATAGGGCTGAAAATGTAAACTGTAAAACATGTTTCAAAACTGACAGTTTAACCCTTGTTTTTTTTTTTTTTTTTTTAGAACAGAACACCAAATGCACCTTTATACACCTATATGTGTATATAAAAAAAAGGAAAAGAGTTAATTATATGATAAAGTCTCATTCTAAATAAATATATATATTCCATTCAACAATTTAATAAGCCAACACCAACATTTCCCGTTACCAAACTCTGCATAATATGATTTTCTCCACCCTTCAACATAAGCCGAAACCCAACTCTCTCTATAGTGCCACCACACCCCAAATCAAGCAGCCATCAACATCAAATTTCATGAGACAGACATATACATATATTTAAATAACATGCAGCATGAAAGCTTATTAGTTTGGAACAAGATCTAATTCATTATCACCCAAAACTTTGGTCAGCCGAAACATGCAAGATAAGTTTTAGCAAATAAAACACTTAACTCAAGATTTTGCACCCAAAACATTATAATAGAAATAGATAACTTGACATGCAAACCGGAATTAAGTTTTTTAAAAACACTTTTTGGTTAAACCACTCACTCTTCTATCCTATAATTGGCTGCCTATTACAGTGCTTGGATTTCGATCTCCACCGTTCAGAATGTAGAGCTGTGTTTCATGAACAACATGTCCAAAAATCAGAATGATCGGATGGCGAATGAGCTCCAGATCACGATTTGATGATGCACTGTTCACAGACTTAAAAACTAATATACTCTCCCTTTTCCCTTTGTTCTCCTCTTCTTCTCTCACTCTATCTCTCGGCCAAACCACTCTTTCTTCTCTTCTCTCCCCTTTTTTTTCCCCTTTTTTTTTCTTTTCTTTCTCCTTTCTCTCCTCTTCTTTCTTTCTCTTCTTTCTTCTGCTCTCGTTTCTCCTTCTTCCTTTGGGCGAACTGCCCAGTTCTTTCCTTTAAATAAAAACAGTTTTTCTAAAATTATTTCTGCCCCCCATTTTCTCTAATTTCCAGTTTAACCCCGCCACATAAGCTTTCCCTAGCAAAAATGTCCAAATTTTTCCCTCTTGATACATGCAAACCCATCAGGATTTATTTCTTCGATTTCACCCCCTTAACACAGCTTTAAAAACTGACAGAAATACCCCTATCTTACCACAATACCAAAAAATCAAATTAAAAAAAAGAATTAATTAACTTAAACACAATTCATAATCTAACTAAAATCAGGAATGGGGTTTTACAATTAATCACTAACTGCACCTAATGATTACAGCAAAAACTTGATCATTGCCAATGTCATTCAAGATTTCAATAAAAGCCGAGGTTAAATGGGCAGCAGATTCAGGAGCTAATTAAAAGCAGAAATGTCAACTCACTAATACCACACTCTTAAACACATCACTTGACTGTCTTACTGAACTTTAACAGTCTGCTAATTTTCTCATTCACTACTCTTCTTCTTCCTGATATTCTTCATCTTCTCCATCTTCTTCATATTCTGCTACTTCTGCTTTTTATTCTCCTTCTTCTTCAGATTCTTCTTCTTCTCGTTCTTTCTCCGTCTTCTTCCTCTTCTCCTCTTTCCAAGCTTCGAAGGATGTTGAAAAATCTGTAATCATAGACAGCAACACACTGAAAGTAAAAGCAGAAACTGTAGAGAATGTTACTTTAAAACTACAAATGCCTGATTATTTGAACAAAAAAAAAAACAAAAAAGGAATTAAATAAAGTTAATATTATTTGAACAATATTACTATTCTTATGTGAATAGGAGAATGAAAAAATCTACAGAAAAGTAATTGTTAAGTAAAAGAATATGTACCATTTTGTAATTGCTGTCTGATTGTATCACACCCACTCTCTGAACATTTTTCCCTGTTTACTTCCTTTAACCTTGGCATGCATAAGACTCCTTCAGAATGAGCTTTCAATGTTTATCAATCCATTGCAATATCCTACCTTAAAAGTTTTTAGATTTTCAAAAGATGTTAAAGATGGCACTGGAGTAATCAAATTGTGACAACATTGTACCTTTACAAGTTTAAGACTTTGAAGAATTGATTCAAATTGGGAGTCTTGTTTCCATATGTGCTTGAGATTATAAAGTCCACATAAATTTAACCCTTCTAATTGTGTAAGTGTGCCAATGCATGTCTCATCATCGCCACATAAAAATATCTCTTTGTATGGACTCACTTGTAGTACGAGTTCTTTAAGATTCTTAAACCTTTAAAGGATTAGAACGAAAATATTTGTTCTTTCATCATCAATGAATTGAAGCCTTTGTTGTTTGCACACAAAGTTCACTAGTAACTCTACTTGTCATAACGACATGATGTCCCTTCTTTCGAACTCCTTTTTCTCCCAGTCTTTTGTAGTCTCATTCCATCTCTCATAATTTACTTTCGGTAATATTGGTGTTCTTAAAATTCCTCTGGAAGAAGCCTTCATATTGGTGCAATTACTACTTTTAATTTGTCCAAAAGATGGGAAACTGAAAGTGTAATTCCCAGTACAGATGCATACGAGAATCCTTAAGTTGTCAAGGATAGTTCCTTCAAATTTCTGAAAACAATTTCACATATTGTTGCATCTCCTTTATTTGCTACTATTTCTATCATCATTTCGTAACTTCTTATGGTCATTTTTCTTCATTGCACCAAACTTCTGTCTATTGAAGATGTTATTAAGTTTAACAATCTACGGCAATATGATACCTCTAGAGATTTTAGATTTTGGAAGATGCTGAGATGACAGTGGAGAGATCATCAAATATTGACAATCGAATACTTCTAGACCTTCAAGATTTCGGAGATGATAAAAAATCTTAGTGTTTGTCTCATCTTCATATTTTTAACAAGAAATAGAAGGAGAAAAAAGTTTAATTGTAGGCTCAGGAGTAATAGGCCCAACCCAAACTACCGCGGCAAATTTTTTGGGGAAATATTTTTAGGCCCATTATTTTTCTTTTTAGCCCCCATATTTAAGTTTCAGTGGAGATATAATCTTGATAAAAAAAAAAAAAAAAAATTATTCATCTTCTTCTGTCCTATTTTCATTTCAATGTTTGTTTGTGCACTTACAAAAATTAAAAGTTAATTTAAATTAATTAGAATTAATAATGAAGTATGAGACCAGATCAATTTATATCATTATCGTACATTTATCGGTTAATTTGTTTAAGAATCAAAATCTCAAAACTTCTATAATCAAATAATCACTTTTAAATACATCTTGAAAAAGAAAAATCTTGTGTCATTCTCATTAAAAACAAAACACCCGATATCACAAATTTTCACTGAAGAAATTTGTGATTGTGATACCTAAACCTTAAAACTCTTAAAATTAAATAATCAATTATAAATCTCATCTTGACAAAAGAAAATTTTCCTGTTTACACTTGTTTTATCTCATGTGTAATTGGTGTGGCCTGATGTTTTTATAAGGATTTTATTCTTCCTCCTTTGTTTTTGATTCGGTACAGATATATTTTAAGTGATCATTGTGTCTCCTTGGAAACCTTTTATTAAAGGGTTGTCCACAGTCTAATGTCTATGCCATTCAACCTACATATTTTTCCTAGAAGTGGCTACGCCTTCAAATATTGAGTAACCACCAAAGTGCGTGAATGCGATTGTGTTTATTTAGCACACAGGGTTCTCACAGATGCAGATCCTTGTAAAGGACATTATACTATTGAGTCGCTCTTATCCTTTCCAAGTGTGCCTATTTTATTAACGGACCAGCTGCAGGTCTGTTCACTGTCTTAGCTCTAGATCATTTTCATTTGTATTAGATCCGATTCATATAAAAATCTATTTTGTTTCTATTCGGACTTTAATTCTTCACTTGCTTGTTTCTTACATTTCCAAGTACAGTATATGCTCACAATTGTGGGTCATTGTCAATAGAAACCAATTCTAGGGCCCGATATTCATAAAGTTTAGACACCGTGACAACTTCTTGGCCACTTCATTAAATGTAAATGCTCAAGAGAGGATCTTCGAGAATGACTTTTCCAAGCTTAGTCTCTTCTAGCCTGACCATCCAAGTCTTGGTAGTCAAATAAATATTGGAAATTTTGTTTAGTGGCTCTAGAGTAGACATGGTGGATGCCGCAAGAACTCTCCCCAATGGTCAAGGGCGAGACTCAAGGGAAGTAAATTGAAGATTCTTCAACAAGATCCTGTAAGCATCGGAATTGCTGATACGAAAACAAGGTATAACGAAATATAAAAACTTCAATGTAAAGTTTTGACTCAATGTGTTGCATAATAATTCATCATGCTCAAAATATCCTTGGGAAACCCAAAGATATTGGATACCAAATTTAAAGTGTTACATTATTATCTGGTTAAAAAATTAAGTAAAGGTTCGTACTTGAATTAGTTAAATACCTGCAAGTTATGTTAGATATCAAGAGCAATTTCCTTATTGATGATGGCAAATTGGTTTTATTGATGATAACAAAGACCAATTTGCCATCATGGTGTTGATTGAGGACCAAATGTTAGAGAGAAGTGGATTTTCATGCCAAATTTTATTACAAATTACCTCAAACTACCTTATGGTTAGAGACATTATGAAAGAATTTTTACAATTTTTATCAAACAATAACATCAATGTTTCATAAATGTATCGATGATTAACCTCAACTCTAATGCCGATTCTTCGACTATAATCCGGCTAAGTTATTTTTAAACATTATATTTTTGGATATCAATACAAAGGAATTCGTTAGCATAAATTATTACATGATACAATACTGTTTAAATGTTAAGCTAAAGACAATAATTATTAATGTTCATTCATTAACAAAATAAATTTCTTTAATGAACATACATCAATAAAAAAATCAATTAAATTTGTAGTAAATCAACATTTTCCAATTAATCAAAATGTTTTAAGTTTGTATTTTGATTTATTTTAAAAAATAATCATATAATCCAAAAAATTTAGTTCTATTTCAATATTTAAAAATATTAATTCTATAATTTTAAAAATACTTTTTTATTTACGCTGTGGTTCTCGAATTTTAACTTTCGAGGTTGGTAGCAAACCAATATTTGAAACTAGGATTTGATTGTATTCATAAACCCAAAGGTGTCAAAATATATTTCAAAATAACTCCACTCTATCTTATATTAGATGCTTTCTCCTTTCTTCTCCTGTATGTTGTTAGTTTTAGGGTTTCAACCTCTCACAATTGCCACCATGGATAAGAGCCGATATCGCGTTCAGCTTACACGCGCAAATGGACACCTTTTATAGGTGCATTGTGTTCATGATTTGCAACAAGACTAGTTTACACAATTGCTATAACCGGGAATTTAAAAAAAAAAAAATCAAATTCGATTCCGTGGTCGTGATTTGCACTACTATTAGGTTGATGGTTGTGTTGTGCAAAGAAATGAAAATCAATGAAGTTGAGATAATGATTATAGCTTCAGTATCAAAATTGAATGGTTTTTTAATGTGGTATGTATATTCACTGTAGTCGTATCCATATTCAATGGGTAGAAATCTAGTTGAGTGAATTCATGATAATAGATATTGTTGAGTTAGTTTGAGCATTTTTAAGCTTGATAAGGATATGAATGATGGGATCAGGTGAAGTATGGGTTGAAGGATAAAATTTTATTTATTGGTGTGGGAAAAGAATTTTTTTCTTTCAAATTCAAGATTTCTCTGGATGTTAATGGAAATTTTTATGTTTAGCTAAAAGAATTGACCTTGAAGTTGATTATTATTATGAGATGTTGCAATTAATAAATTGGTCATGATTTGCTGTGATGGCTAATTTAAACTAGGGGTGGTGACGTGGTGTGGAGGATTGGAAACAATTGGCTCCTGGCGATGAAAAATCTTTATGGTTTGTTTTCTTTATTGTGAAAGCAATAAAATCTTTATTGGATTCAGATTTGTTCCTAAATTGAGGATTTTTTATGGCATTTTGGAAGCATACTAACCTCTTTGTTCATTCTTGTTTGTTTTAAGAGTGAAAATGGAAGAGAATGAGAATGAGACAGTGCCTGTGCTAGTGCCAGTGCCCTTGGGAGTAACTTCATTGACGTAGACACGACGAGAAAGGATGGCATTTCAGAAGATGGAGAATTCACAAGAAGTCTGTTAAAATGGTGAAGTCTACGACGTCGTTTAGACCTAAGCAAAAACGATGTCGTTTCGTTCATTAATCAAGTTAATCTCAGCCATTCGATTAAACATGATCCGACGGCTCCAGTCAAATCAGAAGTCAACAATATAAAAGGGAACTATTCACGCATTTTGGTAGATAGATTGAGTATTAGGGTTTTCTCTTCGTTTTCTCTGTAAAGTCGCTTTATCTGGGTTAGGGTGTCATATTCATTCTGGTTCTTCTCTGTGTGAATCTTTCTAGAGTCTTGTTTTGAGGGCAGGTGTTCCTTGAAGGGTATAGAGTGCTCTACTGATTGTTGGGATTTGCAGGATAAAGAGAAGTGAATGAGTGTGTGATTGTGTAGTTGACAGTGAAAAAGATTCATCTGTAAGTGTAATCTTTGAAGTGATTAATCCTAGTGTAGCGAGCTCCATATTCTGGAGTTCAACATGGATGTAACTTGTTCTATATTGAACAAACGAACCACGGTATATCTTGTGTTGTGTGTTTTTCGTTGTTCTTGCATTTTTCGTTTTGTACTATGACTAATCTTATAGGTTGAAGGATTGGTATTGATTTACAACAGTGGTATCAGAGCTTTTTAGTTCTAAATTGAGTCTAGGGTTAGAAATCGTTCAACTCTTAACGAATTCAAAAATTAGGGTTTGTCAGATTTTGAGGGGTTTTTCGATTTAAAGGTCCCTAGATCATTAGGCTATCAAATCTTGCTGAGTCTTGGGATTAATTCGTGAGATTATGTCACATACACAAGGGATCGACGAAAATAGGGCAAAATCAAAATTAGGGTTTTGTCAAGATTTAGGGGTTTTCTTTTCGAATTAGCGTTTCGAATATTTCTGAGTCTGTTTAAGGGTATCTAGGTTGGAAAACCAGTAACCGCCTTAAAAATTGCCTGGCAGTATTTGGCAACCATTGGTGTAACAAAGCCACGTACTCCTTAGACTGTTTTGTCCTGTCATTGTAAGTATGATGAACACTACAACGCGTGTAGAGATATCCCAGTATGATGGGAAGATGGATTTCAATACTTGGAAGAAAAAGATGAAGGCACTTTTATCCCACAACAAGGTAGGAACAGCACTGGAGAAAGATGAAACCAAGTGGTCAGAAGAAAAGACGAAAAAGAAAGCAGAGATAGATGAAGAAGCATACAATCTGATAATCATGAATTTATTAGATAGTGTTCTGCGAAAAGTGGATGGTCTTGACACACCAATAGAGCTCTAGGGTAAACTCGAAACTCTGTATGCATTGAAATCTGCTCATAATTTAGCATTCTTGAAAGGTGCACTGTTTTCTTATAAAATGAATGCCTCTAAGTCATTAGAAGAAAATTTAGATGAATTTCTAAAAATGACATTAGTGCTAAAAGGAACTGATCAGGAATTAGGAGATTCTAGTCTTGCAATGATTTTGTTAAATTCTCTTCTTGATGAATATTTAGTAGTAAAGAATGCATTACAGTACACTGGAACAGTCCCTAGTGTAGATCTAATAATGGCTGGCTTAAAATCCAGAGAACTAGAGTTGAAAATACAAAAGAGAAATGGGAATAATCTCTTTGTGAAAGGAAAACAAGAAACTGGTCATTTTGGTAAAGATACTGGCAAGGGGGTTCAACAACACTTAAGGCCAAAGAATAAGAAGAAAGGAAAAGCCTATAATAATAATAAGTCCAAATCAGAGACTAGAAAGTGCTTCCATTGTAACAAACCTGGCCACATCAAAAAGAATTGTTATGATTGGATTAGGAAGCAAAAGCAGAATAGTACAGAGAGTAACTTAGCATCCTCTAGTAATAGCATTGAAATCACTGAAGCCCTTACTGCGTCCAGTTCTGAAATTGCTAATGAATGGGTGCTAGACTCAGGATGTTTTTTTCATATGAGCCCTAATAAAACCTGGTTTCAAAACCTTATAACTGGTGAACCTGAAATGGTGT
This sequence comes from Pistacia integerrima, assembly GCA_026225825.1. NCBI lineage: Eukaryota > Viridiplantae > Streptophyta > Magnoliopsida > Sapindales > Anacardiaceae > Pistacia > Pistacia integerrima. The sequence continues at coordinate 27,831,305 of CM047748.1, forward strand.
TTATGGGAAATAATAACTCATGTAGGGTTTAAGGGATTGGTAACATCACTCTTATACTTAAAAATGGCAAACTAATAATGTTAACCAAAGTGAGGTACATACCAGAGCTTAAGCGTAATCTGATCTCATTAGGCACACTGGATGAAGCTGGCTCTAGCTATAGAGCTGAAAATGGTTGCATTACTGTTTACAAGAATGATCAAATTCTGTTTAAGGGTGTTAAAAGGCATGGTCTGTGCATATTGAGTGGTCAATATCATCAGTTGAATTTTAATTCTGCTTTTATATCTACTAACATTTCAATTGCAGAGAAATGGCACTTAAGGATGGGCCATATAGGCCAAACTAGTATGAGCTACCTTAAACAGCAAGGTTATTTTGGTAATGAAAATGTGTCATACATAGGATTCTGTGAAACCTATGTCATAGGTAAACAACACAGTCTGAGCTTCCCAAAAGGAACTCACCTGTCTGTGAATTATTTAGAATACCTTCATGCTGACTTATGGGGTCCTGAAAGAGTCAAAACACATGGGGGGAACAGTTATTTTTTAGCCATAGTGGATTATTTCAGTAGGAAGGTGTGGGTTTACCTTCTTAGGACCAAAGATGAGGCACTAAGTAAGTTTAAGAGTTGGAAGACTTTAGTAGAAAACCAACTGGAGAAAAAGGTGAAAGCACTCAGAACTGATAATGGTCTGGAATTTTGTAATGCTGAGTTTGATGCATACTGTAGAGACCAGGGGATTATGAGACATAGGACAGTTAGGAGAACACCCCAGCAAAACGGAGTTGCTAAGAGGATGAACAGGACACTCTTAGAAAAGGTTAGGTGTCTCCTTTTCACAACTGGACTACCTAAGTCTTTTTGGGGGGAGGCTTTAACCACAGTTGCCTATTTGATAAATAGGACTCCTTCTAGTGCAACTGGTTTTATGTGCCCTGAAGAAAAATGGACAGGAAGAAAACCTTCACTTAGCCACCTAAGAGTATTTGGCTGTGCAGCCCATGCACATACAGTAGATGGAAAATTAGAACCAAGGTCTCTAAGATGTGTGTTTTTGGGGTATCAAGAAGAAAACAAAGGATATAGGCTGTGGGAGAGAGAAACTCTAGGGGTTACGGTTATCATCAGTGGAGATGTTGTTTTTAACAAATGTGTATTCCCTTGCAGGGTTACTAACAACAATGTAGGTACTTCAAGCCACCATGTGGAGATTCCACAGCAAACCAACAGTACTCAGTTTGAGGTAAAGTCAACAAGGCAACAGGAGCTTGAGACCAATACTGATGAACTAGAATATGAAACTGAGCACACTAAAACTAATACTGAATCTGATGGTGAAGATGAAAATGAGGAAAATATTGACAATGCCCAACAAGATGATCTGGCTCAGTACCAACTGGCCAGAGATAGAACAAGAAGGGAAATAAGACCACCAGCAAGGTTCAGTTATGCAGACCTCATCTACACAGCCCTGCTGGCTGGTGTAGAAATCCAGAGGACAGAACCTGACTCTTATGAACAGGCAATCAACTCAAAAGACAAAAAAATTGGCTCACTACCATGAATGAGGAGATGGACTCCCTGAGGCAGAACAAAACCTGGATTCTGGTCCCAAAACCCAAAGATGTCAAACTGGTGGACTGTAAGTGGCTGCACAAGCTAAAAGAAGGCATAAACAAAACTGATCCACCAAGGTATAAGGCTAGGTTAGTAGCCAAAGGCTACACCCAACGAGCAGGTATAGACTTTACTGAGATTTTTTCACTTGTTGTTAAATTCAAAACCATAAGATTGATGTTATCTATAGTAGCCCATTATGACTTAGAGTTAGAGCAGTTAGATGTAAAAACTGCATTTTTGCATGGGAAGAACAGATTTATATGAGTCAACCCATGGGGTTTAAGGATAAAAGGTTCCCTGATCATGTATGTTTGCTACATAAATCTCTGTATGGACTTAAACAGTCACCTAGGCAGTGGTACAAGAGATTTGACTCCTTTATAGTAGGTATAGGATTTACTAGAAGTGAGCATGATAATTGTTTCTATTTTTCCCATGTGAGTACAAATCCTATATATTTGTTATTATACGTTGATGACATGCTATTAATTAGTAAATCTAAGGTCTAGATTGAGGAGTTGAAAGGAAAATTGCATGCTAAATTTGACATGAAGGATTTGGGCTGTGCTAAGAAAATTTTAGGTATCCTAATAGAAAGAAATAGAAAGAATTACAGTCTAAAACTGCATCAGATACCTTATCTATAAAAACTTGTGTTAAAGTTTGGAATGAGTGACTCTAAATGTGCCACAATGCCTCTAGCTAGTCACTTCATCCTGAGTAAAGCCCAAAGTCCTAAAACAGAACCTGAAAGACTAAAAATGGAGTCCATACCATATGCAAATGCTATTGGTTCTGTTATGTATTCTATGATCAGTACAAGACCTAATTTATCATATTCAATATCACTTCTAAGTAGATTCATGTCAAATCCTGGATGTGATCATTAGAATGCTTTGAAATGGCTTCTAAGATATATTAAAAGTACTGAAAATGTTGGTCTAAATTTCTGTAAAAGAAACTCCACACTTGATCTAGTTGGGTATGTAGATTCTGATTTTGCAGATGATAGAGATTCCCGGAAATCCACCACAGCATATCTGTTTACTTTGGGAGGAAATTGCATCAGTTGGAAGTCCCAATTGCAACCACTGGTAGCATTGTCCATAATGAAGCTGAATACGTGGCTGTAACTGATGCATTCAAAGAAGCCATATGGCTCCAAAGATTCCTGAAAGAGGCCAAGCTGTTGGATGGAACTGTGATTGTCTGAATAGACAGTCAGAGTGCCATTCATTTGGGAAAGAACCCTGTGTACCATGAGAGAACCAAACATGTTAACGTAAGGTATCATTTTGTGAGGGATATGATTACCAAAATAAAAGTGAACCTGCTGAAGATCCCAACTGAAAACAACCCAGCAGACATGGGAACCAAGGTTGTAACACTTGCAAAGTTCAAGCACTACTTGAACTTACTGCATGTGGGATAACCTATTCGAACTGTAAAGGAATATGGAAACTGCTTGCTGCATAATGAATATACTGCCAAAAGAGACAACCACAGACTTCAAGGTGGAGATTGTTAAAATGGTGCAGTCTGCGACGTTGTTTAGACCTAAGCAAAAACGATGTCGTTTCGTTCATTAATCAAGTTAATCTCAGCCATTCAATTAAACATGATCCGACGACTCCAGTCCAATCAGAAGTCAACAATATAAAACGGAACTATTCACGCATTTTGGTAGATAGATTGAGTATTAGGGTTTTCTCTTCGTTTTCTCTGTAAAGTTGCTTTATCTGGGTTAGGGTGTCATATTCATTCTGGTTCTTCTCTGTGTGAATCTTTCTAGAGTCTTGTTTTGAGGGCAGGTGTTCCTTGAAGGGTATAGAGTGCTCTAGTAATTGTTGGGATTTGCAAGATAAAGAGAAGTGAATGAGTGTGTGACTGTGTAGTTGACAGTGAAGAAGATTCTTCTGTAAGTGTAATCTTTGAAGTGATTAATCCTAGTACAGCGAGCTCCATATTCTGGAGTTCAACGTGGATGTAACTTGTTCTATATTGAACAAGCGAACCACGGTATATCTTGTGTTGTGTGTTTTTCGTTGTTCTTGCATTTTCCGTTTTGTACTGTGACTAATCTTGCAGGTTGAAGGATTGGTATTGATTTACAACAAAGTCCCTTTGGCAGTATCACTTTCCTTACCAACACAATATTAAACTACAAAAGCAAGAAAATTCATGCAAAGAAGACGAAAATATGGCCATGTTGAATCAACAGGGACTCCTTTCATAGGTGGGATTGTGTTTGTTTAGCTCATAGAATTCTTATGGATGCAGGATGCTGATCCTGATTTCCCAGGAGCCATGATACTATTGAGTTGCTCTTAGCTTTTCCAAGTTTGGCTTCTATGGGCCACTCGTTCTTTTCGCAAGGCATGTTTCTTCGTTTCCTCTTACATTTGTTTTATGTCTGCAATTTATTTGTTCTTACATCTTGTATATGAATTTGAGTGTCTTTCTAAGGGGCAAGTGCTTGTACTGAAATTTTACTATACTATCTCCACTCCTCTTATGATGCAGATTCACAGTTTCTTTGCCATCAAACCTCCCACCCAACACAGGTGAATCAACAAAATCAAGTAGATTGTAGAAGTTAGAGAAAATCAAATTCCATCAAAAGTCCTATACTTGTTGTTTGCAGCGCGCATGGTTAATCCTTGTGGGAATTTTAAAAAATCAAATTCCATACTGTGTTCATGATTTGCACTACTATTAAGCTGATGGTTGTATGAAACACAATGGTTTGCGATTATGATCATGGCTTCAATACCAAAATTGAAAGGTTTTTGGATATTTGGTATTATGTAAGTAGAAAGATAGTTGACTGAATTCATAATAATAGATATTGTTGAGTTAGTTTCAGCATTTTTAAGATTGATAAGGATATGAATGATGGGATCGGGTGAATTCTCTGGATGTTAATGGAAACTTGTTTATTTAGCTGAAAGAATTGACCTTGAAGTTGATTATTATTATGAGATGTTGCAATCATTAAATTGGTCATGATTTGCAGTGATAGCTAATTTAAACTGCCTGTGGTAGTGTAGAGGATTGGAAACAATCGGCTTGTGGTTATGAAAAATAGCCGAAGTGATATCAATATAGACTTCAATTGTGAGGTCATCGGTTCTGGTATATCAATTATAGATATTAATATATCAATCGTGAATAGATCACTTATAGTGTAAAGTGCCAATTGGAAGCAGATATTGATTGTAATTATCAGCTATATGAGATATTCTCTCCACCAGCTTGTTGGCTACTTGGCTCTTCACTGAATGTAAGTGTTGCTTCTGCCCTCTTCAGTTTTAAGTTCTAATTGAATTAATTGCATTTTAGCACTTGTTTTTTATCCATAATATATATGGTTCCTATCTGTATAAAAGAAAAGAATACTGAGCAATTTGTTGATGCATTCTTTTATAGTTTGTTTTCCTTATTCTGAAAGCAATAACATCTTTATTGGATTCAGATTTCTTTCCTCAATTGAGGATTTTTAATGGCAGTTTGGAAGCATAAGATTCTTAAATGGAAAAACGTTGGATAAAATAGTTACAGAACTCTTGTATATAAATTTTAACGCTCTTATTGATTTCCACGTTCATATACAGAATGTTTTTAAAAAATTTGCTTTTATCTCTGCAAGTGCTGCCACAAGCAGTTCTAGTCCAAAATGGGATCAACCTAGTCATGCAGCCAAAGTCTCGGTGGCAATTGCTTTAATTTAATTTTTGGATTAACTCTTTGATGTGGGAATGTTTTCATTTTACTCATAGAGTTATCTAGGCCATGATTACCCAGAAGACATGATAATATTGAGCCGCTGTCAACTTTTCCAAATTTTGCTATTGACCGTCCAACATTGGTTTCACGAGGCAAGCTTCTTTTCCTCTTTCCACTTGTTTTGTCTTGTTTGTAATTGGTCTAGTCTGCTGTTTTTATAATGATTTTATTCTTCCTAATTTTTTTTTTATTCGGCATAGATTTGGTTTACTCTGATTTTGTGTATCCACTCGTTTGATTCAGGTATATTTTAAGTGATCATTATGTCTCCTTGGAAACCTTGATTAAAGGGTTGTCCTGAGTCTATGCCATTCAACCTACATATTTTTCCTAGGAGTGGCTGGGCCGTCAACAGTGAGTCACCACTAAAGTGAAGGAATTGAAAAATTAAATTTCATCAAATCTGAAATTTCCTCGCGTTATGTAGAGGGGTGGAAAAAATAGGATTGCAATTATGGTGATCTTAGGAAAGATGGAAACAGTAAACGATTTCGTGATGAACTTTGTTAATGTGAATTTAAATTGCATTATTGAGTAGCGTTGGGATGAGATGGAGTAGATATATATTATAGGAACTATCATCGCAAAAGAAACTATAATTTTTAAGCTTATGATGGATATTTGGTATATGTGCATTTAGTAACATAGGTTTTTAGTGAATTCTAATAATTGATGTTGTTAAGTTTGTTTGAGCAATTTTAAGCTTGATGAGGAGAAGACTGATTGGACCAGCTGAAGTATGGATTGAAAGACTTACCTTGAAGTTGATCATGATAATCACATAAGGGATGTTGCAATGTTTAATGCAAGCTGACTCGACTGAGTGGCTCTCATCTTTTCTTGGTATTCTTAGATCCTGTAGGCTCGACAAGCTTGTTGGCTCTAGTGAGATTCAAGAGTTATGGAAGTTTAATGCTATTGAAAGTTCTCTAATTTAGGGGATAATTTGAAACTGTATGATCTCTCCTCTTAGGAGAGTTGTTATTTGGCTGAAATTTGGCATTATCTTAACATGTTTTGTTTACCATAATATTTTCTCTGCCCATTCTTTGCTGGATGACTACTGGAAAATCATTTATCTATCAGTATAATTACTTCAGAATCAAGAATTTTCCTAATCATGAAAAAAGTAATTTTCTAAACTTAAAAGAAATAATTCCTATAGAATATGAACTTTGTTTTAATTTTTAATATATTTAAAATACCATTTAAAAACTATTCATGTCGATGAATTTGGAAAAAAAAAATATTTTAGTTTATTTGTATTACATTAATTTTGGAATTGAATAAATTAATAAATATTAAGAAGATATTTTTTAATAATCTTTTATTTTCAAGAAAATATTAATAAATGCTATAATTGCAAAGTCAAGTGTTAGGCTGACTCATGCTTTAGGCCCACATTTGCAATAAGCAAACAAAAGGCAATTGCAAAGAGCCCCTAAAAAAAGATTAAATTAAAGGAATAAAAAAACGTGAAAAAGAATTAAAACTTGCATTACTGAAAATGAAGAAGATGAAAGATGGCCCTTTAATCATCTCACTTAGCATAAGGAACATGAGCTGCAAAGAAAGTTCATGTGAAAGAGTCGCTGCAAAGTAATGCCTTAACGAATACATGAAAATGAAATTGAATTTAGTTTCTCAAGATTTGAAACGTTTTTTGATTTTTGAAAGTGCATTCCAGGATGCTCAGCTCATGCAGATGAACTTCATAAACTACAGACTTCCAACTCAGGTTTCTCAGAACACTTATCCACAGTAAATTACTACTTTCTGAGCAATAATATCAATATTTCCCCTGTCACCTGTTGAAAAAAACAAAAGCTAAACTTAGCACACGATGTCGATTGATAAATTAACTGAAAATAAATCAAGGATATATGGTTAGGAATCTATTCTGGAAAAGTAGAAGTTGAACACTCAGTAGTCAATTCACAAACTTGCAGTTTCTTAATAACCTTTAGAGTCAAGATTTCCTGAGAGAGCCCTTCCCACAACCTGGGGAATCAAGCAGAAGAGTTATCCTGAAATAATAAAAGAGGAGACAATGTACAGGATTTAGCAAGAAAGTATTATTTGACTTCTAGAATCACACTCCAAAGGAAAATGAGTTCAAAACATAATTGTACATTATACGATTGACAAAAGTATCCTAAGGAATGAAATCAATTAACCTTTTGGAGTGATATGGCTCCATGGTTGTGACTGAGTCCAGCAGGTTTACAGATTACATCTGCAATGTAGTCTCCGATATCTTTTAGTGTTTGCCAACAACCTGTAGAAAGACATATCCCAATCAAAAGAAGATTTGTACAAAACGCTTATTTCCCAAGTCATAGTGGAGTAGGAGCAGAGATAAAGAATAGATACAATAGCAGGAATAGAGAAAATATCAAAACCAAAACTTGATGGAAAGTGATACCTGGTATGTGTTCCTTGCTCCAAGCAGTAGCCAAGAAACAAGATTTCAATTTGATTTTCTTAGTGATTGAGGATAATGAAGCAACATTTATACATAGCAAGATTTCCTAATGACATTTAAAAAATGAAATGAGATGTTTTTGTAGACAAAGATAAAAGTAAATTTGTTGTATAAAGAAGCAAATATATCATCATATCAGCAACTCAATTGTTTAATAGGAGATGGAAGAAAATTTAAATTGATGTTATTGGAGAATGAAAGTCTAAGAGCATGCACAATAACTAATTGAAAAAAATACAAAAAAAATTCAGTTGTTGGGTTTTGGCCAAAGAGGCAGGAAAATTACCCATGCTATCCCTCAAAGACTTATGAATCATTCGAAGTTCAGCATAGCCTCGGTTTGAGTTCAAGAAGCTTCCTGCGGCTAAATGAACTAAGAATGTCTGTGGCAATTTTTTGGCCATATTGGGCAATGTCATAAACCAGTTATGTTTTCTCTTCCAAGGTAACTCGGCTGCATTTGTCAGGATCGAGTACAATTCCCAAAAACAGCAAATCAATATATTAGATGCCAAAGTTTGAACTTCAGATACCTATGAGCACATATAATAAAGTTGAGCATTGGCTCAATAATGTTTGTTAAAAAAAATCCATAGGACAAAGGTGATAAAGTTCAAAAATCTCAACTACAAACTTTCATTAGTGACTGATGGCATGCAAGAAACATAAAAAATATATAAGATTCAATTTTTTTTTTTTTTTTTAATATCCAAGTTCTTGCAGAGATATTAAATGTGATGCCCTTTGTTAAATCAATTCAATCCTTAGCTATCTGGGCGTGAGAATCTGATTGGATATGCTTGATAGTTTTAAGTACTCTTTAATAGGATCCTGAAGCACGAGATTCAAGAGTTATGAAAGTTTAATGCTATTGAAAGTTCTCTAATTTAGGGGATAATTTGAAACTCTATGATCTCTCCTCTTAGCCATGAATTGATTAGGAGAGTTGTTATTTTTAATAATATTTTATTTTCAAGAAAATAATAATAATATATATGAAAGAGAAATGCTATAATTGCATAGTCAAGTGTTAGGATGACTCATGCTTTAGGGCCACATTTGCAATAAGCAAACAGAAGGCAATTGTAAAGAGCCAATAAAAAAAGATTAAATTAAAGGAATTAAAAAAGTGAAAAAGAATATGAACTTGTGTTACCGAAAATGAAGAAGATGAAAAAGACATTGATGCAACCTGTGGAATCAAGCAGAAGAGATATCCTGAAAGACAATGAGGTAAATAGAAATACAGGAATTAGCAAGAAAGTATTATTTGACTTCTAGAATCACACTCTAAAGGAAAATGAGTTAAATACGGAATTGTATATTATACGATTGACAAAAGTATCCTAAGGAATGAAATCAATTAACCTTTTGGAGTGATATGGCTCCATGGTTGTGACTGAGTCCAGCAGGTTTACAGATTACATCTACAATGTAGACAAAGATAAAAGTAAATCTGTTGTATAAAGAAGCAAATATATCATCATATCAGCAACTCAATTGTTTAATAGGAGATGGAAGAAAATTTAAATTGAGGTTGTTGGAGAATGAAAGTCTAAGAGCATGCACAATAACTAATTGAAAAAATACAACAAAATTTCAGTTGTTGGGTTTGTTAGTGTATATTAGTGTATGCCCTAGAAACCATTCGTGTTGTCGGTTTCAGAGCATTTTGTCTTGTATCTATATATATCATAAATAATAGAAGAAAGAGTTCTTCAATTCATATATGTAAATTGCTTCCTTTATTCAGTCATGCATTTAAAATAAAGTATGTATATGAATTGTCCAGATGATTCATTTAATAGGTAAATGAATTATCGAAAAGGGTTCCTTACGGAAGCAATATAAATTTGGGCAACTATATTGCACAGTAGGCATACCGGATGCTTCCGAAAGATATCATGAGTTGATATAAGTACGGATGACGATGATAGTCATGTCACCGGGGCATTGGTATGGATTAATCTTAAGGCAGAACTCGGGGGCTTTTAACGATCGAATAACCTAACGACAAATCACTTGGAAAAACATGTAGTCAATGATTTATCGTTTGGTTATATCAGTGCACGATATAGTCCTTTGACCTGAGACATTGTAGTCGGATCCGATATGGATGCGTATGGTTCATACGGTGTATAGGTACGAGACTAATCATGTTTCGTACAATAAAGCCTATTTGGTCACGCGTTGTTCATATGCGGAAACGAACGATGGTCAAGAGGGGATCCATTGACTCGGAAATATAGGATCGGGAGTACCGCTGACTCCATCCGGATTCGAATTCCTAGACGAACATCGATAAATGTCAGAAAACTGAATCTCTGGCCAGAGTCTATTATTAGTCATACAAAAGTAAGTTTGTGATGACAAGTTTGACATATTGATCGACAATTCGGTAGAAGATCGAGTTTAGGATTTTGACGTTCCATGAATCCATACTCGATTAGGATATCTCAATGGAGGGACTTTACCTGCATGGTACGTATGATCTGAAATGGGTTCGATAAAGTATTTCTTCATCGTAGTTTAGAAACTATGGCACATTGCTAGATGTTTACCATAGTCGTTGGGCCTCCGGACAGGTTTTCGGATTCATCTAGAACCGGCCCACGGCTAATCCACGGTGGACCTACATGGTCACACCAATAGCCTTGAGAAGTTAGAGAAGAATGAGAGAGAGAAATGATTATCCGAAGAGGGCTAGCACCTTTCGCGGGTAATAATGAGATTTCTATGGTAATAGTTACATAGAAAACTATTTGTGACATTTTAAGGATTAAAATGGTCAAGCAATAATTAATTATATTTAATTATTATACTTAAAGTGTTAAGATTAAATCTTAAAGCGTTAAGATTAATGAGATGAACAAAAATAACCTTTTAATAGTTAAAGGGTAAAATGGTAACTTTATGGGTTGTCATTGTAAACTAGTTTAGTTTACATGGGCCCTTGAATAATATTGATTATTCAAAGGGTAGCATAATAAATTCATGGGGTCCCTTTATAAAATAAGATTTTATTGGGCTTTAAAGTGAAAAATAAATAATTACAAAATTGCCCAAGTATATATAAATGCAAAAGGTTGCATTTTTGTTCATAACACACATTGTTCAATCAAAGCAAAACCAAAACTCTCTCTAAAAGCCACGACCACTCTCTAAACCTCTCAAGGTGGTGTTAAAGTGTGGAGGTCTCATTACTTTGAGGCTGATCTTCATCAATCTAAAGCAAAGGAGTAGGTATAATCCCTTTTCCAAGCTTTGTTTGAAAACAGGTTTTTAGAATACATGCTTTCATTCTCCATCTCCACCACTCTTCATGCATGCTGAATCTTTGAGGGTTTTGGCCAAAGAGGCAGGAAAAATTATCCATGCTATCCCTCAAAGACTTATGAAAAACTAACTTTAGTAAAGCCTATCATTCGAAGTTCAGCATAGCCTCTGTTCGATTTCAAGAAGCTTCCTGTGGCTGAATGAGCTAAGAATCTCTGTGGCAATTGCCATATTGGGCAATGTCATAAACCAGTTATGTTTTCTCTCCCAAGGTAAGTAGGCTGCATTTGTCAGGATCAAGTACAATTCCTAATAACAACAAATCAATATATTAGTGGCCAAAGTTTGAACTTCCGACACCTATGAGCACATATAGTAAAGTTGAGCATTGACTAAATAATGTTTGTTCAAAAGAATCCATATAGGACAAAGGTGATAAAGTTCAAAAATCTCTTGAACTACAAAATTCAATTAGTGACTGACGGCATGCAAGAACATAAAAAAGTAGCAATCAGAACCCCATAGACTTATACTAAGATGACTAAGAGATAAGCATATTGATTGATTTACATATTTCTTCTGAATCACGCACTTGCAGCATATTCAAGCAAGTCATTGGTCCGTTTTAACATTCTCACAATCATGTGTACCCTGAAGTTATGATTTTCTCACTTCTATCCTCCATATTTTTATCTATTGTACTCTATTAATTTTTAAACAATTTTTACCATAGCTCCTTATTGCCACTGTTGAGACGTATGACCGAAATGAAGAAACAAGCAGCACAAAAGTACTTGTTGGCAATAACCCAAAATTTATAATCATGCCATTGCTCCCCTTCAACATCTTCACCCCCACTACACTTATTAGTAAATTCACAAACTTGCAGTTCCCTAATAACCAAAAACTCTGCTTTGCTATTCATGGTCAGCCTCAGCCAGTCATAAATTCATGCAGTAGTCAATTCCAACAGTTAATGGAGATCCTTAAACTTCAATGTTACATACCCTAAAGGGTTAAAGGGTTTCACTTTTACTACCACTACACATCAAGCCCCAAACCATGCAGAACCCAAACCAACAAAAAAACTTTAAACATTTGTGCGTTGCATACGAATATAAGATCAGCATCTAACATGCATTTCCATTTCTAGCTTTTTGAACCACAAAAGCTTTGACCAAAATGAAGAACAACCCAAAAAGAAGAAAAGAAACAAGACTACAAGAGAAGGACAAGCTTTAAACATATGTTGAATCCCTACTTGAACACCTCTCCTCCACTGAGCTCATAACTGACTAAGCCTAAAAACCCAACAAAAACAAGACTTTTATAAGCTAAGGTATCCATCATTACATCAACGAGTCTTATATATAAGAATAGTCTTAAAACAAAGTCCATCCAAATCATCCTATCATTAAGAGAATAGTCTCACGAGTTTCAATCATGTAACCTTAACATGCAACACACACATGCTTAAAATTCTACTATTATCAATTTCAATAAAACCACCAGCTACATTGTCTAATTATTGGTGTAATTATTTTTATAGCAAACTATTAGAACTTACAATATATTCAAAAGCAAATTACTAAAAATATAAACAGTTTATTTCCATATCAATACACTATCAAATTATTATTTGCACAAGTTGAAATACAATTTAAACCATACCAGATTTCTTTCCGGATAAATATATTCAGAAGCCATTCAATGTATTTGCACTGCATGATCCTTGTTGAACCTCTACTAAATCGGATCAACTAATCTAGCAACAAAACACAAAAATCACATTTTCAAACAACGTTTTAAGCAAATCACGCTTTAAGACTACAACTTCATAGATGATCACATTGTGTTCACCTGTCGCCTAGAACCCAGACAAATACGACGTCAGTTTTCAACTTCTAATTTGCTTGAAGCGTAATCAACATCATTTGGCACTAATTTCGCCGATTGTTCTGAACAAATTTGGGAACAACTTGGCAATGTCATCTGTGAAATTAAAAAATTAACAAATATTCATACATATGTTCTATTAGGTTTAATTATCAGTATTTGAAACGATGAAAATGACCTAAATTGCTGGCAGATGAACTGGCGAGACTGTCGACGATTTTGAAAGGGTTACGTAAAACGGAAGGGAGAGGGACGCGCGTGGTCCATAGGACTCGTTTGAAATTGCTCGTAAACCGAAGCCACGCAATGGATACTAGAGAGGATTTGATCGCCGCCGGATGTCGCCGTTAGCCACCAACGAAAGAGGCACCTAACTCTGTCACGGAGCAACTGATAATTGCCTGTAAACTAATTTTCTTTCCTCATCATCATCATCATCTTCTTCCTCATCATCATAATCAATATATTCTAATTCAATTGGAACTGGGAATCTTGTCCATAACTTTAAACAATCTATAATCATAAAGAACAAAAATTCAATAGTAAAATAAAAAGCTGTGGAGAAAATGGATCATAACTTGTCAATTAAACAAGAAAATGAGGAATATCCTCCCCACCTACTTTTATATATGTTTCAAAAACATGTATAAATTAAGGAAACATAAATTATAATATTGTAGCTTCTCTATATATACTTATAGTCTATAATTGATTCACTTGGAAATTTTAATTAAAGACAAAATTAATAATAAAGATTATTGAGAATTGACTAGTATTAATTCAAATGAAGGGGAACATACAGTAAAAAAAATATATTGTTAAGTAAATGAATACTTACAATTTTGTAATAGGTGTATGATCGTATCAATGTCAATCCCCATACGCTCGTAATCGTAATCGTTCAACCATCACAACTTTGGCATGCTTAAGCCTCCTCCAAAGAAAGTCTTCATTTTGAAGCATTCCCTCACATATAAGCTTTCTAAATTTGGGAATTTTAAGGTGTAATTCCCATAACATAAACATGTAAGACTTTCTAAATTATTCAACCTCTAACGTTTTAAATTTCTTAAAAACAACTTTACATTTCTCTATATCTCCCTCATTTGCTAATACTTCTATCATCATTTCACAGCTTTTTATTGACAACTCTTTTAATTGCACCAGACTTTTGGCTGTTGAGGATGACATTAAGTTTTGCATTCCATTGCAATAGCTTACCCTCAAAGTCCTCAATTTTTCAAAAGATACAAAGTTCAATCGAGAGTCTTGATTTGAAATGCACCTTAAATTAAAAAGTCTTCGCAATTCTAAATCTTTTAATTTTGTGAGTGCTCCAGCATGTTCCTTGTCCTCTCCAAATGAGAATATCTCTTCGTATAAACTCACTTTCAATATGAGTTTTTTAAGATTGTTAAATTTGTGAAGGATTTGAATTTGGTCATTGTTATATTCATCATTAATCAGTTGAAGAGTTTTTACTTTGCCAAAGCTCTCTTGAAACTCTCCTTCCCAAATCGATATGATGTCCCTTCCACTTAATGTCAATTTCTCCAAATTGAAGTCAACCTAAAGAAAAATCATGTCAATCAAATTAAAATTAATATTTCCCTTAAAAAAATATATAATAATTATATATAAAAAATTAAGCAAGAAAAAGATATTCATTTAACTTTTTTTTTTCCTTACAATTACCATGTAATTAGTCCAATTACACCTGAGGGCTGAAATTGATCCCTCTAATTAATGTTGATTTGTAAAATATGATAGTTAAAAACAAGAACATGACACGTGGAATTAGCCCAACCATTGGAACAAATTGACTTTTTTACGAGCCTTATGCTAGGATAAGCCTAGTTTTGCATAACACTAGATTAAAGCTTCCAATGCTGGAAGGAAATATGTGAATCTTATTCTAACGCAAAATTTGCATTACAATACTTATACACAAACTAACTTTAAAAAAACAGTTTATTATAATTAACCCTAAAAACATAATATTATTATAAAATAAATATTTAAACTAATTAATTGAATACATATACCTTTTCTTTGTGTACTTGTTGAATGGTTTTGTTAAGCTCATTCCCCTCAATCTCTACTTCCATTATTTTCTCCCACTCCCTTTTGGTCTTATCCAGGCTCTCATAATTAACTTTGTATAATTTTGGTGTGCTTAAGTTTCTTTGAGAGAAAGTCTTCATATTAGGGCAATCTCCTATATTTAACTCTTCCAAAGATGGGAAATTGGAAGAGTAATTCCCAGAGCAAAAGCATATGAGACTTTTTAACCCTCTAAGTGACAACTTCTTCAAATTATTAAAAACAATTTTAGTACTCGTTGTTGCATCTCCTTCTCCCTCATTTTCTATTATTATTTCAATCAATATGTTACAATTCTCTACGATCATTTCTCTCAATCGCACCAAGTTTCTAGCTATTGAAGGTGTTATTAACTTCATCATCAACTTGTTACAATAGCCAACTCTAATAACTTCAAGATTCTGGAAGCAAGCGGAGAATGACACTAGACTCATCAATTTCTTACACCCGTATACATCTAGAACTTCAAGATTTTGAAAAGTTAGGAAGAACGGTTCTTTGTATTGCTCACACCATAATAGTTTGAATTCTTTCAGATTTTCAAATCTTTGAAGGAATCCAAGTGGAATAGTTGTTGAGTTATCACATAGGATCTCAAAAGTTTTAGATCGTCTCTGCCATACAATCTTTTTTATGCCATCCAAAAATTCAAATACCTCCAAATCTTGATTGATCTACAAGATCCATCGAAAACAAAATCCAATTAGTTTTTTAATTATATACTTAAAACAAAAGTTTAGTTATTGGCTCAAAAGTCATAGCCCAAACCCAATCAAAATTTGACAAATCAACTGCAATCTATTTTAAAACTAGTAAATTATATTTCCTTAATATTTTAAATTTCAAATCAATATTAAAAATTACATTCAAAAACTATTTTTGAAAACTACATATTAAAAATACTTTTTTTTTTCACATTATTTTCAAATGAATTTTTTTTTATTTAAATGAATTTAGATTGTTCTTCAAAGGGCTACCATGAATCAAATTTGTGAGCAAATGTTTCATTTATGTGATTTTACCAACTACACCCCCTGAAACCAAAAAAATCTCTCAGCCCCCACTAACTTGGAAAACTACAATATATACCTCCTCCTATTGTCTATTAAATTATTTGAATTTAAGCAACAATCTAATGAAACGGCTACAGATGCAGATCATAGCCACAAATCGCATGGCTGTGACGCAACCTTAGATTGTAGACATGATCGATGGCTATGATTTTAACCCCATATTGCAAAGCGCGATCTAATGGTTGTAGGCACCACTACAACCATTTTCAATTTTCAATTTTTTTTCTTTTACATTTTCTTAATTATTTTAAGAATAATTTATAATGTTACTTTATTTTATTTTTTTAAATAGTTATAGAAATTAAATTACTATGAATTTCTCAAAAAGTTTTTCTTTTTCTAAATTTCTATTATTTGAATTTTCAAATTTAGTATTTAATGGTTCCAGCTTTAAAAATATAATTTCAAATTTTATAAATACTTTTTTTCTTTATACAGTATTTTCTATTTTTTCTTTTTTCTTTTTTAATTTTCTATATTTTTTTTTTTATGTTTTTCTAGTTTTTTTTATCTTCTATTTTTTTAACTATTCTTGTTTAATCTTCCCTTTTGGTATGAAGTGTCAATTTTATCCTCTTTAACATCGAAAACTGGCCCATCCTAACTATAAGTTGGACTTTGGACATTTATTTTTTTATTAGTTTTATAATAATTAAAAAAATACAAAAAAGAAGAGAAAAAAAAAAAAACAATAGTAAATTAGGCACGGGACTTGGCAATTAATATTTAATAATTAAAGTTGATGACAAAATATTAAAGTTGGGTTCCCAATTAATAAATTATTGTATTAGAAATTAATAATTAAAGAAAATTATTTAATATATTGTTGAAATGTTTTCAAATTGAATTCCAAACACACTTACAAAATTTTAAAATAGATTTGAAACATCATATTGTAGTTGAATTTTAATATTATAAACATGATAATACAATGAATTGCATTATAATATAATAGAAATAAATTTTAAATATGAAACCACTAAAACTGGTTTAAATTAACTGTGAGAAGAACAAAAGGTAATTGCATATGATTGTTTAATTTACTAGTCAAATTAATTTCATAAAAGACACTACTAACCTATGAAAACTAAACATGTGTTAAAAACTAGCCTGTTTTTTTGGCGTGTATAGTAAAGAGGTGTCCATTTTTGTCATTCTCCCTATTATTATATGGGTATCTATGTCTTATAATTTTCTCCCTATTAAATTTAGTGTTAACTAACTTAGTTTTGTCCTTTTTGAACTGATTTTTTGCTCATCAGCAACCAAATCATGTTAAATAATTTTTGAACATAAGAAGGATCACTTGTTAGGCACAATAATTAAGGGACTGCTATCAATTAAGGGATAATGTTTTACAAACTATAAGAAAAAGAAAACAAGTTCCAAAATAGTTTTAAAAAGGGAAAAAATGTTATTAGAGATAGTTTGATTTAACATTTTATAAGGGTATAATGTTATTCAACTTTAAAATATTTTTAGTTGAAAAGTAAATTTATATAAAATAATAATAATTAAAGAATTTATTATTTATTATTTTATAATTAAAAAAAAATTAAGCAAGGGCCTTGGCCAGCCGCGCAACACTTGCAAGGCTAGAATGTTGTGAGAGGAGGGATTTGGCAGCTGCAAATTATGAGTAGAATGACTTTGGTTTTGGGGAAGTACCAGTTGATAATATCTATATTTTCTCCAACACAAATTTAAAATATTAATAACAAAAGGTTGTTTTGAATGGATAATATCCGAAAATTAAATCATATTGATAATTTCTAGTAAACATTTGATAATTTATAGAATTATTAAATGTTGATTTAAACATAGTACTTTAATGAGTTTTATTGACAAGACTCTATAACAAAATTGTCCAAATCCAACCGACCGTTAATTTTTATTTCTTTTTTCTAAATTTTTGTTTAAAAAAAAAAAAGAAAGAGATGTTAAAAAACAAATTATTAAGTTCTAATTTATGTTTTATATATATAAGGGTTTTTTTTTTCTTTTTTAATAAAGAAGTAAACAAGAGACTCATACCTTATGCTCCAAGCAGAGGGACTTTGGCTCTGGAATATGAAATGAATTTTCTTGGAAGCTTAGACATTTTGAAGTGAATTGTTCACATTCATTGATCACCAACCTTTTTAACATCAGCCATTCACAAGTATGTATTCCAGCATAGAAAGCTTTAAGTTTTTGTAAATTCTCAAGCTTCAAATAGGTAACTTGCGGAAAGGCAAAATTAATAGCAGCTTTTGCTCCTTCTTCTTCCGCAACAATCTCCTCTAAAAACTCACAATCCTTTATCTCAAGGTGTGGTAGAGTCTGGAGGCTTTTGGCAATGGAATATGGAAACGCATATTTTATTTTTCCACATCTCTTCAAGATAAAGCGTGTCAAATTCTGATAGGAGGAAGACATAAGTGCTGGAAATTTGCTATCCCAAATCTTTCCAAAATTAATATTGTTCAATTCCAAGGCCATCAAATTGGTGAAAATAAGTTGCAATCAAAGTACTTGTTGTTTCAATATTTACGAACTCATATGAGATAAATTTAAAAAAGAAATAATATATTCTTATGGATTTATAGATGACATGCCATTAATATTTACGATGTGTTTTTTTTTTTTGTCTCTAATAAGTTTCATCATGGAATCAAGCATGAATTAATGAAACCAATTCGACAGAAATTACGCAGTCTCGAGATTGAAAGAGAAGTATTTTCTAGTGAAATTTAACTGAATATGTAAATTTACCATAAAAAAGCACAAAAAAGAGAAGAAACAAATCAATATGATAACTATGTGTTAACAAATGAGAAAAGGAATTAGAGAAGAAAATAAAAATATATATAATGGACACGTACAAGAGGTTATAGTCAATCAAACTTTTTCACTAAGAAGTGGCGTGAGTGACAAAATCATTAAAACTATTTTCAACATCTGAAAAATCAGCTAAGCGTAAGAGTTTAACATTGCTGATTTCTCGTAATTCTTCTAAGGATATGGAAGAATTAAGTTTCAATTCCAACATCTTCGTTATCTCCTATATAACGTTTGAACCAATCTGCTATATCATGTTTGAACCTCCAATCTCCTACTGATATTTTGTACCTTTTAAACTCTTTGGGAAAGAAGTCTTTAGGCAACATCTTGCTATCTTTAATATCTAATTCTAAACATGCCAGTTGAGACAAGAGCTTCAATTCCTCTAGTACTTCAACCCTCCACGATGCCCTTACATAGAATTCTTCCAATTGCAATAATTTTGATATCACACTTGGCGCAATAATTTTCAAACTCGAACAATTGCTTAAATCGAACAACTTTAGTTGAGTCAACTAGCCTATTTCTATAGGCAAATCCTGAATATATGAATGTTGTAAGCTAAGGACTTTTAGTTTCTCTAGCTTTCCGATAATAGCAACACTTGTAATGTGGCTACCATCGAAACACAATGTTTGAAGGTTTGTAAGAAGATCAAGTGATGATGGCAATAAAAATTGATGCATATTAAATAAATTTAAAACTTTGAGCTTCGGCATCACTGTGAAGAAGTCTTCTGGGATTTTGAAAGAAGAACCCCTGTATACTGGTCGTATAGAAGAATTCAAGATCTGGACAATGCCAATCTGTGTGCCACAATTGACTAATACTACTACCAGGTAAGGAGATTCTTGTGCATTGCCTAAGTTTAACTTTATCCTTCCATACCCTTTCAATGCCATTTCTCTCTGTAAATACATGGTGGTCTGTAAATGCAATTGTTATAGCAATTGCACGAATAACATCATGCATAGAAAATTGTCTATTTGTAACATGAAGTAACAAACAAGAGTATTTGAGTTCCCTGACCACTTTATCTAGTCTTCAGAACAGAAATAGAAGAAATCCCTCTGCCCATGTTGCATCCACCAATGATATTTCGGATCAGTCAGTTCTTATCTCTGCAGATGAATTTACCAAGTTTTCATTGTACCAGGAATCATTAAAGGCTTCACCTACTCCTCAGCTACTAGCATGGCGACTGTAAGCCAAATACATGTCTCTTTTCCTCATCCTCCAAATTCGTCATTGACTCTGATGCAATAGATCACATGTCAGGTAATCCTAGTCTCTTTGCTACTTATCAATCAAAAACCCTTTCGAATGTGACTTTAGCAGATGGGTCACCATCCTATGTTCTTGGGTCTGGCACTGTTACCCCTACTCCACAACTTCCCTTGTCAAATGTCTTATATTGACCAGATTTTTCTTTCAATTTGATTTCTGTTAGCCAACTTACTCGTGCTCTTAACTGTTGTGTTTTATTCTTTCTTGATTATTGCTTGTTTCAAGATCTTACAACGAAGAAGATTATTGGTAAAAGACATGAATATGGAGGTTTTATCATTCTCGACAGACCAAAATCCATACCTGTCGCTTGTTCTAGTGTTGCATCCCCATTTCAAGCACATTGTCATTTGGGCCATCCATCTCTTCCTTCACTAAAGAGATTGTGTCCTCAATTTAATAAAGTGTCTACATTAGAGTATGAGTCATGTCAGTTTGTTAAACATCATCATGTCAGTTTTAGTCCTAGAGTCAATAAAAGAGCTAATTCTCTCTTTGAGTTAGTTCACTCTGATGTTTGGGGTCCCTGTCCAATTATGTCTAAAACTGGTTTTAGATATTTTGAAAGTATTGTGAAGCCAAAAATGGAGCCGTTTCACTTAAGTATATTCAAGCCAAAACGTGGTCGTTTTGTTTAAGACAATTACCGAATTTCAGTCGTCAGATCAAGACAGATCCAAGGGCTGAGAATTACGAACGCAGACATATATAAAGAAGAGCAACAGTGATAAATATATAACACGTTGTTCATTTTCAATCGGGGTATTAGGGTTTGAGAGAGGGAAATACTGGGGTTGGTTTTTCTGCTGAATCTTTCTGGGTTAATCTGGTTAGTTGAGAGAGGGTTGCGTTTCCTTCCAGAGGCTTGTATTTGTCCTCTGTTTTCTTGCAGATTATTGAGAGATTCGTGAGTGATTAGGCCTTGGTTGGGTGTTAGTCTGTTTCGACAGATTTGTAGTCTTGTCCTTCTTGTAATCGTTGAATATCTTCTTAGTGCTGTGAGTGTCCGTATTTCGGAGCTCAACGTGGATGTAGTCTATTCAAGATTGGATAGACGAACCACGGTAAAATCGTGCCTTGTGTTGTGTGTGTGATTCTTTGATCTTTAATCGGTTGTGATTATTTGTGTTGTGAATTTGCTTGTTAGGCTTAGGTTATAACAGTGGTATCAGAACTAGAAAGTTCTAAGGGGATTTAGGGTTAGAAATCGTTTGGTCTTCATACAAGTTCTAAAATTAGGGTTTGTCAGATTTGGGGGTTTTTTTTATTTCAAGATTCTAGATCGTTAGGACTTCAGATCTTGCTAAGTCTTGGGGTTAATTCGTGAGATTGAGTTACAGACACAAGGGATCGACGAAGTTCATACAAATTCTGAAATTAGGGTTTATCAGATTTGGGGGTTTTCGAATTAAAGGCTTATAGGGCCTTAGGGTTTTCGAATTGACCTTGAATCAGGTCAAATTGGTTAGTCTGAGTCACAAACACAAGTCAAAGGAAAAAAGGTCTAGGTCTTGTCTAAGGGTATTTAGGCTGGAACACCAATAACTGCCTTAAAAACTGCCTGGCAGTAATTGGCGAATTTTGGTATAACAACGCCACGTACCCATTGACTGTTTTGGCTGTGTTAGTCTTGTCGCTTTAGTCCTGTTTGTGTCTTGCCTTGTGTGATACAGTTTAAGGGTGTTTAGGCTGGAACACCAGATCGCTTAAAACTACCGCCAGCAAGAATTGGCGAATTCTGGTATAACAATGCCACGTACCCTTTGACTGCTCTATCCTGTTACTACAATACAATGAGCACTACTCGTATGGAGATCTCCCAATATGATGGGAAGATCGACTTTAATACATGGAAAAAGAAGATGAAAGCCCTTCTTTCGCATAATAAAGTTGGGCTTGCCTTAGAAAAAGATGCCACTAAGTGGTCTGAAGAGAAACTGAAAAAAAAGGCTGAAGTGGATGAGGAGGCCTACAATCTGATCATAATGAATCTGTCCGATGCAGTCCTGCGAAAGGTTGATGGCATGGAAACACCGCTCACACTCTGGGGTAAACTCGAATCCCTTTATTCCTTACAGTCTGCACCAAACTTAGCATTTCTTAAAGGAGCCTTATTTTCTTATAAGATGGATGTTACTAAGTCTATAGAAGAAAACCTTGATGAGTTTCTTAAGATGACATTAGTATTGAAAGGTACAGATCAGGAGTTGGGAGACTCCCTGGCAATGATATTGTTAAATTCACTGCCTGATGAGTACTTGGTGGTGAAGAATGCTTTACAATACACTGGGACAGTTCCCAGTGTTGACCTGATTATAGTAGATCTTAAATCTAAGGAATTGGAGTTGAAAATACAGAAAAGGAATGGAAATAACCTGTTTGTCAAAGGTAGATCAGATCCAGGACAATCAGGAAGGGATAGCAATAAGAATTTCCAACAACACATAAACCCTAGGGCTAAGAAAAAGGGGAAGAATAACAAGTCTAAGGGAGAAACTAGGAAGTGTTTCCACTATAATAAACCTGGCCACCTTAAGAAGAACTGCTATGATTGGATAAAGAAACAAAAACAGCACAATACAGAGAGTAACTTAGCTAGCACTAGCACTGGCATTGAAGTCTCAGAAGCCCTCACTGTCTCAAACCATACTAGCCATAAGGAATGGGTTCTAGATTCGGGGTGCACTTTTCATATGAGTCCCAACATTCAATGGTTCCAGAACTTTAGGAAAGGAGAGTTAGAAACTGTCTTCATGGGTAACAATCACTCTTGTAAGGTTCAAGGCATAGGAAACATAACCATTAGGTTGAATAATGGCAAAATCATAATGTTAACCAGAGTGAGGTATATACCTGACCTCAAAAGAAACCTAGTCTCCTTGGGAACTTTGGATGAAGCTGGATGTAGTTATAAGGCAGAAAAATGATCCATAGTTGTGTACAAGAATAATGAAATATTACTTGAAGGGGTCAAACAAAATGGGCTGTACGATTGCATGCGGTCCAACATTGTGCTCTCAGCCGTGAATCGCTTTATCATCTACTAACTGATTGCGCGTAAAAATGGCATTTGAGACTTGGCCACATAGGCCAAAAAGGTATGACAGTGTTAAGCCAACATGACTACTTTGGTAAGGAATCAATAGCTGATTTAACTTTTTGTGAAGTTTGTGTGTTGGGAAAACAACACATAATGAATTTCCAAAAGGGAACTCATCTGGCTGAAAAAGGGTTGGATTATGTTCATACAGATCTGTGGGGTCCTGAAAAGGTCAGAACACATGGAGGGAACTGTTATTTCCTCTCCATTGTGGGTGACTATAGCAGAAAGGTATGGGTGTACCTACTTAGGTCTAAAGATGAAGCATTAACCAAGTTTAAAGGCTGGAAAAACTTGGTTGAAAACCAAGTTAACAGGAAGGTAAAAACCTTTAGGACAGATAATGGCCTAGAATTCTGTAATCAGGAGTTTGACTCTTATTGTGTAGAAGAGGGAATCTTAAGGCATAAGATCATTAGGGGAACCCTCAAAGAAAATGGAGTTGCTGAGAGAATGAACAGAACCCTTCTTGAAAAGGTTAGATGTCTCTTATTCACAGCTGGTCTACCAAAAACTTTTTGGGGGGAAGCATTAGGCACAGCAGCTTACCTTATAAATAGGAGCCCTTCTAGCTCAATAGACTTTAAGTGCCCTGAAGAAAAGTGGTCTGAAAGGAGACCATCTCTTGAACACCTCAGAGTCTTTGAATGTGCTGCATATGCCCATACCAGAGATGGAAAGTTAGAACCAAGATCCCTCAAGTGTGTTTTTTTGGGATATCAAGAGGGAACAAAGGGTTATTATAGTCGTGGGAAAGTGGTCGCCCTCGTGGGTTAGGGTAATTGTTAGTAGGGATGTGATTTTCAATGAAACAGCTTTTTCCTTGTAAATGGGTACTAACAAGCTGAGTAGCTCACAAGAAGAGTCTAAAACCTCAGGACAAACTGGGACAACTCAGTTTGAGGTGGAGCCTGAGACTAACCCTGATTAATACACCCAAATAAATGATCCTGACCCATTTGAAGATCAACCACAACATAATCAAAAGCAGGAGGGTAATCTTTACCCTACTGACAATACTGAAGAGGATCAGCAGGATAACCTGGCCCAATATCAGCTAGTCAGGGGACGTAGTCAAGGGAAATCGACCCCTCGCAAGGTACATCTGACTGATTTATATACAAAGACTCCTAGCTGGGTCAGAAATACATCGATCAGAACCAAATACCTATGATGAGGCACTGAGTTCAAGGGATAGAAAAGAATGGTTGGTTGCTATGGAGGAAGAGATGGAGTCATTGCACTCAAACAAAACCTGGACACTAGTTCCAAAGCCAAAGAATCAAAAATTGGTGGAGTGCAGATGGTTGTACAAATTGAAAGAACGGATAAATGAGTCTGACCCACCAAGATTCAAAGCAAGGTTAGTGGCTAAGGGCTACACTCAAAGAGTAGGTATTGATTTCACTGAAATATTTTCTCCAGTAGTTAAATTTAAAACTATTAGACTCATGCTAGCAATTGTAGTTCAAAATGATTTAGAGATAGAACAACTGGATGTTAAAACTGCTTTCTTGCATGGTGAGTTGGATGATAAAATATTCATGAGTCAACCTGCAGGTTTTAAGGATAAAAAACTGCCTGATTATGTATGCTTACTGAATAAATCTCTGTATGGACTTAAATAGTCCCCTAGACAATGGTACAAGAGATTTGATGCATTCATAATAGGAAATGGATTCACTAGAAGCATGTATGATAACTATTTCTATTTTGCCTATATGAATAACATGCCAATCTACCTTTTGTTATATGTAGATGACATGTTAATAATTAGCAAGTCCATGTCTCAAATTAATGCATTAAAGGCCAAATTGAATACTAAATTTGATATGAAGGACTTAGGGAAGGCAAAGAAAATACTAGGAATGATGATTGATAGAGATAGAAGTGCACATACTCTTAAACTGCATCAATCCTCATACTTACAAAAACTAGTTTTAAAATTTGGTCTGAATGAATCCAAAGGAGTGACAATGCCCTTAGCAAACCATTTCATACTTAGTAAGTCACAGTCCCCAAAAACAGAGTCAGAAAGATTGAAAATGGAGAATGTCCCTTATTCTAATGCCATAGGTTCTGTCATGTATTCCATGATATCCACTAGACCTGATTTAGCATATGCAATATCACTATTAAGCAGATACATGTCAAACCCTGGAAATGAACACTGGAATGCATTAAAATGGTTGATGAGATATATTAATGGTACTGTTCAAATTGGTTTAATGTTCTGTAAAAGATATGCATCACTTGATCTGTGGGGTATGTAGATGCAAACTTTGCAGGTGATAGAGACTCTAGGAAGTCCACAACTGCCTAGTACTTCACACTGGGAGGCAACTGTGTTAGTTGGAAAGCTCAGTTGCAACCTCTGGTTGCATTATCCACTACTAAAGCTGAGTATGTAGCAGTTTCAGATGCATTCAAGGAAGCAACATGGTTGCAAGGGATCCCAAAGAAGTTCGATCTCGTTGAATGGCACAAAGAACAGCTTACTCGATAGTCAAAGTGCCATCCATTTGAGCAAGAACCCAATGTATCACGAACGAACTAAACATGTGGATGTAAGGCATCACTTTGTCAGAGACCTGATTGCAAAGGGAGAGATAAATCTGTTGAAGGTACCCACTGAAGATAATCTAGCGGACATAGGAACAAAAGTGGTGACCACAGCCAAGTTCAAGCATTGCTTGAACCTGCTTCACATTAAGCAAATACTGCCCTTCAGAGCTGAGAAGAAATATGGGATAGCTTCCTGCACTAAAAGGAATAAAGTTGGCTTCAAGGTGGAGACTGAAAGTATTGTGAAGCCAAAAACGGAGCCGTTTCACTTAAGTATATTCAAGCCAAAACGTGGTCGTTTTGTTTAAGACCATTACCGAATTCCAGTCGTCAGATCAAGACAGATCCAAGGGCTAAGAATTATGAACGTAGACATATATAAAGAAGAGCAACAGTGATAAATATATAACGCGTTGTTCATTGTCAATCGGGGTATTAGGGTTTGAGAGAGGGAAATACTGGGGTTGGTTTTTCTGCTGAATCTTTCTGGGTTAATCTGGTTAGTTGAGAGAGGGTTGCGTTTCCTTCCAGAGGCTTGTATTTGTCCTCTGTTTTCTTGCAGATTATTGAGAGATTCGTGAGTGATTAGGCCTTGGTGGGTGTTAGTCCTGCTTCGCATTTGTAGTCTTGTCCTTCTTGTAATCGTTGAATATCTTCTTAGTGCTGTGAGTGTCCGTATTTCAGAGCTCAACATGGATGTAGTCTATTCAAGATTGGATAGACGAACCACGGTAAAATCGTGCCTTGTGTTGTGTGTGTGATTCTTTGATCTTTAATCGGTTGTGATTATTTGTGTTGTGAATTTGCTTGTTAGGCTTAGGTTATAACATATTTTGTTACATTTGTGGACGATTACTCTCATATGACTTGGTTATTCTTAATGAAAAATCGTTTTGATTTGTTTTCTTATTTCTGTGCTTTTTGTACTGAGATTAAAACTCAATTCAATGTTTCTGTTCATACATTGTGCAGTGATAATGCAAAAGAATATCTGTCAGTTTCTTTTCAAAATTACATGACCCAAAATGGCATTCTTCATCAAACTTCATGTGTTGATACTCCATCTCAAAACGGAATAGCAGAACGAAAAAACAGACATCTTCTTGAAACTGCTAGAGCCTTATTATTCCAAATGAATGTTCCTAAACCATTCTAGGCGATGCCGTTTCCACTGCCTGTTTTTTGATCGCATGTCGTCTTCTGTCCTTCATGGTGAGACCCCGTACAATATTCTTTTTCCTAACAAAGCATTATTTCCTCTAAAACCTAGGGTATTTGGTAGCACTTGCTTTGTTCGGGATGTTTGACCATTAGTCACTAAATTAGATCCCGAGTCATTAAAATGTGTCTTTCTTGGTTATTCTCGACTTCAGAAAGGATATCGGTGTTATTGTCCAAGTCTTAATAAGTATCTTATTTCCATTGATGTTACCTTTCTAGAAGAAACACCATACTTTCCCTCTTCTCCTGCAGATCGTCCGAAGTATGATGATAATGATGATTTGTTAGTTTATACCTTCACTTCCCCTGCACCAATATCTGAACCGGCATCTGTCTTTAACCCTGTCACTATTCCTACGCTTCCTACATCGGCTCCTATCTCGATCCCGCTCCCGCTCCCGCTCCTCAAAGTTTACTCTCGTCGTCCACCTCCTCCTGTTTCATGTCCGACACCAACTTCTTCATCATCCGATCCAGTTTCAAGTGATGATCTTCCTATTGCATTGCAAAAAGGTAAACGACAGTGTACTTATCCTGTTTCTTCTTGTGTTTCTTATGATCATTTGTCACATTCATCATGTTCCTTTATTGCTTCCCTTGATTCTATTACTATCCGTAAAATTGTTCATGAAGCCTTTTCTCATCCTGGTTGGCATAATGCAATGATAGAGGAAATGAATGCCTTAGATGACAATGGTACTTGGAAATTGGTAGATTTACCTTCAGGGAAACAAGCAATTGGATGCAAATGGGTGTTTCTGATTAAAGTTAATCCAGATGGGTCTTGCTTCGACTAAAAGCTCGTCTAGTTGCTAAAGGATATGCTCAGACTTACGGAGTTGATTATTCTGATACTTTTTCCCCTGTGGCTAAGTTTACCTCTATTTGGCTATTTATCTCTATGGTAGCTAATTATGATTGGCCTTTGCATCAGCTAGACATCAAGAATGCTTTTCTTCACGGCGATCTTTAGGAAGAGGTATATATGGAGCAACCTCCTGGGTTTGTTGCTCAGGGGGAGTATGGGAAAGTATGTTATCTTCACAAATCTCTGTATGGTTTAAAACAAAGTCCTCGTGCTTGATTTGGAAAATTTAGTCAGGCTGTTGAGAGATTTGGTATGCTGAAATGTAAAACTGACCATTCTGTTTTCTACAAACGGTTTGAAACTGGCATCATTCTTCTAGTTGTGTATGTGGATGATATTGTTATTACTGGGAGTGACAGTGTGGGCATCACATCTCTTAAGTCTTTTCTCCATAACCAGTTCCACACAAAAGACATAGGGATATTGAAGTATTTCTTGGGGGTTGAAGTTACAAGGAGCAAACGAGGTATATTCCTCTCGCAGAGGAAATATGTGCTCGACTTATTAACTGAGATAGGGAAATTGGGAGCGAAGCCATGTAGTGTTCCGATGGTTCCTAATGTGCAGCTTACGAAAGATGGTGAACTATTTGGAGATCTTGAGAAATATAGAAAATTGGTCGAGAAGTTGAACTATCTTACTGTGACTCGTCCAGATATTGCATATTCAGTAAGTGTTGTCAGTCAATTTATGGCCTCCCCAACAGTTCATCATTGGGCGACTTTGGAGCAGATCTTGTGTTATTTGAAAAGATCCCCTGGACGCGGTATATTATATGCCAATCATAGTCACTCTCATATTGAATGTTTCTCAGATGCTGATTGGGCAGGTTCCAAGGTAGATAGAAGATCCACATCAAACTATTGTGTCTTTGTCGGAGGAAATTTAATATCATGGAAGAGCAAGAAGCAGAATGTTGTGTCACGATCAAGTGCAGAGTCGGAATATAGGGCTATGGCACAAACCTGTTGTGAAATAATGTGGATATATCGCCTCGATGAAATAGGCCTTGAAACTTCAGTACCAGCGAAATTATGGTGTGATAACTAAACGACTCTTCATATTGCATCTAATCTAGTGTTCCATGAACGAACGAACAAAACACATTGAGATCGATTGCCATTTCGTCCGTGAGAAACTAAAACAAGGTCTGATTTTCTTCTGGGTATGTGAAGACTGGAGAACAATTGGGAGATATCTTCACAAAGGCTCTAACTGGGATTCGAGTTGATTATCTTTGTAACAAGCTGGGTATGATTGATATCTATACTCCAGCTTGAGGAGGAGTGTTACAGATGTACATGACTTCCTAGATGATGAGGATCACATTAAAATCCTTGATTATAGGGATCACTTCTATCCTAATTTAGATTGATTACCTACCTAGTTTAGAACACTACAAGTGTATATAAACATGTATCCTTTTAAGCTAATAATAAGAAGTGTAAATATTCATTACGTTTATTTTACATAACTCAAGGCAATCTTCTGGTATTCCTTTTCCAAACATCCTATGAACTTTGTCGGTGAAGGTGCTCTTAATTCTCGCAAGGCATCTTCCCATTCAAATTGATGTCTCTTGTTCCTTCTCTTGCAACAGTAGCAATGACAATGGGCAAACCTCCACATTCCTTGCATACGTCATTTGGTAAGGAATTCAATTCACGTGTTTGAATAACATTACCTGCACAGGAAGGTTAGGAATAAACTAATTGCATTTTCCAATCACAAGCTTTGAATTTTAAACAAGAGTTATTTTCCCTTTAGCTGTTATCTTACTGGTTCTTTTCTAAATAAAACCATCAATTTTTTTTTAAATATCTTTAAAAAAAAAAAAAATACACTCACACTTAATTTCAAACAATATTGCTCATAATTATATTTCTTTCCACTCTTCATCTCTAAAAACATAGAATTAAATTTGTCTTATCAAGAGATTTATGGCTTGAAGACTTAAGGTTTTTATAGAAAAGAACAATAGCAGGGGGGTCACCGAAAACAAAGAAAATATAAAATGATTGTTGAATTTATACAAGTAAGTCCTATAACTGTTCCTTTTAATGATAAAAAGTATAATAAAACTAACTGAAGCATAGCTTTAACTGAGAATGCATACTGCTTAACACAGGAAACAAAATGGATAACGAAATATAAAACAGAAATTCAGAAAGCTCTGTGTATCCATTTCTAATAATTTATATTAAATTGCACATGTGCTCCGAGTTGGCTTGGTGATGGTTTAGGCCCAAGACAAAAATTTTAGGCCTTTACATAATAAAATAATAATAATTAAATTTTATATCCAAATTTGCATTGCACATTTAAGTTTTTTTCTTTTTAGAAGAACAATTTACACAAGGAGATCAAACATAGAAATTTGATGTTAAGAATAGAGTAAGAATATATAATTATAAAATAAATAACAGTTGTTTCAAGAGAATTTTTGAAAAAATAATGAAACTGAATGAATATGCTATTAATGTGATCTTAATGCATGAGGCAATTGCCTTTGTTTGTGTTTCCCTTGAATCAACACTACTTTCTATCAAGTACGGAAGTGAAATTAGACTTGAAGTTTCAATAGTTTCATGTTATAATTAATCAATAAAATATAATATATGATGAAAAGTGAGAATTTTATAACTTAAATTACCTGCCATCTTCTGGAATAGGTCCCAAGCTTCTTCCTTATTTAATACTTTCATCACAAAATTACTTATCGAACCCATCTTCTCCAACACATCTAGGTTTCTTGTTGTTAGTAGTAGCTTACATCCACCACGATTGACTCTCAAAGGAATTCCGACAGTCCTCAAATCAAGATCTTCCCAAACATTGTCTAAAATTAAAAGGATCTTCTTGTCGTTCCTCAATCTATCATATAACTTACTTTTTCTTTCACTCTCGTTATTGAATTTTACTCCTAACTTATCTGCAATTTCTGTTTGAATCCTTTTTACATCTAGAGTTTCTGTTACCTGCAAGACAAGAAAAATATTATGACCAAGTCAAGAACAACATAATAAAGAAAATACACTAAGAGAGAAAAAAATAATCTAAACTGATATCTGATTTGTTTTAAGGTATTCATATACAAAAAGTAAGGTAATAGCGAGCCTTAAACATATAAACTGAGTTAAAATATATAAAACTACAAATAGAATAGGGAAAATATGGATGTCTTCATTAGTTATAAAAGGAAGAAACTATATTCTATTGAATGCTTTTTTCTCTTTAAATATGAAGGAAACATACATCCTCTTATATATAGAAGCCTAAAGTCTAATTAATTTCACTCAAATAAAATTTAATGATATAAATTAAATACTAATAATTATCACTCTAAATAAATATCCTAATATAATAATGTTAATTTAAACATTACCTCAACAAAAACAATCTCATCAAAAAGCTTATCCTTCTCGGCTGTCCTTCCAATTTCCTGCACAAGAGTGGTCTTGCCTAGACCACCCATCCCATAAACACCCACCGTGTAGATTTCCTCATCATGTAAAGCATCCAATACATTCTTCACAGTGGAGTTTCTTGCTTCGAATGCCAAATAATCTTCATCAGATCTAAGCCATGTCTCCTTGTGAATAGTAGGATGGGAAACTTCATTGAATCCTTCTCCTTGCTGCAGGAGTGGACCAATATTGTCCTCCATAAATTCGGATGCTGCCTTGCTATTTTGGTAGCGGGTCAAGCAATCAGTGCCAACTGAACTTTGGTTTTCAATCAACTCCTCTGCTTTAACAATGACAACGTGAACATCCTCTAGCCACTTCTTCACATCCTCTTCAATCACTTCCAAATTGTTTTCAGCCTCCTCAACCTTACGCTGCACTTTCCTTCTTGCATTCGTCAGCTTCAAAACATCATCAGGGAGCTTGTTAAAGTTCTTCTCGTAGTTGCACAAGTACATAAATTGATTCCCAATCACACCTCCAAAGCAACTCCCAACTTTATAAATTACTTGCAAAATGCAACTTACAACCATTTTTTTTAACCTTTTTCAGTGGTATCTGAAGGGGTGAGAGAGGTTCCTGAGTGAAAGTATGTTTTAGTGATTTCTGATAGATTGAGAGAGCTGAGAGATGAAGGATTAATAGCTGAATTGAAAAGAAAACTGAAGCAGTGAACGAATCAAGAGAGAAAAGAAAAAGGGAAAAAATCTGTTTAAAGTGTTTTGTTATTGAAAATTAGTAAAGCAGATCAGTTACAGACGACTTTATATAGTCTGTTACAACTTTTGTTTCTTTACAAAAACAACCCTACTCAACTTCTAATCTTTGCAGAAACAACCTTGCTTCTTATACTTATTCCAATATCTTCCCGTAAACCAAAGCCCCTGAACTGATTTAGTTAATCTTTCTTGACCAATATCATTCATCACAAACAACAACTCAGCTCTTTCAAAAATTCCACTATATCACAAAACAGATTTCATTCCCCTGCATCACTAAACAGCTTTCATTCCACTGCATTTCACTGCATCACAAAACAGATTTCATGTTGCAGAAACTCCAAACCATATCTGCTGCATCACAAAACAGCTTTCATTCTACTGCATTTCACTGCATCACAAAACATATTTCATGTTGCAGAGACTCCAAACCATATCTGCTTCCTGCAAAATCTTACAGCTTCACAAACAAACAACCAAGTTTCTGCAAACTAAAAAAATCCACTGCATCACAAACAACAAACAATCTAAAAAATTCCACTGCATCACAGACAACAACCAAACTGCAACATTCCACTGCATCACAAACAACAAACAATCTGAAAAATTCCACTGCATCACAAACAACAACCAAACTGCAACATTCCACTGCATCACAAACAACAACCAACTGCAACAATTCACTACAACACAAACAACAATCAAGCTGCAACATTCCACTGCAACATTCCATTGCAACACAAACAACCACCAATCTGAAAAATTGCACTATAACATAAACAACAACCAAACTG
This sequence comes from Pistacia integerrima, assembly GCA_026225825.1. NCBI lineage: Eukaryota > Viridiplantae > Streptophyta > Magnoliopsida > Sapindales > Anacardiaceae > Pistacia > Pistacia integerrima. The sequence continues at coordinate 27,864,395 of CM047748.1, forward strand.
CAACATTCCACTTGCAACGCAAAAGAGATTTCCTGTTGCAGAGACTTCAAACCATATTTACTGCTGCAAATTCTTACTGCATCACAAACAAAAAATTTCTAGCACAAACTCCTACGTCATTACAAACTATATCTCCTAACTACTGTGAATACTGGTTGCAAGCTCAGATGTGACAGTTAGCTTCTCCCGTAGCATAGCAAACCGTGAACAAGGAAGGGCTTTAGTTAGGATATCAGCTATCTGATATTCAGATGAACATACTGCACATTTAACAACCTTTTTGTAACTAATTCCCTAACAAAATGTACATCAATTTCGATGTGCTTTGTTCGGGCATGAAACACCGGATTTGAGGATAATGCCCCAGCACTCATGTTATCACACCATATGATGGGAGTGTTGTTTATATGAATGCCAAGTTCCTTGAATAAGTTCTGAATCCAAACAAGTTCAGTGGCTGTTTGACTAAGAGCTCGGTATTCAGCTTCTGTAGAAGATAAGGACACTACCTTCTGTTTTCTAGATGACCATTGGACCAAGTTACCTCCAAGAAATACATTGTACCCACTGGTGGATCTCCTATCAATTTCATCTCCAGCCCAATCAGCATCTGAAAATGCTTCTAAAGTAAAGGGCTGTTTTTTGGTAAAAAGAATACCATGCTGCAATGTTCCCTTGACATATCTGAGGATTCGTTTACATCTTTGTCTGAGCTTCAGCTGGGCATCAGAGAAATTGATCGAGCTTATTGACAAAGAAAAGCTAAGTTTGGCTGAGATAGTGTTAGATATTGAAGTCCCACAATGACACTTCTATACAGTGTAGGTTGTTCAAACACCTTACTATCCTCCTTGCCAAGTCGAAGACCAGTAGCCATAGGAGTGGAACAAGGCTTCGAATCTGCCATTCCTGCCTTAATGAGAAGATCATGTGCATATTTGGTCTGGGACAGCAGTAAACCAGAATCATTTCTCTTTACCTCAAACCCCAGGAAGTACTGCACTGTACCAAGAGTTTTTAGGGCAAATTTGCTATTCAAGTCAGCAACTAAGCTTGATATGAGCTCAGAATCATTCTCTCTTACAAGGATATCATCTACATACACTAACAAATACATTAATTTGAAATCCTTTTTGTAAAAAAACAAACTCACATCTAAAACAGAATTTTCAAAACCCCAACTGATCAAGGCAGATTTGAGTTTATCAAACCAAGCTCTAGGAGCTTGCTTTAGACCATATAAGGCTTTACGAAGTTTGCAAACCTGCTCAGGATGACCCTTGGCGCTGCAGGACCAGAATATCCTTCAGGAGGAAGCATAAAGACAGTTTCAGTTAGTTCCCCATTCAGGAACACATTATTAACATCCAACTGCTGGATTTCCCAATTTTGGTGCACTGCATAGGATAACATGACTCTGATTGTGGCTGCTTTAACAATCGGAGAAAATGTGTCGAAATAATCTAGACCGGGTGTTTGTTGAAAGCCTTTAGCCACCAACCTGGCCTTATACTTTTGAAGTGTCCCATCAGAGTTTAATTTTGTTCTAAACACCCATTTGCATCCTACAATATTCATTCCCTCTTCATAAGGAAAAATCTCCCATGTGTTATTGCTCATCAAAGCTTGATATTCAGAGTCCATGGCTTGTTTCCATTCAGGACTTAATAATGCTTCAGTAACTGTTTTAGGTTCTGGAAGAATAGGAATATGAGTAACTTCAGCTTGATAGGCAGTGGAACCAGGATAAGTGGCTGACTTTGATCTGGTTATCATGGGATGTGTGTTTAAAGATGAGATAGAGGGCAATGGAAGAACTACTTCTAAGTTGATGCCAGTATGTGTTAAGTCTGATTCAAGGAAGGAGGAATCTGCATTTATAACTGATGTATCAGACTTATCCGGTTGAACTACTGATATGGGAGAAAAATTTGATGTAGCAGCAGGGTTGAATAGGTCCTGAGTTAGTTTGTAATGGTGATATTGGAGCAGGATTGGATGTGGTAGCAGGTTGAATAGATTCTGAATTAGGTTGTAATGGTGATATTGGACCAGGATTGGATGTGGTAGCGGTTGAACAGATTCTGGTTCAGAACACATTGAGGTAGAATCCATGAGCTACTAGAGGTGTTCATACTAAGATCAACTGGAGAGATACACCTATGTATTGTGAGGGAACCAAAATCACCTTTGAAGGGAAAATCTGTCTCATTAAACTTGACTTGCTTGGCAATATACAATCGGCCAGTGGAGGCCAAACACAAGTATCCTTTATGGGCAAGGCTGTATCCAAGAAAAGCACACTTCTCAGTGTGATAAGAGAGTTTGTGTCTGTGATATGGTCTTAAGTAAGGATAACAACTACAGCCAAATACCTTCAATTCAGTGTAGTTGGGCTGCCGCTTAAACAAAACAGAATATGGTGAGGCAGATTCAAGTACTGAGGTGGGTAACTGTTATCGTATGTGGGTGTGCTAAAGGCTTCCCACCAGTACTTTAGTGGCATACCAGCATGAGCTAGAAGGGATAACCCAAATTCTGCAATAGTTATGTGTTTCCTCTCCACTCTCCCATTTTGTTGGTGTAAATGTGGACATGGATGCCTAAATAAAATACCATTCTGCTGTAAATAACCACTGAATGATCTATATTCACCTCCCCAATCAGTTTGTAGGCTCTTTAGTTTATAACCTAACTGTTTTTCCACAAAGCAATGAAATTGTACAAATGCTCCATAAGCTTCCGATTTGAGTTTCAGAGGATAAATCCAAGTAAAACGGCTAAAATCATCAACAAATATGATATAATACTTGAATCCTTCCCTGGAGTTAATTGGAACTGGTCCCCAAAGATCAGAATAAACTAACTCTAAAGGATCCTTGGCTCTAGAGTGAGAAATAGGAAATTGGCATTGTTGTAACTTACCAAACCGACATGCCTCACAAAAAGAAACTTTTATTTCGCTTAAAGAGTGCTTTACATTCAGTTTGTCCAAAATGACATGAAGGGTTCTAACATTGGGATGTTCTAACCTTGCATGCCATAACATACACAAATCTGAATTTGCAGTATCAGATTGAACATTATCAGTGGAACATTTATTAACCATAGCTGTGATAGGAGCATGAGAGGATTCAGAAGCCGACAAGCGAGGGAGATATAGAATCGAGAATGATTGATGAACCGGAGGATGCTGAACAAAGCGTGACAACTCAAGCCGATACAATCCATCCTTGATGCACCTTGAAGAAGCACAGCTACTACATTTATCCTTTACCAAACAATGGTCAGAATGAAACTCCACAATGACATTATTATCTTTAGTGATTTGAGAAATACTTAGTAAGTTCTTGGCAATATTGGGAACACATAGTATATTCTTAAGATGAATCAGTCTAGTTGTATCATAAGAGGGTACTAACATCATACCTGAATGAGTAATAGGGATGGATTCCCCATTCCCAACTTGTACTTTTGAGCTTCCTGAGTGAGCAGTTTTGAATGCCAAGTTGGAACCATCTGCAGTCATGTGATTTGAGGCTCCAGAGTCCATATACCAGGACTGGTCTTACAGAATTTGTGGAGAGGCAACTGCTTGATAAGAGGTTGCTGAAGATTGAGATACTTCATTGGTGACTGTTTTTGGTGTAAAACTGACAGAATGACCAGTATTGGTTGAAGTATCAAGATGGTATTGTTGATGTGGTATTGAAGAGAAATGAGCAGGAGTTGGTGCATTTGATTTAGGCATAGGAGGAGTTGAGTAATCATGAAAATCTGCAAAATTATTGATAGAGTGTTGTGTGTAGTTTGGGGGTTGTGTGTAGTTTGAATGTTGTGTGTAGTTTGCTGCAATTAAGGCTTGTGCGGAGTTCGGATAGAATGCTCAGTAACAACAGTTGGAGAGGGACCTGTTGAATTGTACAGAGTAGGCTATATCTGGGAGCTGTAAGAATTGGCAGTAAAGCCTTGATACTCCTGATCAAATCGGTGGTAACACTGGATGGCAGAATGGCCTGTTTTGCCACATACTTGGCATACTAATCTTGGCTTAAAGTAGCTTGCCTCCCGCCCCGCCTCTCATCATGTTGTTTTGAAACGAAAGTGTCCAAGCAGTGATATGTGTTGGGTGAGTAACCGTTCTTCCATAATTTGTTCCTTGATAACTGTTCTGTCCCAAAGACAAAATTACTTGCTGTAGGATATGCTGAACCAGGGTTAGACCAGAGGTTGGAATGTTAACATTGGGGCTGTGTGAATACTCATGACCAACAGCCTGAGGACGAAATGGTACAACCATTCTTTGACCAGATGAATTAGTCAGAGGACTAGAGCAGTTGGTGATGTTTTCTTGCTTGGAGGCAAACAGAGCAGAATTTAAATGCTCATGAAAGTTTGAGAGAGTGTTGTCTCTCCAGTCTCATTTCATGTTTGTGAAGCATGAATTGAGCTTGTTGAATGGTTGCATTACTACTATGATATGTTAAATTCACCACAATCGCATCATACTCTGGTCCTAAACCATCCAGTATATACAAAAGCAACTCTTCTTCTCCAATATTAACACCACTTGCTACTAACTCATCCCCTAATTCCTTCATTTTCAGGACATACTCATTAATACTTAAAGAGTCCTTCTTTGTGGTCGTAACATATTCCTTAAGTGAAGTGTTCTAGCTTTCGAAATTGATTGAAAATGCAATTCTAGTGTGTTCCATATTTCAAACGCACTAACACATTTGGCTACATGTCTGAACATAGATTCAGAAATTGAAGAAAACATCCAACTGACTAAAAAATTGATCTGTTCTTTCCAATTAAGATACTTAGGGTTTTGTTTCTTCACTAATTCATCAGTTGTAACAAGTTTTACAAAAAGAAACATAGAAGGACAGATGCTCTCACCGGTGATAAAGCTTTTAAGACTGTGAGAGGCTAGGGCTGGAAAAACTTGTGATCGCCAGTGACTATAATTCTTCTCCACAAGTTTTACTGATATGGTTGGAAGCGTGGAGTGAACAGTTGAGTTATTTGCGTTTGCATTTTCAGCTGATTCAACTTCAGATTTTGACGAAACATTGAAGAACTCAGGATTCGAAGCCATTGACACTTGTCTACAGCTCTGATACCATGAAGGATTAATAGCTAAATTGAAAAGAAAACTGAAGCAGTGAACGAATCAAAAGAGAAAAGAAAAAGGGAAAAAATATGTTTAAAGTGTTCTGTTATTGAAAATTAGTAAAGCAGTCGATTACATGCATTTCGACTTTATATAGTCTGTTACAACTTTTGTTTCTTTACAAAAACAACCCTACTCAACTTCTAATCTTTGCAAAAACAACCCTGCTTCTTATACTTATTCCAATAAGAGAGAATAATAAGAAGAAGAGGAAGAAGAAAAGAAATGACAATTGATTCCAACCTTACTGTGGTCCATGAATAACTGATGACTCTGGAGACCCACCACTCCACCACTTGGAGACCCACCACGTGAAGGCATTTTAGGCTAGCTGACTGCTTTCCATCTGGAGTGAGCTACGAGGTCAGAGACTTTGACAAGACGTTGTTCAGACAAACCAAAAGGGGAAGGAGAGGAGAGTACTGTTACAACGAGAGAAAGACCTTGTATTAACAAAAAAAATAAATGGTTAGAATTTAAATTATTAAATTATATTTTAAAATATAAAATTTAGTATAAAAGAATGTTTTAATTTTATAAATCTCAACAAAAGTTTATTATATAATCAAACCTTATGAGATTAATGTTATTAACTGTAAAAGAAATATAATTATTGAATTAGCTTAGATGGGAGTAGTGAATAAATCTTCAATTTTCAAATTGATGTGCAAAGGAAATAAAGAAAATGCATCCCAAGAATATATGGATCAGATTGTTGATGCAGTAACCAACCTTGGATTTGTTCTGAAAAATAAGTGTAAGCACATGTCATTTACTATATAAGGAAAAATGGAATGAATATGTATAATGGTCTCAAATTTATGTGGATATGAATGGATGTTCACGTGTTTAATTTTCACATTTCAATAAAATTTGTTGATCTTCTTTTTATTTTTGTTTTTTTTGTGGGGATAGATTTTTGGTGATCGAGAATTCGAGATTGGATATAACTTAATTTTTTGAATAATGTATTCAAGAGTCTTTATCTAACAATTCGATTACTCATAAGTTATTAATATAATTTTAATACCTGAAAATATCAATATGAGCTTTTTATTTTAATAACGTGATCAATGACTCTAGTATAATTATTTTTAATAATCAAACGTGTTTAGTGAATTGTAAAATCATATTCTTATAAGTTGTCCAAAACGTGTTTCATGGTTGGTAGAAAAAAGCATTCTTATATAATTGTTTACTCTATTTTATACTCCATCAATGTCTCTTTAGTTAGTGTTCATGAGACTCTATGATTTCATTGTTGAGAATATTTGATTGACGATAAAGACTCACCGTATGAACAAATTTATATTTTATTAAAATAAGAAAAACTTCGATAAAATAATATTGACCATTGACCTTTATTACGGAAGCTCTAGCTCAAAAGAAAATAAAATTTACAATATTTGATTTCTAACTATTCAAAAAGTAAATTCAAAGAACTATTAAATTTTTATGAGTCTACTAATTGTCATCTCTATGTTTTTGGTCTAGTATCGTCAATGACATAATTATTTTGTATTAATTGAATTGTTTCTCAACTTGACAGAAGTTAACGTGAAACTAACAGATAGAGGGTATATCTAACTTTTCAGCATTAATCAAAACCCTTTTTTTTTTTTTTTTAATTTATAAATTTGTGTTAATTCCTTAAACCAAATCTCACAAAATCAATTACTTAAGAAACCAAAATATGAACAAAACAATAAAAGTCCTAGAAGAAGCGTGGTACATACGGTTCATGTGAAAGTCAATAGAAATAATTTGTATTAAATGGATTAAAAATTTAAAATCGTTTGGCTCAATCAAATTATTAATTGCAGTTTGATTTATAAACCATAGAACTGCTCTCCGGTTGGAGTGACAAGATTTACCAAAATGGGAAGAAGAGAATAATCATTGAATTAATTAGATGAAATAGGAATCTTGAATAAATCTTCAATTTTTTAAATTGTAATAATAATACAATAAATATTGAAAATGTAAAACTTATATAAGCTTTATTTTCCGTATACCAAACGCGTTTCATATAAGTTTCCAAGTAAATATTCTTATAATTGACCAAAACGTGTTTCGTGCTTTCTAAAAGCATTTTTTATATGATTTTTCATACTTTAATTTTATCGTTGAACTTGGAGTTTTTATCAGAATTATCGTACTTTAATTGTAGACGGTAGACTGTAAAATTAAATCAGATTAATTATTATAGAAAAATAGAGGAGGAGTTTTTATCAGAATTATTGGGTGATCTGCACTAGATGATGATGAAGAAGAAACAGAAAAAGGCAAACCAATGTGAAATCTGAGCAACTTCTGAAGCCAAGTACAATCATTGAGCAAAAGAAATCACACAAACATCACAAGCCTAACAGTAAAAAAAGATTCTCTTCAGAGCCTCTAAACTTTCTCAGGAAAATATTAGCAGTTTTAAGAGAAAATATCAGATTATTAGATTTTACTTCCCTGAATTCAAATTTTGTTGGTATAAAGAAATTGATTTCCCAAAATTTTAGTTCAAAAAAAAAAAAAAAAATCATCAAGCAATTAATCTCACCCCATCTTTCTCAATATCAGATTATCAGAAATTTGACATCGGATAATGAAGATCAATCTCGATTGGATCAAATACATGCATATCGATCATACATGCATATGCAGCTGATCAATGAGGAGTTTCCCTCATGAGTGATGGCGCATGACATGCACGAACTTTCTTATCTGTGGAATACAGATACATCCATTGTATTAAGAATTTTTTTCTGGGCAACTGAGAATTAATGGAATCCAGCTCGGCTGACAATTTATGGTCCGACGACTCCTTCAAAAGCAAGCCATGTGAAATCCGAGTCTGAACTCTGAAATAGCCACGTACAATAATTAAGCAAGCGAAAGCAAAGGCAAAAGCCTTGCAAAAGAAGCCACACATCTATCACAAGCTTAACAGTTAAAAAAGATTCTCCGTATTGCCTATATATTTGCATAGGAAAATAAAACCAGTCTGAAGAGAAATTATTTTTCTTCTTAAATTAAGACTTAAAAATAAAATCAGCTTCCACGAAAGACGAAACTGTACACTGGTCAACACACGAGGCCCCCTACCCCCCTTCTCTCTAACTCTCCGCAACGAAGATTCGTCTGACCTTCCCACGTGTGGCCCCCGCCACCCAATAAAAAAACTCTTTTTTTAAAATTTCCTTTTTTTTTTTTTCTCTCCTCTATTTGTTAGGCGTGTAGTTCCGCCAATCAACGGGTGGCTCCGCAACCGCTTTTTTTTTTCTCTTTAAAGTTTAATAATTAAAGACAAAATCAAAGGTAAGGTAAGGTAAGGAGGATTGAACAAATATTCTATCTACAACCATTATTAAGCTAATGTTATTAAAACTATAAATTACTCTTATGTGATTTAATAGAAGCTTTTTATGTCCCTTTTAATGAACTTCTCAGTGTACTAAAAAATATTTTCAAATGAATGATTATTCATACATTTTTTGTCAACTAATTATGTTAATTATGTACAACTAATGAAGAAGAACTTAGTAAAGTGACGAGTTCAGCTGTGTGTTCAGTCCAAGTTCTCAAGACACTTTCTATGTACAGCTGAGTACCTCCCTGGTAACTAAATCCAGCTCATTTGTAGCATTAGATTCAAATATGCTAATGCAACATGTTAAGATCCGATCACATTCTAACGAAAGGTTCATCCAAAGATCATTAGAACAAACCTTGTCAAATTGGTATTGGAACTAGGCCTATTTATGCTGTTGAGGTTGTGGAAAATATAACATCTACTGACAATTCATCCTCCAAATGGAGGAAATATCCTAAATTCAAAGAACTTTTTCTCTTCTTTTTCCTTTTTACTTGATTATAATACGAGTTTGTAAAGGATCAGTATAACATTCCTAATTAAGTACATTATTAATCACTAATTGCACCTAAAAACAGAGAAAATTTGAAGAGGAAGAAGATGTTTTCATTGATTGATTAACTAAATAACAGAATCACGTGCGCGACTTCTTTTATATAGCCGTAGATACAAAACGCTGCGTTTCTACATAACTTTGATTTTTGACATTTTAACCCTGATTAATCTAACTATTTTATAATCCAGGCTACTTTCCAATGTTGCATTTACAGCCCCCCTCAAGCTAGGTTGTCCTACAGCTGTAGCTTGTTAGTAATGGCATTGATCGCCACTTGTTCTTCAACTTTCTTCTTTTTGCAGATATGTTCAACTAGGACTGTAAACGAGCCAAGCCGGCTCGCGAGCCGGCTCGGCTCGGCTCGATAAAAGCTTGTTTAGAGCTCGGCTCGATAAGGCTCGGTTTGACTCGACTTGAACTCGGTTCGTTAACCAAGTCGAGTTCGAACACAGTGAAGCTCGGCTCGTGGGCTCGCGAGCTTGGCTCTGCTCGTGGGCTCGCGAGCCTGGCTCGGCTCGGCTCGATTAAGCACTGTATACTTAATAGGGTATTTTGGTGATTTTTTAAACTATTAGGTATTAAACTGATATTTTTCAGTGAAAAAAGTTTTAAAAAATGACAGTTTCCCCCCCTAAAGTGCAAATTTGAAATAACATGATACACCAAAACAGAGTGTCAATTACTCAATTTCAGTTCCCCATCCCAGTTGCCCTAAATCCCAAATCGCAATCAAAGACCCCTAAATCCCAAATCGCGAACTAGACACTCTGAAATCGGTAATCTCCTAGGAATGTTATTTGTATATATTCAGAACTGTTTTTTGATTTTGTAAGGTAATAGACATTTTGTAATGTTCAAAACTATCATGGTTAATTCAACATTGGATGTAAATATGAAATGCTGTACGCAAGCAGATTGCTATAAAAAAGGGGAACTTGGCTCGATCAAACCCGGATAAATGGTGGTTTGATCGAGCCTGGTGAGCCTCAAAATTGAGACTTGAGCTCGAGCTCGACAAGGCTCGTGAGCTCGATATCAAACCAGCTCGCTAGCCTGCTCGAGCTCGAGTTGAAGTCTCAATTTTGAGGCTCGCCAGGCTCGAGCTCGAGCTCGAGCTCGACACTGTTGTAAACGAGCCGAGCTCGATAAGCCAAAAGCTCGACTCGGCTCTGCTCGTTTACACCCCTATGTTCAACAATCGATTTTTGGGGTACTAATTTTATAATGCTTAAAATAGTTAGCAATTGTCTATGACTTCACATTAGTTATTAGGGGTGTTCGGTTCCGGGTACCCTATACTTTTTGAAGGAACCGAACCCAAGGCCAAGCGGTTCCTTGAAATTTGGAACCCGAGAAGGCCAAGGCAAGCGGTTCGGTTCCTAAATACCAGTAACCGAGAACCTATAACAACGGTTTGTTCCAGGTTAGGGTACCCTATAAAATTACATGACCCCCAAAAGTTTTTAAAATGGCAAAAAAACCTTTAAAAACTTACAAATACCCCCCCCCCCACCTGGCACTTGTTAACAAAAATAAAATTACAAATTATAAATTCAAAATTACAAACTCCATTACTTTGTAAAGGTAGATTCTCAAAAGTCAAACCAACTTACTTTAAATTTTATGAAATATAAATATAAATGTATTCACATTATTTTTTCTACAAAAGTTTATATTAACTCCCCTAATCTTTAATTTTATTTTATATTAGTCTCGGTTCTTGGTTCTCGGTTCTGTTTCGGTTCCTAACTATAGGAAGGCCGGCCAAGGAATCATCTGACTAACTGCCTTCCAAAAATTTGGGAACCAGGAACCTACCCATTGCACGCTTGGCTGGGTAGGAAGGCCGGAACCAAACCCGTGGTACCCACGGCCTTAGGCCTTCCAGTTCCAACTGGTTCTTTTGAACACCCCTATTAGTTATCATGCAGCAACTGCATTTATAGTTCCGTGAAGGACAATTATTTTTTGTTTGTTTCAAAACACGATCTTCTATCTGTTTCAAAAGTAAACAATTGAAGCATTGAATTGAAACTTAATATTATTAAAATATGAATTAAAATCCTAATATCGTACTGCTAAAACATGAATTATGAAATAAGAAATTTTTTTTAACTACACATTTATTAAGTTATAACCTCCTCATAGTAATCAAATTAGTTACTCCCACCATTATAAACATAGAGAGATTTTACTGTATTCGAAATAAGGATTCCTTAGTAAAACAAATCTTTGAGAAGAAATGAAGCAAAGCACAATCTTTGGCATTTTCAGCTTTGATATAATAGATTGGCAGACCACAATCTTCATAGCTTCGAAAGCTTACAGTGAAGTCTTCCCAGTCAAGACCCCTTAGAGCATCTCCAATGATGCTCTTTATTTTAAAGATCATCTTTTATATAAATAAAGAACGGTTTCATTCATTTTTAAATATAAAGAATAAAAATTTTATTCAAATCCAATAGGCTCTTTAAATTTTAGGAGAGAGAATATGTTTTTCCAATAAAGAAACTTAATATGAGATATAAATAATAAATAAAATGCATAAAAACTTATAATTTATTATTTAAAATTAAGATAGACAATGAAATTTGATTATCTAAATGTGAAGAATCAAACTCATTATTTAATTTATATTTAAAGAATAAAAAGTTTATTGGATTCTTATTTTGATGAATAAACAATTAATAATAAGTCAACCATAAAGTGTCCAAGTCTTCTACCCATTTTCAGCCCTTGGATCTTTTGAAGTTGACCTGAGATCGATTGATTAGTGGTCGTAATTGTCATATTTAGGGAGATTGATTGTACGTTTTGAGCAGGAAGAGACTTTAAATTACAGGCTTTAAATTTGCCAAATTGGGCATTTAATTCATAGCACGTCTTTATCGTAGGCAGCCACTATTCTTTCCCCTATCAAAGTTCCCCGTAACGCTCAACCAATTGACCCAAACCTAACAATTTTAATTAAAATCTTTATTATTAATTCAAATTGGTGGGTCTCACGTAGCCGGCCATTTATCTATTATTAAAGTTTTAAATTAAGAAATCCGATAAACCTAACGTTTATAGTTTCTTAATTTAAAATTGTAATTGCAGCCTTGAATAGTATTAATTAAGGGACAATATCACAAATTATCCTTGAGGTTTTCAAATTTATCGTTTGATGACAACTTTCACACTTTTTTAACAATTGGACCCTCAAAGTTTAAAAACTTTATCACATATACCTAGTATTTGCCACTTCATTACATTTAGATTTACAAACACTTTCTTATAAAACAAATGTTGCCATTTTATCTCAAAACTTTCTTATAAGGCGAAAATTATAATTTCGCCTATATATTACAAACAATAACATAATGAACTTAGGACTTAGGGGCATCTATGATATAGTTTTCAAACTTTTAGAGTTCATTTTCTTCAAATTTTAAATTTTAAATCCTTATGGTAGTGTATGATACTCTCCCGTGGTATTATATTATGATCTTATATAGTTTCTTTCATTTAACTAAAACGCTTTATCCTGCCAAGTGGAGAAGGAAAGATGAGGAGATGTGAGTAGAGAAAGAATGGATGAATATAGTATAACTTTTGAAGTGTTGAATCAATAGTGGAGCCCATTCCAACTTCAGAAAACTACAAATATGAAGAAAGTTTATGAGATAGAAGGAAGAAGAGAACGAAAGATGAAGAAAGCATTAATTTGGCCAACTGCTTTCTAATCGGATTGAGCTGTAAGGCCGTACGTTTTAAGCCACCCTCGGGAACATGTAAATTTAATGCACCGGAAATATAAGCCGAATGGTCATCAAAAGAATCCATGTGAAATGAAAATATCATCCTGGTCTCGGGTCTGTTCTTTAAGATTGAACCGATATGTTATGAAAATGATTAATATGAAAAAGTATCATTAGTTATTATTTAGATGAGAAAGAGTTGTTAACTCAGTTAGGAGAGTGAATTTGTAAAGTTAAGTTATCATTTCAATCTCTCAATTATAACGTAACACATCACTTTTTATATACATCTTCGTATAAGGAATTTGCAAGTGTATACTAATATATTTAATATGAAAAAGCCTTTAATAAAACAGATGGATGTCCCAATTCCCAACAATTACCTGTATTGATGTAACGCCCCATAGTTAGATAGACACTATATTTACCGAGCCGGTCCTATTGAAAAGCTTTAAATTAAATATTGGTGGAAACCCACCATGTGATCAATTCATTAACCTACTGACAGGACCTATTCGAAATAAAAACTTTTACTTCCTGAAATACTTTAATGAGGGATCAAAATATTACAGAAACATAGGGGATTGTGAGGAACTATACAAAATCAAACACATCTTGTAATGCGGATGGTTATTGTCTAATACAAATAAACTCAACGATATTTTTGTGTCTGCAATAGTCCAAAATTTTCTACGCCTGCAAATTACTTGTATTTATACAACGCGGCATTGTTGGATAGACACTACATTTAATCATTTATTGAGCTGGTCCTTTTGAAATGTTTTAGATTTAATATTCATGGGAACCCACCATGTGATCAATTCATTAACCTGCAGACAGGAACCTGTTTTTTCCTTGCAGATGTGTTCAGTCAATTCACAGCCATTGTTGATCAACGAACAATCAAAGTGATTCAACGACTGGTGGATGCCTGTGTATTTCTACTTGTGCTTCTACTCAGCTTGGTAATCCTGGCTGCCGTGACTTCTTATACATCATTCATCCAAATCGTAAATTTGATTACGAATTTATGTCAAGACTTTTATTCTGAAATAAGAATCCCCCAGTAAAGCAAATCTTATCATATATTTTCTTTCTCATCAATTACATTTCAGTCTAAATATAAACATCTTTTATGCACGGAGATGTTTTACTAAATTCAAAAATCATTTCTAATGACGATTGATTTACTAAATTTTTAATGTAATTTATCCAAATTATTAATACTTGAATACTGTAATACAAATCTGTCTTTAGAGGCCCAATATTGAAATTTGTGTTGGTTAGTTTAGTCTATTTCACAAATTGAAAGATGTGATGATATTCATTTTAATTAATGAAATCAAAATACAACTTTGAAAAATGAATTACAATTTTTTATAAATGGAACTCACAATTAATATAAATATGGATTAACCCCTATTTCTTGCCTCTGTTTGCTTTTTCAGCATAAATAACAATATCAAGAATCTCAACTCAAAACCAATAAAAGAAGACTATTTTTTCTATATCGGAGAATTGTTTATGGTTTGTGAGAGGGTAAATTAAGCTTATATCAACTAAAAAGTAAAAGATGTGTCATACCTCATTGGGATTTGGGAGGGATAAACGGCTTTTTTCTCACCTAACATACTTTTAAAATATCATTTTATTATATAAATTTATATTTCGTTTTCGATTCCGACATCGTTGTGATCTTATCGCATAATCATTCTCTTCCTCAATCACACTTATCAAAACCCCTCAAACGCTACTCTCATCGACGTTACCGATCATTGGTAATTACACGATTAAGGTTTGCACAATCATTTTTCTAAAATCAAATTTCGATCGATCTCAATAACTAAAATCCAATCTTTCAATTGACTTCTTTTTTTTCAATAGTTATCATTTCAATCTCTCAATTATAACGTGGTATATCATTTTGTATATACAATTTTTCAATAAAAACTTTATAAGTGTAGTAGTAGTACTAATACATTTAATAAGAAAAAGCCGTTAATAAAACAGATGGATATCCCAATTCCCAACAATTACGTGTATTGATGTAACGCGCCATAGTTAGACAGACACTATTTTTACTGCGCTGGTCCCATTGAAAAGTTTTAAATTAAATATTGTTGGAAACCTACCATGTGATCAATTCATTAACCTACTGACAGGACCTAATCGAAAGAAAAACTTTTACTTCCTGAAATGCTTTAATGAGGCATCAAAATATTACAGAAACATGGGGGATTGTGAGGAACTATACAAAATCAGACACATCTTTTAATGTGGATGGTTATTGTCTAATACAAATAAACTCAAAGTCAAAGATATATTTGTGTCTGCAATAGCCCAAAATTTTCTACGCCTGCAAATTACTTGTATTTATACAACGCGTCATAGTTGGATAGACACTACATTTATTGAGCTGGTCCTTTTGAAATGTTTTAGACCACCACGTGATCAATTCATTAACCTGCTGCCTGCAGAGAGGAACCTTTTTTTATTTGCAGATGTGTTCAATCAATTCACAGCCATTGTTGATCAACGAACAATTAAAGATTCAACGACTGGCGGATGCCTGTGTATTTCTACTTGTGCCCCTACTCAGCTTGGTAATCCTGGGTGCTATGAGTGATACATATATTTATATTATATGTGTATAATTCGATAACTCTTATAAAATACGTAAATACGTATATTTACTAACTAGGGCTAGGACTACTTATAAACAGCAAAGTGTTTGTTTAAAAAATCTTCACTATTCAATGGCTTTATTAACGGCATAAACTACACATTACGTTAAGTGGCGTTTTTTCTTATTAGTGGAACGGTGCCGTTTCTTTATACAGTAAAAATAGAAAAAGTTCTACGATATTAATGTCATACTTAAATAAAAAGATTATGAAAACCAATAATATGACATGAAATGTAAAACTAGTAACATAACATTAGGTATTCACTAGCAATCTAACATTTAATGTAAAGAAAATATGTTTTAATTTGTTAGTAATCTCATATTGTAGGTTATCAATTTCCATATTAATTAATATTTATATATGCTATTTGAAAAGAACTCAAAGAAATTATTAAAATAAATAAAATAAAATAACTTAGAGGTATGGGCCAATGCAAATTCAACCGGGCCCTCTCCGCCCATAATCCTTATACAAAATCGATCCAGTAACAAAAGAGAAGCAAAGCTTAGAGTTCTCTTTCTGATTAATTTTAATAAACCCCTCCAATACTTATCTTTCTTTTGCTTATCATCTTCTTCATCTCTCTACGAAACTTGTACGACTGATACAACGGAGACAAAATTAATTAATTAATATCCTTAATTAATTAGAATTATTATGTTTAAGTAATTAGGAGAGTAATGTGGTAATCTTCAAGAACAAAAAAGCATCAAGATTATTTGGTTTCCTTTAACAAAAGTAGAAGAGATTACAAGAAAAAGCATCAAGATAAAGTTAACTTGTATGTTGAATCTCCATGAATTTTCTTAAAGAATGGAAGAAGCCAACAAAATTTAACCAATTATGGTTGATTTTTGTAAGACCAAAGTATCTTGTATTGATTGGTAAATTAACAGAAATTTTGAAGAAAAGCAACTTTACTTTTCTCTCAACATATCTTTCGTTTCAAAAGGTGCAGAAGAATGCATGCTTTGTCTCACCCTCAATAAAATTTAGTGTAGCTAGTAATGATCATTACTGACAATCACGTTCTAATGGAAGGTTCATCTAATGATAATTAGAACAAACCTTGTCAATTGGTAATAAGAGTTGTAAAGGGTTAGTTTAACATTCCAAATTAAATACATTATTAATCACTAACTGCACCTAATGATTACAGCAAAAACTTGATCATTGCCAATGTCATTCAAGATTCTTCTTCATATTCTTCTTCTTCTCGTTCTTTCTCCATCTTCTTCCTCTTCTCCTCTTTCCAAGCTTCGAAGAATGTTGAAAAATCTGTAATCATAGACAACAACACACTGAAAGTAAAAGCAGAAACTGTAGAGAATGTTACTTTAAAACTACAAATGTCTGATTATTTGAACAAAAAAACACAAAAGGAATTAAATAAAGTTAATATTATTTGAACAATATTACTATTCTTATGTGAAGGAGAATGAAAAAATCTACAGAAAAGTAATTGTTAAGTAAAAGAATATGTACCATTTTGTAATTGCTTTCTGATTGTATCACACTCACTCTCTGAACGCTTTTCCCTGTTTACTTCCTTTAACCTTGGCATGCATAAGACTCCTTCAGAATGAGCTTTCAATGTTTATCAATCCATTGCAATATCCTACCTTAAAAGTTTTTAGATTTTCTAAAGATGCTAAAGATGGCACTGGAGTAATCAAATTGTGACAACATTGTACCTTTACAAGTTTAAGACTTTGAAGAATTGATTCAAATTGGGAGTCTTGTTTCCATATGTGCTCGAGATTATAAAGTCCACATAAATTTAACCCGTCTAATTGTGTGAGTGTGCCAATGCATGTCTCATCATCTCCACATAAAAATATATCTTTGTATGGACTCACTTTTAGTACGAGTTCTTTAAGATTCTTAAACCTTTAAAGGATTAGAACGAAAGTATTTGTTCTTTCATCATCAATGAATTGAAGCCTTCGTTGTTTGCACACAAAGTTCACTAGTAACTCTACTTGTCATAACGACATGATGTCCTTTCTTTCGAACTCCTTTTTCTCCCAGTCTTTTGTAGTCTCATTCCATCTCTCATAATTTACTTTCGGTAACATTGGTGTTCTTAAGATTCCTCCGGAAGAAGTCTTCATATTGGTGCAATTACTAACTTTTAATTTGTCCAAAAGATGGGAAACTGAAAGTGTAATTCCTAGTATAGATGCATACGAGAATCCTTAAGTTGTCAAGGACAGTTCCTTCAAATTTCTGAAAACAATTTCACATATTGTTGCATCTCCTTTATTTGCTACTATTTCTATCATCGTTTCGTAACTTCTTATGGTCATTTTTCTTCATTGCACCAAGCTTCTGTCTATTGAAGATGTTACTAAGTTTAACAATCTACGGCAATATGATACCTCTAGAGACTTTAGATTTTGGAAGATGCTGAGATGACAGTGGAGAGATCATCAAATATTGACAATCGAATACTTCTAGACCTTCAAGATTTCGGAGACGATAAAAAATCTTAGTGTTTGTCTCATCTTCATATTTTTAACAAGAAATAGAAGGAGAAAAAAGTTTAATTGTAGGCTCAGGAGTAATAGGCCCAACCCAAACTACCATGGCAAATTTTTTGGGGAAATATTTTTAGGCCCATTATTTTTCTTTTTAGCCCCCATATTTAAGTTTCAGTGGAGATATAATGTTGATTAAAAAAAAAAAAAAAATTATTCATCTTCTTCTGTCCTATTTTTATTTCAATGTTTATTTGTGCACTTACAAAAATTAAAAGTTAATTTAAATTAATTAGAATTAATAATGAAGTATGAGACCAAATCAATTTATATCGTTATCGTACATTTATCGGTTAATTTGTTTAAGAATCAAAATCTCAAAACTTCTATAATCAAATAATCACTTTTAAATAAATCTTGAAGAAGAAAAATCTTGTGTCATTCTCATTAAAAACAAAACACCCGATATCACAAATTTTCATTGAAGAAATTTGTGATTGTGATACCTAAACCTTAAAACTCTTAAAATTAAATAATCAATTATAAATCTCATCTTGACAAAAGAAAATTTTCCTGTTTACACTTGTTTTATCTCATGTGTAATTGGTGTGGCCTGATGTTTTTATAAGGATTTTATTCTTCCTCCTTTGTTTTTGATTGGGTACAGATTCAGGTATATTTTAAGTGAACATTGTGTCTCCTTGGAAACCTTTGATTAAAGGGTTGTCCACAGTCTAATGTCTATGCCATTCAACCTACATATTTTTCCTAGAAGTGGCTACGCCTTCAAATAGTGAGTAACCACCAAAGTGCGTGAATGGGATTGTGTTTATTTAGCACACAGGGTTCTCACGGATGCAAATCCTTGTAAAGGACATTATACTATTGAGTCGTTCTTATCCTTTCCAAGTGTGCCTATTTTATTAACGGACCAGCCGCAGGTCTGTTCACTATCTTAGCTCTAGATCATTTTCATTTGTATTAGATCTGATTCATATAAAAATCTATTTTGTTTCTATGCGGACTTTAATTCTTCACTTGCTTGTTTCTTACATTTCCAAGTACAGTATATGCTCACAATTGTGGGTCATTGTCAATAGAAACCAATTCTAAGGCCCAATATTCATAAAGTTTAGACACCGTGACAACTTCTTGGCCACTTCATTAAACATAAATGCTCAAGAGAGGATCTTCGAGAATGACTTTTCCAAGCTTAGTCTCTTATAGCCTGACCATCCAAGTCTTGGTAGTCAAATAAGCATTGGAAATTTTGTTTAGTGGCTCCAGAGTATACATGGTGGACGCCGCAAGAACTCTCCCCAACGGTCAAGGGCGAGACTTAAGGGAAGTAAATTGAAGATTCTTCAACAAGATCCTGTAAGCATCGGAATTGCAGATACGAAAACAAGGTATAACGAAATATAAAAACTTCAATGTAAAGTTTTGACTCAATGTGTTGCATAATAATTCATCGTGCTCAAAATATCCTTGGGAAACCCAAAGATATTGGATACCAAATTTAAAGTGTTACATTATTATCTAGTTAAGAAATTAAGTAAAGGTTCGTACTTGAATTAGTTAAATACCTGCAAGTTATGTTAGATATCAAGAGCAATTTCCTTATTGATGATGGCAAATTGGTTTTATTGATTATAATAAAACCAATTTGCCATCATGGGGTTGATTGAGGACCAAATGTTAGAGAGAAGTGGATTTTCATGACCAAATTTTATTACAAATTACCTCAAACTACCTTATGGTTAGAGACATTATCAAAGAATTTTTACAATTTTTATCAAACAATAACATCAATGTTTCATAAATGTATTGACGATTAACCTCAACTCTAACGCCGATTCTTTGGCTATAATCCGGCTAAGTTATTTTTAAACATTATATTTTTGCATATTGTATTTCGTTAGCATAAATTATTACATGATACAATATTGTTTAAACGTTAAGCTAAAGACAATAATTATTAATGTTCATTCATTAACAAAATAAATTTCTTTAATGAACAGACATCAATAATAAAATCAATTAAATTTGTAGTAAATCAACATTTTCCAATTAATCAAAATGTTTTAAGTTTGTATTTTGATTTATTTTAAAAAATTATCATATAATCCAAAAAATTTAGTTTTATTTCAATATTTAAAAATATTAATTCTATAATTTTAAAAATACTTTTTTATTTACGCTGTGGTTCTCGAATTTTAACTTTCGAGGTTGGTAGCAAACCAATATTTGAAACTAGGATTTGATTGTATTCATAAACCCAAAGGTGTCAAAATATATTTCAAAATAACTCCACTCTATCTTATATTAGATGCTTTCTCCTTTCTTCTCCTGTATGTTGTTAGTTTTAGGGTTTCAATTCTCTGTCAATTGCCAGCCATGGATAAGAGCCGATACTGCTGCTTCAGCTTACACGCGCAAATGGACACCTTTCATAGGTGCATTGTGTTCATGATTTGCAACAGTACTAGTTTACAGCCTGAATTGCTATAACCGGGAATTTAAAAAAAAAAAAAAAAAAATCAAATTCCATTCCGTGGTCGTGATTTGCACTACTATTAGGCTGATGGTTGTGTTGTGCGAAGAGATGAGAAACAATGAAGTTGAGATAATGATTATAGCTTCAGTATCAAAATTGAATTAAATGGGTAGAAATCTAGTTGAGTGAATTCATAATAATAGATATTGTTGAGTTAGTTTGAGCATTTTTAAGCTTGATAAGGATATGAATGATGGGATCAGGTGAAGTATGGGTTGAAGGATAAATTTTTATTTATTGGTGTGGGAAAAGAATTTTTTTCTTTCAAATTCAAGATTTCTCTGGATGTTAATGGAAATTTGTCTGTTTAACTGAAAGAATTGACCTTGAAGTTGATTATTATTATGAGATGTTGCAATTAATAAATTGGTCATGATTTGCTGTGATGGCTAATTTAAACTAGGGGTGGTGTAGAGAATTGGAAACAATTGGCTTCTGGCGATAAAAATTTTTTATGGTTTGTTTTCCTTATTGTGAATGCAATAAAAATCTTTAATGGATTCAGATTTGTTTCCTAAATTGAGGATTTTTTATGGCATTTTGGAAGCATACTAACCTCTTCGTTCATTCTGGTTTGTTTGAAGAGTGAAAATGGAAGAGAATGAGAATGAGACAGTGCCGGTGCTAGTGCCAGTGCCCCTGGGAGGAACTTCGTTGCCGTAGACACGACAAGAAAGGATGGCATTTCAGAGGATGGAGAATTCACAAGAAGTCCCTTTGGCAGTATCACTTTCCCTACCAACACAATATTAAACTACAAAAGCAAGAGAATTCATGCAAAGAAGACGAAAATATGGCCATGTTGAATCAACAGGGACTCCTTTCATAGGTGGGATTGTGTTTGTTTAGCTCATAGAATTCTTATGGATGCTGGTCCTGATTTCCCAGAAGCCATGATACTATTGAGTTGGTCTTAGCTTTTCCAAGTTTGGCTTCTATGGGCCACTCGTTCTTTTCGCACGGCATGTTTCTTCGTTTCCGCTTACATTTGTTTTATGTCTGTAATTTATTTGTTCTTACATCTTGTATATGAATTTGAGTGTTTCTAAGGGGCAAGTGCTTGTACTGAAATTTTACTTTACTGTCCCCACTCCTCTTATGATGCAGATTCACAGTTTCTTCGCCATCAAACCTCCCACCCAACACAGGTGAATCAACAAAATCAAGTAGATGGTAGAAGTTAGAGAAAATCAAATTCCATCAAAAGTCCTATACTTCTTGTTTGCAGCGCGCATAGTCAATCCTTGTGGGAATTTAAAAAAATCAAATTCCATACCGTGTTCATGATTTGCACTACTATTAAACTGATGATTGTATGAAACACAATGGTTTGCGATTATGATCATGGCTTCAATACCAAAATTGGAAGGTTTTTGGATATTTGGTATTATGTAAGTAGAAAAATAGTTGACCGAATTCATAATAATAGATATTGTTGAGTTAGTTTGAGCATTTTTAAGATTGATAAGGATATGAATGATGGGATCAGGTGAATTCTCTGGATGTTAATGGAAACTTGTTTATTTAGCTGAAAGAATTGACCTTGAAGTTGATTATTATTATGAGATGTTGCAATCATTAAATTGGTCATGATTTGCAGTGATAGCTAATTTAAACTGCCTGTGGCAGTGTAGAGGATTGGAAACAATCGGCTTGTGGTTATGAAAAATAGCTAATTTTAATGCTCTTATTGATTTCCACGTTCATATACAGAATGTTTTTAAAAATTTGCTTTATCTCTGCAGGTTAGCTACTCGAAGAGCCTTTGTCCCCAATGTGATAGTAGTTTTCTAAAAATGCTGTATTATGTTTAAAGGGATGATGGTAGCATATCAGCACAAGGCCGAGAGTTGACAAGCTGTGATCTGCAAGTGCTGCCACAAGCAGTTCTAGTCGAAACCGGGATCATCCTAGTCATGCAGCCAAAGTCTCGGTGGCAATTGCTTTAATTTAATTTTTGGATTAACTCTTTGATGTGGGATTGTTTTTATTTTACTCATAGAGTTATCTAGATGCTGGCCATGATTACCCAGAAGACATGATAATATTGAGCCGCTTTCAACTTTCCAAATTTTGCTATTGACCGTCCAACATTGGTTTCACGAGGCAAGCTTCTTTTTCCTCTTTCCACTTGTTTTGTCTTGTTTGTAATTGGTCTAGTCTGAAGTTCTTATAAGGATTTTATTCTTTCTAATTTGTTTTTGATTCGACATAGATTTGGTTTACTCTGATTTTATATATCCACTCTTTTGGTTCAAGTATATTTTAAGTGATCATTTTGTCTCCTTGAAAACCTTGACTAAAGGGTTGTCCTCAGTCTATGCCATTAAACCTATATATTTTTCCTAGGAGTGGTTGGGCCGTCAAACAGTGAGTTACCGCTAAAGTGAAGGAATTGAAAAATTAAATTTCATCAAATCTGAAATTTCCTCGCGTTATGTAGAAGGGTGGAAAAAATGGGATTGCAATTATGGTGATCTTAGGAAAGATGGAAACAGTATACGATTTCGTGATGAACTTGGTTAATGTGAATTTAAATTGCATTATTGAGTGGCGTTGGGTTGAGATGGAGTAGATAAATGTTATAAGAACTATCATGGCAAAAGAACTATAAATTTTAAGCTTGTGATGGATATTTGGTATATGTGCATTAGTAAAATAGGTTTTTAGTGAATTCTAATAATTGATGTTGTTGAGTTTGTTTGAGCAATTTTAAGCTTGATGAGGAGAAGACTGATTGGACCAGCTGAAGTATGGATTGAAAGACTTACCTTGAAGTTGATCATGATTATCACATAAGGGATGTTGCAATATTTAATGCAAGCTGACTCTACTGAGTGGCTCTCATCTTTTCTTGGTATTCTTAGATCCTGTAGTCTCGACAAGCTTGTTGGCTCTAGTGAGATTCAAGAGTTATGTAAGTTTAATGCTATTGAAAGTTCTCTAATTTGGGGGATAATTTGAAACTGTATGATCTCTCCTCTTAGCCGTGAATTGGTTAGGGGAGTTGTTATTTGGCTGAAATTTGGCATTATCTTAACATATTTTCTCTGCCCTTTATCTTAAAATTAATGTGAAAGAGTCGCTGCAAAGTAATGCCTTAACGAATACGCGAAAATGAAATTGAATTTAGTTTCTTAAGATTTGAGACGTTTTTTGATTTCTGAAAGTGCATTCCAAGATGCTCAGCTCATGAAGATGAACTTCGTAAACTACAAACTTCCAACTCAGGTTTCTCAGAACACTTATCCACAGTAAATTACTACTTTCTGAGCAATAATATCAATACTTCCCGTGTCACCTGTTGAAAAAAACAAAAGCTGAACTTATCACACGACGTCGATTGATAAATTAACTGAAAATAAATAAAGGATATATGGTTAGGAATCTATTCTGGAAAAGTAGAAGTTGAACACTCAGTAGTCAATTCACAAACTTGCAGTTTGTTAATAACCTTTACAGATTTGTCAAGATTTCCTGAGAGAGCCCTTCCCACAACCTGGGGAATCAAGCAGAAGAGTTATCCTGAAATAATAAAAAAGAAGACAATGAGGTAAATAGAAATACAGGATTTAGCAAGAAAGTAATATTTGACTTCTAGAATCACACTCTAAACATAATTGTATATTATACGATTGACAAAAGTATCCTAAGGAATGAAATCAATTAACCTTTTGACTGATATGACTCCATGGTTGTGACTGAGTCCAGCAGGTTTATAGATTACATCTACAATGTAGTCTCTGATATCTTTTAATGTTTGCCAGCAACCTGTAGAAAGACATATCCCAATCAAAAGAAGATTTGTACAAAACGCTTATTTCCCAAGTCATAGTGGAGGAGGAGCAGAGATAAAGAATAGATAGAATAGCAGGAATAGAGAAAATATCAAAACCAAAACTTAACGGAAAGTGATACCTGTGTATGTGTTCCTTGCTTCAAGCAGTAGCCAAGAAACAAGCTTTCAATTTGATTTTCTTAGAGATTGAGGATAATGAAGTCAACATTTATACATAGCAAGATTTCCTAATGACATTTAAAAAATGAAATGAGATGTTTTTGTAGACAAAGATAAAAGCAAATCTGTTGTATAAAGAAGCAAATATATCATCATATCAGCAACTCAATTGTTTAATAGGAGATGGAAGAAAATTTAAATTGATGTTATTGGAGAATGAAAGTCTAAGAGCATGCACAATAACTAATTGAAAAAAATACAACAAAATTTCAGTTGTTGGGTTTCGGCCAGAGAGGCAGGAAAATTATCCATACTATCTCTCAAAGACTTATGAATCATTCGAAGTTCAGCATAGCCTCAGTTTGATTTCAAGAAGCTTCCTGTGGCTAAATGAGCTAAGAATGTCTGTGGCAATTTTTTGGCCATATTGGGCAATGTCATAAACCAGTTATGTTTTCTCTCCCAAGGTAAGTCGGCTGCATTTGTCAGGATCGAGTACAATTCCCAAAAACAGCAAATCAATATATTAGTTGCCAAAGTTTGAACTTCAGACACCTATGAGCACATATAGTAAAGTTGAGCATTGGCTCAATAATGTTTGTTCAAAAAAAATCCGTATAGGACAAAGGTGATAAAGTTCAAAAATCTCAACTACAAACTTTAATTAGTGACTGATGGCATGCAAGAAACATAAAAAGTATAAAAGATTTAATTTTTTTTTTTAATATCCAAGTTCTTACAGAGATATTAAATGTGATGCCCTTTTTAAATCAATTCAATCCTTAGCTATCTGGTCGTGAGAATCTGATTGGATATGCTTGATAGTTTTAAGTACTCTTTCATAGGATCCTGAAGCATGAGATTCAAGAGTTATGAAAGTTTAATGCTATTGAAAGTTCTCTAATTTAGGTGATAATTTGAAACTCTATGATCTCTCCTCTTAGCCATGAATTGATTAGGAGAGTTGTTATTTTTAATAATATTTTATTTTCAAGAAAATAATAATAATATATATGAAAGAGAAATGCTATAATTGCATAGTCAAGTTAGGCTGACTCATGCTTTAGGGCCACATTTGCAATAAGCAAACAAAAGGCACTTGTAAAGAGCCAATAAAAAAAAATTAAATTAAAGGAATTAAAAAAGTGAAAAAGAATATGAACTTGTGTTACCGAAAATGAAGAAGATGAAAAAGACATTGATGCAAACTGTGGAATCAAGCAGAAAAGTTATCCTGAAATAATAAAAGAGGAGACAATGAGGTAAATAGAAATACAGGAATTAGCAAGAAAGTATTATTTGACTTCTAGAATCACACTCTAAAGGAAAATGAGTTAAATACGGAATTGTATATTATACGATTGACAAAAGTATCCTAAGGAATGAAATCAATTAACCTTTTGGAGTGATATGGCTCCATGGTTGTGACTGAGTCCAGCAGGTTTACAGATTACATCTACAATGTAGTCTCCGATATCTTTTAGTGTTTGCCAACAACCTATAGAAAGACATATCCCAATCAAAAGAAGATTTGTACAAAACGCTTAGTTCCCAAGTCATAGTGGAGGAGCAGAGATAAAGAATAGATAGAATAGTAGGAATAGAGAAAATATCAAAACCAAAACTTCATGGAAAATGATACCTGTGTACGTGTTCCTTGCTTCAAGCAGTAGCCAAGAAACAAGCTTTCAACTCGATTTTCTTAGCGATTGAGGATAATGAAGTCAACATTTATACATAGCAAGATTTCCTAATGACATTTAAAAAATGAAATGAGATGTTTTTGTAGACAAAGATAAAAGTAAATCTGTTGTATAAAGAAGCAAATATATCATCATATCAGCAACTCAATTGTTTAATAGGAGATGGAAGAAAATTTAAATTGATGTTGTTGGAGAATGAAAGTCTAAGAGCATGCACAATAACTAATTGAAAAAATACAACAAAATTTCAGTTGTTGGGTTTTGGCCAAAGAGGCAGGAAAATTATCCATGCTATCCCTCAAAGACTTATGAAAAACTAACTTTAGTAAAGCCTATCATTCGAAGTTCAGCGTAGCCTCTGTTCGATTTCAAGAAGCTTCCTGTGGCTGAATGAGCTAAGAATCTCTGTGGCAATTGCCATATTGGGCAATGCCATAAACCAGTTATGTTTTCTCTCCCAAAGTATGTAGGCTGCATTTGTCAGGATCAAGTACAATTCCTAATGACAACAAATCAATATATTAGCGGCCAAAGTTTGAACTTCCGACACCTATGAGCACATATAGTAAAGTTGAGCATTGACTAAATAATGTTTGTTCAAAAGAATCCATATAGGACAAAGGTGATAAAGTTCAAAAATCTCCTGAACTACAAACTTCAATTAGTGACTGATGGCATGCAAGAACATAAAAAAGTGGCAATCAGAACCCCAAAGACTTATACTAAGATGACTAAGAGATAAGTATATTAATTGATTTACATATTTCTTCTGAATCACGCACTTGCAGCATATTCAAGCACGTCATTGGTCCGTTTTAACATTCTCACAATCATGTGTACCCTGAAGTTATGATTTTCTCACTTCTATCCTCCATATTTTTATCTTTTGTACTCTATTAATTTTTAAACAATTTTTACCATAGCTCCTTGTTGCCACTGTTGAGACGTATGACCGAAATGAAGAAACGAGCAGTACAAAATTACTTGTTGGCAATAACCCAAAATTTATAATCATGCCATTGCTCCCCTTCAACATCTTCACCCCCACTACACTTAGTAGTAAATTCACAAACTTGCAGTTCCCTAATAACCAAAAACTCTGCTTTGCTAGTCATGGGCAGCCTCACCCAGTCATAATTCATACAGTAGTCAATTCCAACAGTTAATGAAGATGCTTAAACTTTAATGTTACATACCCTAAAAGGGTTAAAGGGTTTCACTTTTACTACCACTACACATCAAAGCCCCAAACCATGCAGAACCCAAACCAACAAAAAAACTTTAAGCAATTGTGCGTTGTATACGAATATAAGATCAGCATCTAACATGCATTTCCATTTCTAGCTTTTTGAACCACCAAAGCTTTGACCAAAATGAAAAACAACCCAAAAAGAAGGGAAAAAAAAAAAAAAAAGGCTTTAAAAAGAAACAAGACTACAAGAGAAGGACAAGCCTTAAACATACATTGAGTCCCTACTCGAACACCTCTCCTCTACTGAGCTCATAACTGACTAAGCCTAAAAACCCAACAAAAACAAGACTTTTATAAGCTAAGGTATCCATCATTACATCAACAAGTCTCATATATAAGAATAGTCTTAAAACAAAGTCCATCCAAATCATCCTATCATTAAGAGAATAGTCTTCTCACGAGTTTCAATCATGCAACGCACACATGCTTAAAATTCTACAGTTATCAATTTCAGTAAAACCACCAGCTACATTGTCTAATTATTTGTATAATTATTTCTTATAGCAAACTATTAGAACTTATAATATATTCAAAAGAAAATTTGTAAAAATATAAACAGTTTATTTCCAGATCAATACACTATCAAATTATTATTTGCACAAGTTGAAATACAATTTAAACCGTACCAGATTTCTTTCCGGATAAATATATTCAGAAGCCATTCAATGTATTTGCACTTCATGGTCCTTGCTGAACCTCTACTAAATCGGATCAAGTAATCTAGCAACAAAACACAAAAATCACATTTTTCAAACAACGTTTCAAGCAAATCACGCTTTAAGACTACAACTTCACAGATGAACACATTGTGTTCACCTGTCGCCTAGAACCCAGACAAATACGACGTCAGTTTTCAACTTCTAATCTGCTTGAAGCGTAATCAACATCATTTGCCACTAATTTCGCCGATCGTTGCGAACTGATTTGGGAACAACTTGGCAATCTCATCTGTGAAATTAAAAAATATTCATACATATGTTCTATTAGGTTTAATAATCAGTATTTGAAACGATGAAAATGACCTAAATTGTCGGCGGATGAACTGGCGAGACCGTCGACGATTTTGAAAGGGTTACAGAAAACGGAAGGGAGAGGACGCGCGTGGTCCATATGACTCGTTTGAAATTGCCTGTAAACTGAAGCCACGCAGTCGGATACTAGAGAGGATTTGACTGCTGCCGGATGTCGCCGTTAGCCACCAACGAAAGAGTCACCTAACTCTGTCACGGAGCAACTGATAATTGCCTGTAAACTAATTTCCTTTCCTCATCATCATCATCATCATCATCTTCTTCTTCTTCTTCCTCATCATCATAATCAATATATTCTAATTCAATTGGAACTGGGAATCTTCTCCATAACTTTAAACAATCTATATTCATAAAGAACAAAAATTCAGTAGTAAAATCAAAAACTGTGGAGAAAATGAGGAATATCCTCAACAACTACTTTTATATATGTTTCAAAAACATGTATAAATTAACTTTCAGGAAACATAAATTATAATATTGTAGCTTCTCTATATATACTTATGGTCTATAATTGATTCACTTGGAAATTTTAATTAAAGACAAAAATAATAAAGATTATTGAGGATTGACTAGTATTAATTCAAATGAAGGAGAATATACAGTAAAAAAATATATTATTAAGTAAATGAATACTTACAATTTTGTAATAGGTGTATGATCGTATCAATGTCAATCCCCATACGCTCGTAATCGTAATCATTCAACCGTCGCAACCTTGGCACGCTTAAGCCTCCTCCAAAGAAAGTCTTCATTTTGAAGCATTCCCTCACATATAAGCTTTCTAAATTTGCTAATATTTCTATCATCATTTCACAGCTTTTTATTGACAACTCTTTTAATTGTACCAGACTTTTGGCTGTTGAGGATGACATTAAGTTTTGCATTCCATTGCAATAGCTTACCCCCAAAGTCCTCAGTTTTTCAAAAGATACTAAGTTCAATCGAGAGTCTTGATTTGAAATGCACCTTAAATTAAAAAGTCTTCGCAATTCTAAATCTTTTAATTTTGTGAGTGCTCCAACATGTTCCTTGTCCTCTCCAAATGAGAATATCTCTTCGTATGAACTCACTTTCAATATGAGTTTTTTAAGATTGTTAAATTTGTGAAGGATTTGAATTGGATCATTGGTATATTCATCATTAATCAGTTGAAAAGTTTTTACTTTGCCAAAGCTCTCTTGAAACTCTCCTTCCCAAATCGACATGATGTCCCTTCCACTTAATATCAATTTCTCCAAATTGAAGTCAACCTAAAGAAAAATCATGTCAATCAAATTAAAATTAATATTTCCCTTAAAAAAATATATAATAATTATATATATAAAATTAAGCAAGAAAAAGATATTCATTTAACCTTTTTTTTTCCTTACAATTACCATGTAATTAGTCCAATTACTTTATCGGGCCACCTATAACCCTTGAATCAAAATAAAAAAAAGTAAACCTGAGGGCTGAAATTGATACCTCTAATTAATGTTGATTTGTAAAATATGATAGTTAAAAACAAGAACATGACACGTGGAATTAGCCCAACCATTGGAACAAATTGACTTTTTGACGAGCCTTATGCCAGGATAAGCCTAGTTTTGCATAACACTAGATTAAAGCTTCCAATGCTGGAAGGAAATATGTGAATCTTATTCTAACGCAAAATTTGCATTACAATACTTATACACAAACTAACTTTAAAAAAACAGTTTATTATAATTAACCCTAAAAACATAATATTATTATAAAATAAATATTTAAACTAATTAATTGAATACATATACCTTTTCTTTGTGTACTTGTTGAATGGTTTTGTTAAGCTCATTCCCCTCAATCTCTACTTCCATTATTTTCTCCCACTCCTTTTTGGTCTTATCCCGGCTCTCATAATTGACTTTATATAACTTTGGTGTGCTTAAGGTTCTTTGAGAGAAAGTCTTCATATTAGGGCAATCTCCTATATTTAGCTCTTTCAAAGATAGTAAATTGAAAGAGTAATTCCCAGAGCAAAAACATATGAGACTTTTTAACCCTCTTAAGTGACAACTTCTTCAAATTATTAAAAACAATTTTAGTACTCGTTGTTGCATCTCCTTCTCCCTCATTTTCTACTATTTCAATCAACATGTTACAATTCTCTACGATTATTTCTTTCAATCGCACCAAGTTTCTAGCTGTTGAAGGTGTTATTAACTTCATCATCAATTTGTTACAATAGCCAACTCTAATAACTTCAAGATTCTGGAAGCAAGCGGAGAATGACACTAGACTCATCAATTTCTTACACCCGTATACATCTAGAACTTCAAGATTCTGAAAAGTTGGGAAGAATGGTTCCTTGTATTGCTCACACCATAATAGTTTGAGTTCTTTCAGATTTTCAAATCTTTGAAGGAATCCAAGTGGAATAGTTGTTGAGTTATCATGTACGATCGCAAAAGTTTTAGATCCACTCTGCCATATAATCTCTTTTATGCCCTCCGATAATTCAAATACCTCCAAATCTCAATTGATCTACAAGATCCATCTAAAACAAAATCCAATTAGTTTTT
Source organism: Pistacia integerrima (assembly GCA_026225825.1). Lineage (NCBI taxonomy): Eukaryota > Viridiplantae > Streptophyta > Magnoliopsida > Sapindales > Anacardiaceae > Pistacia > Pistacia integerrima. The sequence goes on from CM047748.1 coordinate 27,895,445, forward strand.
TAATTATATACTTAAAACAAAAGTTTAGTTATTGGCTCAAAAGTCATAGGCCAAACCCAATCAAATTTTGACAAATCAACTACAATCTATTTTAAAACTAGTAAATTATATTTCATTAATATTTTAAATTTAAAATCAATATTAAAAATTGCATTCAAAAACTAGTTTTGAAAACTACAAATTAAAGATACTTTTTTTTTTTTAAAATTATTTTCAAATGAATTTTTTTTTATTTAAATGAATTTAGATTGTTCTTCAAAGGGCTACCATGAATCAAATTTGTGAGCAAATGTTTCATTTATGTGATTTTACCAATTACACCCCCTGAAACCAAAAAATTAGTCAGCCCCCACTAACTTGGAAAACTACAATATATACCTCCTCCTATTGTCTATTAAATTATTTGAATTTAAGCTACAATCTAATGGAAACAGCTACAGATGCAGATCATAGCCACAAATCGCATGGCTGTGACGCAACCTTAGATTGTAGACATGATCGATGGCTATGGCTTTAACCCCATATTGCAAAGGGCGATCTAATGGTTGTAGGCACCACTACAACCATTTTCAATTTTCAATTTTTTTTCTTTTACATTTTCTTAATTATTTTAAGAATAATTTATAATGTTACTTTATTTTATTTTTTAAAATAGTTATAGAAATTAAATTACTATGAATTTCTCAAAAAGTTTTTCTTTTTCTAAATTTCTATTATTTGAATTTTCAAAAGGTTGTTTTCAATTGATAATATCCGGAAATTAAATCATATTGATAATTTCTAGTAAACATTTGATAATTTATAGAATTATTAAATGTTGATTTAAACATAGTACTTTAATGAGTTTTATTGACAAGACTCTATAACAAAATTGTCCAAATCCAACTGACCGTTAATTTTTATTTCTTTTTTCTAAATTTTTGTTTAAAAAAAAAAAAGAAAGAGATGTTAAAAAACAAATTATTAAGTTCTAATTTATGTTTTATATATATAAGGTTTTTTTTTTCTTTTTCAATAAAGAAGTAAACAAGAGACTCATTTGGCTCTGAAATATGAGATGAATTTTCTTGGAAGCTTAGATATTTTGAAGCAAGGTTCAACCCGGACCGGACCCGGCAGTCGAACCGGCGGTTGAACCGGTCGGACCGCCACCCGCTCATATTTCCGGTTTGAAGAGAGTAAATAACCGGGATTTGCTATTAAACCGTTTCAAACCGCGGTTGGACCGTCGCACTGTAGCAAACCGACGGTCCAACCGTTATTTAAAAAATTTCTGGTCTTGGTTTTTCCGGTTTAACGCATGAAAAACTGAAATAAAAAAAAAACATTTAAATTTCAAAACAATCACATGCAAAAGTCAAACTGTTGTCAGAACCTTGAACCAAACCCTCAAAATACTTTTATTAAAAAAACACTTTCTTTTTACTTTGTTTTGGCTACAGATACAATGATAATGCCGTGACTGCCGTCGCCTTCTTCCTTCAAATTTTCAGTTTTCACTTTTTTCTTGGTTTGCGGTTGCACTTTGCCGTTTCTTCTTTGCCATTCACGATCTCCTCCAGTCTAGTCCTCCTCTTCGTGTCCTCCATTCGAGATCTCAGAAGCAATGTCAGATCTCCTTTAAGCTTTCAGCTAAGCTTCAGCGCCTCACGTCTTCACTCTTGTCTTCAAGTCTTGATCTGCGATCTGCTCTCTGCTTGCTGCTTCATTCTTCAACTTCCGTCTTTTTAGTCTTCAACGTGAACTCTTCAATCATCGCCATCTCCATTCTTGATCTGTAGGATAAGTCATTTCTTTCAGTTTCGACTTGACCTTCACATCTGCTGCCGTCTGCTGCCATCTGCTACCATTTCCGAGCTGCCATTTGCCGTGACCAAGTAACAATCTACAGATTCCTATATTCTCTGTCTTCTATGCTTTATGTACAGATTTATGAATGCTTATAGATTCTATCAAGTTTACTACTGCTTATCATGTTTTATTATATGCTTGATTCCTTTGGTTATTGGCTTACTTTTAGAGTTTTAGTTGCTTTCTGTTATTTGTGCCACACTTGTTCCGTTGTGCTGTTATTGTTTGTAACTTTTACCTGCTTTGAATTTTCTTAATAAATGTGTTTCTTGCAATATTGCAATGGATCTCAACTCAACTCTCATGGAAATTACGTGAAGATTTTACTTTTCTCTATTTCAAGCTGTTGTGTGATAGGTCTAATCGCTAGGATAAGAAAGATACAGTGAACAAATAAAACTATGCATCATCTATCCAAGATTTGTTTAGTGATTTCCATCAATAATGGTTGAAATTAATTATTTGAAGATATATGTGGAAATTATGTGGAGCTTTACCCAATTTCATTCGAAGATATAAACTTTATTACATCGAAATATTATTTTATGGGCTAAAACAGAGTTACGACAGAACAAAGTTGAAACATTCTCCTGTGATTTTGTTCAAATCTAAGACATTAAGTGATGTCGAAGTTGCTGGTTCTCATAGTAATTGATGGGTAATATTATTTAGTAACCTTTGGTTTCTTCTCAGCTTGGTTGAATAAATAAAACTATGCATCACCTATCGAAGATTTGTTTAGTAATTTCCATCAATAATGGTTGAAATTAATTTTTCTTATTTTTTTAACTGGGAAAAGTACAAATCTTTGAGTGATCAACTGCAGCGTAGAGCCATAGATATTAGTGAAACCATTAAAAACCAAACCCAATTCAATGCCAAAGTAGAGCCCACCCAATTCATGATAAGCAGTTTCGAGTTTCCACCTTAATAATATTATAGAGTCAATGTTCTTTATAAGTGATGCCCTGTCTACAACAACAATTTCCCATTATCTTTAAACCAAAAACCATACAAAACCCAGTAACCCACCAAAAAAAAAAAAAAAAATCAATTTACTCAACAAAAACTCATCACCAAAACCAAAATTTCCTCAATTTAGCAACAAAGAAAACACTTTTACAAAGCAAAAAAACACTCTAAATTACTCTGTTTCCAGAAACTGGTTTATGTTAGAAAGAAAGAAAGAATTGTTTTTGATGGAAATGGTAATGAGAAAGAGAGAGGAAAAGTGAGAGAGAGAATGGTTGAAAAAATAATGGGATGAGTGTTGAGGTGGGGACTAATGCTTGGCTACGGTGATAATGGGTCCACAAAGAGGCAAAGATTTTGTTTAAATTGTTTTTGATTTTTGATTCCCAAAAAAAAGAAACTGTTGTAGCTTTTGCTTTCATATGTTTTTTAGTGTGCATGTTAATACTCTCCAATCTTTTTCTTTCACCAGCTTTCCTTTAGCATGCAGCCTATTCTTTCTCTTTTCTTTGTTCACACACCAATACATTCCATTACTCTTATATTATATTCACTACTACTCAACCCATTTGCAGGAGAGAATGTCATCATCTTCGTCTGCACATAACTCATCAGCCGCATCCATGTCCTCACAATCTTTTCGAGGAAAGACCGATATAGCTTGGGGACATGTTCTTGAGAGTGTTGATAAAGATGGAAAGAAAATATTATCGTGTCTTCATTGTGGCAAGGTTACTAGAGGTGGTGGTATTTTCAGAATGAAGCAACACCTAGCAGGAGTAAAAGGGGATATTGGAAAGTGTCCAAAGGTTCCATTTGATGTTAGATTCAATATGAATGAATCATTGAAAGAAATAGGAGTAAAAAATAAGGAAAAAGAAGATTTCCGGAAGCATGCAACTCCTTTTGGTGCTGTAGTACATGAATTTGAGGGTGATCAGTTAGATGAAGAAAATGAAGAGGTTTTACCATCATAAATGACCATGAATGAAGGTGGTAGTAGTGGCGGTAAAAAACAATTTACGAGCAGTAAGAGAAAGAAAACTACAAGGGTTAGTAATTATTTTGCTCCACGAACTACTTCTGGGTCTCAGCCTTCAATTAGGAGTGTTTTGGCTGGAAAAGATGCAAAGTGGAGAGCAGACATGTCTGTTGCACGATTCTTTTATGATGCTTGCATCCCGATGAATGCTTTAAATTCAATTTATTTTCAGCCTATGTTGGATCTTGTAGCCCTGCAATTGGCCCTGGGTATAAACAACCTACTTATGATGCTATGCGTGTGAATTTGTTGAGAGATGCTAAGAAGGAAGTCCAATTAATTGTTGACAATTATAAGAGGATTTGGCAAGAGGTTGGATGTACATTAATGGCTGATGGTTGGACTGATACTTGCCATAGATCATTGATCAATTTTCTTGTGTACTGTCCTAAAGGTGTTTGCTTTATAAAATCAGTGGATGCTTCAGATGTTGTAAAGGATGCCTTTACATTATTCAAGTTGTTTGAGGAAATGGCTTTATGGGTTGGACCAAACAACATTATCCATGTTGTCACGGATAATGGAGCAAATTATAAAGCTGCTGGAAGAATGTTGTCTGAGAAGTATCAGAATATTACTTGGTCACCCAGTGCAGCCCATTGCTTAAATTTAATTTTGAAAGATATATCTGAGTTGGACCACATAGTGCATCTTGCAAAACGTGCTTCTGAAGTAACCAAGTTTGTGTATAATCACACAATTTTGATAGCTTGGTTGAGGAAAAGAGAGGTAATAGCTTATAAACCTTTAACTCATGTTTTTGTCAAGTTATTAATAAACATTTTGTTTTAATTTACTAACATCTATTATGTATTGTATGTATCATTTGAACAGGGTTGGAGAGAAATCATACGACCGGGTGCAACTCGGTTTGCTACTACTTTCATTGCATTAAGAAGTCTACATGAGCATAAACATGACTTGCAAGCTATGGTGGCTGATAGGTTTTTTGTGGACTCTCGATATGCCGAGTAGTAAAGGCAAGAATGTTGTTCCCATAATTCTAGATAATGAATTTTGGGATAACATGGGTTATTCACGTTCCAAAATTGTGGCTCCTTTGATGCGTTTGTTGCGAATTGTGGACTCGGATGAGAGACTCGCAATAGGATACGACATATGATGGCATGTCTGAGCCAAAAAAGCGATCAAGAAGTTCTTTAAAAAGAGAAAGACATTGTACAAGCCTTATACCGAAATTATTAAGCAGCGGTGGGATTTGCTTTTGCGTCGCGACATTCATGCTGCTGCTTATTATTTGAATCCGGCTTTTTAGTATGACCGTGCAAGTTTCTGCAGGAAACCAGAGGTTATGCGTGGTTTCCTTGATGTTATCGATAATAAAGCAAGTGCATTCAAGTTGAACAAGACAAGAGTAGTGGACGAAAGTAGAATATATCGAGATCGCGAGGAAAGCTTTTCTCGTGAGCTTGCCTTTCAAACTTGCGTAACCACACGACACAGTACGTAATACTTATTAAATTTCTCAATTTTAAGTCCAATTTCTAAGTTATGAATTTGTTTATTTGATTATTTCATATGGTTAACACTGAACACTCTTAACTTTTAATTAGATGAATGGTGGAGGACATATGGGTATAGTACTCCACAGTTACAAGAGTTTGCAATTAAGATTCTGAGCCAAACTTCAACCTCTTCGGGATGTGAGCGAAATTGGAGTGTTTTCGAACGTATCCATACAAAAAGAAGGAATAGATTGGAGCATCAACGGTTGAATGATTTGGTTTTTATCCATTATAACTTGCGTTTGAAAAATAGGTATAAAGCATTGGCAATTTTAATATTTTTATTATCTCATATTTTTAGTGATATTTTTATTTGGCATGTCTTTCAGGATGTGTTACAAGAAAAGCAGTTGTGATCCTATTGATTATGAAAGCATTGATAGAACAGAATTTTGGATTGCTGATGATGAACAGGAGGGTGATGACTTCAATTTAGATGAATTGGAGCAAGCACTTTACGAAGAAGGATCTATTCCTGTCGGTGTTGATGGCCAACCCTATTATGATTCAGCAGGTGGTTCACAAGGTTGTTTTCTAACTTTTAACCAACTTGGTAACTATTATAATTTATATTTTATAATATCAAAAAATAATGTACATTATAAATTTTAACTTATGTTTTTAATTTTTGCTAAATTTGTAGTTGATGGTGATGATAATGATGATGACTCGGATGATGATGTGGATAATCAATTTAGGATGGGTTGACCCATTGAAGAATCTGTTTGGTTTCTCCTTTTTCCCTTCACTTACCGTGAGCTTCTATTGAATTTTTTTGTGGTTGGGTTGGTGGAATGGATTGATATTATGTAATTTTATATGTTGGTTGGTGGATTGGTAGGTATTTTGATATTTTGTAATTTTGATGGTTGGCCGTTGGTGGATTCATATTTGATAATTGATGATATTACTTTGTAATGACTTTAAGTCTTTAATGTTGTTTGAAACTTTAGAGTTTAGACTTTAGACTTGAGGATTGAATTTGTAAACTTTAACTATCAAACTTTGATGGTTTTATTATTGTTGTAGCTTAGGGTTGGTTTGATGGTTTTTAAAGTTTAAACTTTAATTAGATGGAGAAATTATTGTTGTAGAGTTGGTTTGATGGTTTTTAAAATTTTAACTTTAATTAGATGAAGAAATTATTGTTGTAGGGTTGTTTTTTATGGTTTTTAAACTTTAATTAGATAGAAAATTTGAATTTTTTAGCTTTTTTTACAATTTTTTCTTATTTCACATGTCGATATCAAGGCATGACATTATGCTTGATGTCGGCATGTCGACGCCACCGGTCCCGATCGACCGGTCGATTCCTTGCTTGAACTGTCTGACCGAAGTGGCCGCCTTATTGGTCGGCTCCCGATCCGATTTTCAGAACATTGTTTTGAAGTGGATTGTTCACATTCGTTGATCACCAACCTTTTTAACTTCGGCAATTCACAAGTATGTATTCCAAGATAAAAAGCTGTAAGTTTTGGTAAATTCCAAAGCTTCAAATAGGTAACCTGCGGAAAGGAAAAATTAACAGCAGCTTTTGCTCCTTCTTTTTCGGCAACAATCTCCTCTAAAACCTTACAATCCTTTATCTCAAGGTGTTGTATAATCTTGAGGTTATTGGCAATGGAAGATGGAAACACATATTTTATTTTTCCACATCCCTCCAAGATAAAATGTGTCAAATTCTCATACTAGCTTGCGCCAGAAGGAGGCGGCATCCCGGAAGGCTAAGCTGGGTGGGAGAGCTCATAGCCTCGTGGGGATGCAGTGAGTACGCAGGCTCTAGAGATTCGAGGCGCTGAGCCTTGGCCGTGAGCAACCGTAGCGGTCTAGTCTCTCAGGGGTGGGAGCAGTGCATCTCCATTAGGCTCGATGCGTACATTAAGGCCCTCAGGTGAACTCAGTATGCCGGAGTTCAAGGTTAAGGGACGCACCTCTTGCTTGGGATCCTGGATGAAGACATCCCGCATGCGTGAGTCATGGCAGTTGGCCTGGTTAGGTAGTCATCCTGGGGAGGGGAGGATGAGGAGCAGGCGCGACCTCGGCTAGCCGATGCCTACTGGGTAGTTGGACGATGCGGAGGCTGTGCAGTCGGCTACTGTTGCTGCTAGGTATGGACATGGCGACCGATTCTTGCCTGGAGGATGACGTGGCTCGTACCGAGGATACTTAGCGTTTTTCTTTATGTATTTTGGGGCTCGCGATGCCCTTTCGTCTGGCGTGTGTGCCATTTTTTGTACCTCATTCAGGTCAGGGCATTTGGGCTAAAGATGCTATGTATTACATTTGACCTCCGCTTTGGACTTCTAGTGTTGTCTCCTTGGATGAATGAACTATTCATTGTTTCTTTTTTTGTAGGTGCACTACGTTGTGTATGTTACTTTAGAGTGGCCCAATGGTTAAGGCATGTAGGCCTTATGTTGGGCTGGGTTGGTGCTTCGCTTGTCAATGGTGTAAGGACCATTTATTCGGTCTAGTCGACCAGTGTACATCCCCTTGGATAATCTAAGCCTTAAATTTCTTTAGTTCATTGGCTTGGGTCGGATCGGGTTACCGGGATTTCGGTGTGGATCATAAGTCGTGCTGAGTTTCGTAGACCGTGTGGGGCCAATACTAAGGTGCAACTCGCGAATCAAGTAGGGCCGATCGGAGGATGTCATTGTGAATCGAACAGGGTAGATTCGATCGGTGTAAAGTACGCTTTGCCCATCGGGGCAGGTGGGGCGCTATGCCGGTGTTCTCGTGAACTCAGTGTAGGGTCGATTCTCGCCGGTGTGCGTGATGCCCTTTATCGTGCAACGCCTCCCGATTTGCAAGGCGTTAGTACGCTTTATCTTACAGGTATGCCATCTCAAGGTAGCTCATCGTGGAATTGTCATGTGACGCTTTATCTTTAGGGTGGGGTAAAACCGATTTAAGCCGGCGTTAGTCCGTTTATGATATTAGGTCGATCAAGATGTCGTGCGAATCGGAGCAGGATCGCATTCAAAGGTGTATGTACGCTTTATCGGGCAAAATGCATTTGAAGGTGTTAGTGACGCTTTATCGGCGATGGCGATCGAAGGTTTTATTCGTGAATCGAAAGGTGGTCGATTGAAGGTGTATCGCACGCTTTATCGGGCAAGGCCGATTTGAAGGCGCTTAGTATCGCTTTATCGACATGGTCGAAGGTGCAGTCATCGTGAATCGGAGAGGATCGCTTGCAAGGTGTACGTCGCTTTGATCGCAGGTGCGATTTGAAGGCGTTAGTATGTTTATCGGCATGGTCGGGCCGCCGGGGTGTCATCGTGAATCGAGCAGGATCGATTCGAAGGTGTACGTACTTTTATCGGGCAGGGCCAATTTGAAGGCGTTAGTACGTTTATCGGCATGGCCGATCTAAAGGTGTCATCGTGAATCGAGTAGGGTCAATTCGAAAGTGTACGTACATTTATCGGGTGCAAGCATGATTTGAAGGCGTTATGATGCTTTATCGGCATGGCGAATCGGAAGCGGTGGTCGATTCAAAGGTGTATCGTACGCTTTATCGGACCGGGCGATTTGTTGCCGGCGTTAAAGAAACGCTTTATCGGCATGGCTCGATCTAAAGGTAAGACATAATTCATTGGACCAGGGCCTCAAGGCCTTTGGAGATGCCCCCTTTAAAAAATTTCTGAATAGTACTTCATTAAATTTCTGGCCATAAGGACGATTGTCTAATAGGAGGTGGATAAGCCCACTCATCCTTTTTAAAATGAAAATAAAGACAAACAAAGTTCACCTAGTAGTAGTAGCGTTTGAGGTGAATGACATTCCAACTCTTGTTGATGTCTTTGCCCTGGGTCTGGAGTTTGTAGGCGCCCTTCCCTTCCCGCTTTGCTTTGATTATCTTGTAGGGGCCTTCCTAGGTAGGACCGAGTTTGCCAGAGTTGATCTCTTTGGTGTTTTGGAATACCCTGCGGAGGACCTAGTCGCCTATCTTGAAAGTAAGGATCCTTACATTGCGGTTATAATGTCGGGCGGCCTATTGCTGGTAAACTGCATTGCGGATGCTCGCCCGTTCCCATAGCTCATCCACGATGTCTGTGGTTCTCGGTGCAGTCAGGTTGTGGATTCTTTGCTTTGATTCCTCGTCGCCTATTGGAGCTCAGGTGGGACGGAAGGCCCGATACTTCAACTAGGATGACTGCTTCGGAACCGTATGTGAGGGAGAACAAGGTTTCGTCTGTTGATGATCGAGCCAGTGGTTTCGGTATGACTGAAGACTCTGGTGGTAGTGCTCGCCCATGCGCCTTTGGCTTTCTCGCATCGCTTCTTCAATGTCTCTGAATGATGGTCTTGCTTTGACTGACTCGGCTTTGCCGTTAGGACGTGGGTTGCGGGGAGTTGAGAAGTGGTTCGCTTTGATTCCCCTTTTGTCACAATAATCCCTGAAGCCTGAGCTAATGAACTAGGATTTATTATCGGTGATGATCTCCTTGGGTATCCTGAACCTACAGATCACACTCTTCCAGATGAATGCCTTTACCTCTCGATCTCTGACTTGTGCGAAGGCTTTGGCTTGATCCACTTGGTAAAGTAGTGTGTTACGACCCAACATGAAGACTCGTTCTTAGGGGTATAGTAGGTAGCTTTCCCACGATGTCCATTCCCCACTTCATGAATGGCCAAGGTATGAGGATGGAATGGAGTCGCTCTGGTGGGAGGTGTGAGACATGGGCAAACCTCTGCCAGTTATCGTACTTCTTTACGTAAGCGGTTGAATCGGTGCATATGGTCGGCTAGTAATATCCAATGGTGATCACCCTGTAGCAAGGATCTGTGGCCTCCTATGTGGTTCCTACATTTGCCTTCATGGAGTTCGGCTAGGACACTTTGGGCTTCTTATGGGCTTACGCATTTGAGATAAGGACCTGAGAATGACTTTCTGAGGAGTTAGCCCTCATGTATGGTGAATCTGGCAGCTCGCTTTCAATTCGCATGCTTCATTCTTGTTAGCCGGGAGTTCATCATTTTCCTGGGTGCCATTGCCTTATCGTGGAGTCATCCAAGTGTCATTGTTCAATGCCCATGGCTTGCCTCGTGGGAGACTTGTTTGATGGCCTTGGCCTTCCTTCAGCTTGGTTGGCCCTTTACCCGCATGAATAAGAGAGGAATGGATGATTCGGGAGGAATAACGTGGGCGTGTTGTGCCTTGGCCTTGGTTGGCGTACGGCTAAGATGGTAGTTCTCAACTCAGGGATCGTGTATGCGGAGAACTCTTCGAATTCGGGCTTGTAGCTTTGACCATGCTCAAATAGGCCATGTCATCTTTCGAGTCGCATGCTTGATACGTGCGTTGTAGTTGATTGACTACGAGTTGGGAATCGGACTTCACTTCCAGTCTCTTGGCTCCAATTTCTCTAGCCAAGGAAAGTCCGGCTAGGAGGGCTTCATATTCGACCTCGTTTTTCATGCAATTGAACCCACACCGGATTGCTCGTTGGACGATGTCTCCCTCTGGTGTGATTAGTACTATTCCGAGTCCGCTTCCATTGACATTACTCGATCCATCTACTAGGAAAGTCCACTTTGAGGGTGGTGCGCCGTTCATGCATAGTAACTCTCTTTCAGCCTGGGTGGTGGCGCTTGGTGTGAAGTCGGCAATAAAGTTTGCTAGTGCATGGGACTTGACGGCGGTGCGGGATTGGTAGGATATGTCAAACTCACGAGCTCTACTGTCCATTGCATGATTCGGCTCCCGATAGTTTCGGTTTGTGAAGTATCTTCGAGCAGGGAAGGAGGTGATTACAACAATGGAGTGGTACTTGAAAGTATGGCTCATCTTCGGATGCGGATGGTGTAAGGGCAAGGGCCGGCTTTCTTTAGTTGATCAGACTGAGTTCATAGCGAGGAGTGACTTGCTCATGTAGAGTATCGCTGATTCGTTTGATTCTTCTTCTAACTAGCAATCTCGAGATGGTATCGCTCTAAGACCGCTAGGTAAGAGTAGAGCTGGCTCCCTGTCCATAGGTTTGGAAAGAAGCGGGGGTGTCATCAGATACCTCTTCAACTGTTGTAGGGCTTCTTCGCATGAGGGGTTCCAGTCGAACTTCTTGGATTTCTTGAGGGCATGAAAGAATAGGTGGCACTTATCAGCTGATCTGGAGATGAAACTTGGCTTAGGGAGGCCGCACTGCATAAGGCGCTTTGGACATCTCGATGCAAGTCGGGGGATGGTATGTTGAGGATCGTCACGATCTGGTCTGGGGTTCACTTCTATCCCCCTCGAGTAACCACATAGCCCAAGAATTTACTCGATGAGGACGCCGAATGAGCACTTGGTCGAACCTTCCGTCCTATGTTGTCAGGACTTCCAGGATGGCAAATGCTCGGCTAAGGTGGTCAAGGTGTTGTTCGGCAATCAGGGACTTGACGAGCATGTCATCGATGTAAACCTCCATAGTTTCTCCTAAGTAGTTGGAGAACATCTTGTTGACTAGCCGCCTTTGGTAGGTGGCCCCTCGCGTTCTTCATCCATTGACGGCATTACTTTGTAGCAGTAGGTTCCCTCTCTCGTGATAAGGCTCTTCTCTTGGTCGTCGGATACATCAAGATCTGGTTATATCCCTAGAAGGCGTCCATGAAACTAAGGAGTTAGAGTTCGCCTTGCGGTCGCATCTACCATCATGTCGATATGTGGGAGTGGGAAAGAATCCTTGGCGCATGCTTTGTTCAAGTCAGTGAAGTCATGCAGACTTTCCACTTCCCGTTCTTTTTCTTTACGACCACGACGTTTGCTAGCCATTTGGGGTAATGGACCTCTCTAATCATGCCGTTGCTTAGGAGCTTTTCAATCTCTTCATTGACGATCCGGTTTCGCTGGGTGATAATTTCCTCCTCCTCTCTTCCTTTGGTGGATGATCACGATCTACCTTAAGGGTCGGTGGACCATTGCGTCTGGATTCGATTCCACATGTCGGCGTGGGACCAGAGCGATCTTCGCCTTCGGTTTGAGAAATTCTATCAGCTTCTCTCTTGTCTCGAGTTCGAGGCGGGAACCTATGTATGTCTTTCTCTCGGGGTCGTCCGGATGTATCTGCACTTCATCCAACTCCTCAATGGTCAGGTTGGTCGAGTCGCTGACTCGAGGGGTTGGATGAGGACTGTAATTGCATGAGGAGTTTCCTTTGCTCTTGAAGGCGTTCTTGTAGCGGCTCTTTGGAAGCTTTGGGGTCGTGCCCTTGATCTCGCACCCCCACTTGGTTGGGGGCCAAACTCCCGATCGTCTGTGGAAGGTAGGTGGGGACCTCGCCCACATGTCGTAGATCCGGCTGGCCGGCCCTAAAATGACGTTGTAGGGAGATGGGCAACATACATTAGGAAGGACGGTCTGCTTTGTTCACTTGCGACGTAGAGACGGGAATGGACTATCTCCAATAGTGTATTTCTACTCCGAGCTGAACCCAACCAGTAGTGTCGGCCACCTGTTGATGTTTGCTTCTTCTAGTCCCATTGCTTTTCTTGCTTGAGAACCAGGGATGTTTGTTGACGAACCTCCATCTCTGACGCCCTTTTTCACTAGGATGTTGGCAATCTGCGGGGATACGACTAAAGCATCGTGATGAGGAGGCGGCCGGGGAGGTGGTCTGGTTCGTCATCTTCAAACTGAATTACCTGATGAGATGTGACCGCGAGATCGGATGGATGGACTGGACTTCATGGTGGTGGTGGTTAGCTCTAGCATACCGCTTGGCCGATGAGCAACTTACCCTACTGATCTCTGATCCTCCGGAGATGAGCGAATAGAAACCTCTCGGTGCAGGGTTCCCTACGGGAGGGGTGACGGTTGTTCTTTGGAGCTTTTCTTATAATAGTGTTCTTTCCCCGCGTAGTATCACGGAGATGTCCCCTTTTCAGAAGTGCGACAACCTCGAGTCGTAAGGCAATACAGTCTGCGGTGTTGTGTCCATGGTCGTTGTGGAACTCGCACCTCTTGGTTGTGTCTCTCCTTGCCTCGGGATAGAGCTTGCCGGAGCCACTTGACGGTGGATCCCAATCCTTTCATTATTGCTACGCACTGGCCCTTGGTTCGACGCTGGTTGTGCTCCCGTACCTGCTCTGGCCTGATTCGACCTTGACCTGCTTATCATTTCTCGAGGGTTCAGGCGATCATGGCGGCTTGTACTACCCATATGCGTGTTTGGAGGGTGGTGGTGCGGTGCTCTCACTCGATCCGTGCTGCTTCTGTCACTCCGCCTTCCGGTTCATATCTGTGAGTGAATTGTTCTTGGCCTTTATCTCATCCTCCTCCTACCTTATTTGGATCAAATCCGGGCGGGCGGGCTGGGTAATGTCTTCCATTGTTGCAGCATCCCAGGCTTTGTAAGTTCTTTGTATAGCTCATCGTCTCGGAGGAGACCTCTCGAAGGCATCTACTACTGCCTTAGGGCTTGGGGTTGCATGCTAGGATGGAAATCTTCTCTATTAAACCTCGCTTGACATATTCTCTCAATGGCTTGCCCCTTCTCGCACGGTATACCTCGTACAAGTCGGGTGCTGCTCGAGTTTCTTGCATGCTTTGGTGAACGCTCTCCACAAACGTGTCGGTAAGTTGAGCGAACGAATCGATGGATCCATTCGGGAGGTTCGTGTACCATTGTAGTGTTTCAATTTCCCGGATAAGCATCAAGAAACTTTTCGCATGCTGTGGGTTTCCCTAAGCTTGCTGGGGTATCTAGACGGTGAATGAATATCCGTTGCTTGTACGAGACTATGTGATCGTCCAGAATCGGTTGTGCCATCGTACATTTTCATGTTGGGGATAGTGAACTTGCGGCAAGCTCGGCTAGTGGCGATCTCGTCCCACGAAGGGTGAATCCAGCTAACAATAATGGGGCTCTCTCTTCTTCCGGTTAGGGATCGGCATTCTGGAATGCGCGATCATCATTCCACATCGGCCAATCTCTTGGCTAATACTTGTTCCATAGGAGAAGGGGACGCCCACTAGGTCATCCCGCGTGGACCGGTCGGCCTTTGCATTTATCTTTGGTACATTCCGTTGGATCATCCCTCTTGGGGTAGGGCTGACGAGTCCCTTCCGTGTGCTTCCTTGGTAGCATAAGTCTTCGGTCATTCCTTCCGGTTGGATGACTCCCATGGTAAGCTCACTCGTGTTTCGTCTACATGGATGGTCGTGGGGAGTCCTCTCGATAGTTATTCGGCCTTGGTCGGGCGGGAGCGGATGGGTCGGGTGTCGTTGGAAACTTTGGTTTTCTTTCCGCTTCATCCCGGTGAGGGATGAGCCGTAGCCGAGCCAAGTATGTGTTCGGGATGGTTAGATTCGAGGTCAAGGTCTTGACGGATGAGGGCTCGCCATCCTTGGACTCGCTTGGTCTTGATGTTTCCGGAATGAATCGGGCCAACGATTGGTGTTCTACAGTGGGCATATCTTTATGTCTATGAATTAGGGTAGAATTGTCGCATCGCAGTACGAGGTTTAAGGGGACGCTGCCTTTTGCCTTTGCAGGCCGAGGCTCGGGGCTGTACGGCATAAGCACAGGTTGCATGGGCGGAGCAGGGGTGCGGAACCCGATTGAGGGGTGTTTGGCGGGAAGGAACTCTAGGTCATAGAATTGACTCACCTTCTCCTTGAAGGATTGGTTTTCTGATCTGACGGACGCGTTTTCCGTCTAGATCGCATTGTTCTCAACTTCCAATGCAGCCACCTTGTCCAAGTTCTATTGCATGAGAGCGGTTAGAGCTTCCAGTTTGGCCTCGGGAGGTTCGGGGTTGCGTTATCGAAGTTGTCACCATGGAATGTTCCTCCACGTAGCAAGGTTCATCGTTTGAATGATTGCTAAAGACCCCACAGTGGGCGCCAAACTGTAGACATAAAAATCTACCTGTATGGAAGGGGGGTCTGATCCCGTGAGGTTGAGGCCACTAGCGATCTGCTTGTACTCGTGACACGTAGAGAAACACACGCTGTGAAGCGGACGGGAAACACGGGGTGGTGTTTGCCGAGCACTCCCGGACACGCTCAAGTCGGCAAAGAACAAAGAAAGGCTAATATAGAGAGGGCTATAGAGTAAAAGGTTACCGGAAGTCTAGTCGGGGATTATGACTACGGCGGTGAAGTGAAGCTCTCAAGTTGGAGCTTCGGGTGTGAAGGTGTAATGTCGTCTCCTTTGTGAGAGGGTGGCCCCTCGCTTATATAGTATTTGTTTGGTCTCCCAATCTTGGTAGAAGTAGGAGTCCTAGTATGACTCTGATGCAAACCCTAGAAAAATTAGGGCCATGGTAAGCTCTCTTACCAGTGTCCGAATAGGAAGGTGATTCTGATTAGGAGAGTAACCGGAGGAAAGTGATCAGGAATAGGAAGGTGATCTTGAACGGGAGATTGATCAGGAGTAGGAAAGTATTCTGAGAGGGGCCGTGGGCTCTGGATTCGCCCATAGACTTAGGAAATGGGCTGGGATTAGGAGGCTCGTGCCCACGTGGACTGGGCTGACTATATCTTGTACCGAATGGGCCTAAACCGGTTGGGTGATATCGGGATTGGGCCTCTTCTTCTTCTTGTATGTCGGGGGGGTTTTCCTATTTGGACCAAAGGACGATTTTTGGCCCTGGTGGTGTTGATTAAAGACCGTGTGGTGCTGTGAAGGAGGGGAGATAATAAATGGGTTGATGTAAATATTGATGATGATCGTTTCGAATTTATTTTAGATATTATTTACCATAACAAGAAATTTTATGCTTTGAGCTCTAGAAATACCATTAGTGTGAATCCTAAGTCTTTGAATGTTGTTGAACATGTGGCTCCATTAGGGATTCCAATGAGAGTCCATTGTTCATTCCACTTGGTAAAGTCAGCTGCTGATTTGTTTTTTATTAAAATGTTCGGTTTAGACTCGCCCTTCTCTGTGAATTCTAATGGAAGATGTGGTCGGGTTGGTTTTGATATTTTTAAACTTGATGAAAGAAAGAATGAGTTGATTGAGGTGAAAGATGGATTGAAAAATAGAGCCTTGTTTATGTGTGGGGAATGCAAATTCTTTCTTTCAGCTAGAGAGTTCTCTGTATGTAAACAGAATTGTGTTTATTTAAGTTATAGAATCCATTTAAAGGGTTCTTATGATTACCCCGGCAAGTATGCTGCGTTTTTTAATTTGGAGCATGGTACTACTGAGCGGCTTTATCTTGGCTTGTCTGAGATTTTCTGGCCTCCGCCGACTTGGCTCTTCCCTAAATGTAAGTATTTCTTTTTAGTTGTATCTTATCCTTGGGAGTTGCCAAAATTTTATTCAGAATTCTAAGAGTAATGCCTTGTTATAGTCTAATTATTGGTATGTATGTGTGCTTATTGGATCCTTACTTGTTTGCTATATTGAGGGCTCTTTAACAAGATATGTGTGCATCAGAATTGCTGATTCAAAGACATGGTATTGTATGCATATGTTAATATTTCACTGTCCAAGTGCTATTTCTCATTGTCTGATTTAAGCATAGATTCGCTTTGCTTTATTCCGTAATTGACTTCCATGTGGTGCACAATGCTTTCATGATGATCATTTCTTCTTCATTTGACCTTTAACTTCTTGTGCGTCAAAATATTCGTGGATATGGTTCATAATTCATTTATATCATGATGGATAGTTAAAGTACCCTTAGTAGGATCCTCAAGCAGGAGATTCAAGAGTTATGAGTAGTTCAGCAGTTTTTTATGCTGTGCAGTTTCGGACAGCAGTATTGAAATTATATTTTACTGCAGTGCCCTAAAAATCAGGAGTACTTGTTGATATTATTGTACAAAAATTGTGATCCATGAGTGAAATCTTTAGTTCTGAGTTCATCGTGACATTCTTATTTTTGGATAGATTCAGTTTGTCTGATTTGCCTTAAAATTTCGCTCTACCTTGCCAAGTGTTATGCAACTAACCAAGAAACAAATCACAACCAACCAAACAGAATCAAGAAAGCACACACACACAATCAACAATCAGATTTCTCTTATATATTCTTTGTAGAATATAAAAGAGAAAATCTTCGTTCGCAAACACTAAGGGTTTCTCACATCGAATTATGTATTCTTTGTACAAAGTTAGGGTTCTTGTTATTCGGTTCCGAGTCCTTGTGTAATGTGTAATCTTAAGTGGTTTTGGTGTAATCATTTGAGGAAAGAGCGTTTGTGTTCTTGTTCTAGGGATTCCAGGGGTTAGAGTATTCCTAGGGTCTGATTGCAAGTTGAATCTCGTAGGCATGTAAGCTTGGGTTTCGGCGTACCTTCGAGTCTAGGACCCCTCAAGTGATTGATTCTATTAATCGTAGTGCGGTGAACTCCCCTTTTCCGGAGTTCAACGTGTATGTAGCTTGCTCAAGATAGGGCAAGTGAACCACGGTAAAATCTGATTGTTGATTGT
>CM047748.1:27913312-28027658 GCA_026225825.1 Pistacia integerrima
TGCAATTACCCTTTGTTCTTCTGATGGTTAATTTAAACCAATTTCAATGGTTCCATATTTAAAATTTATTTCTATTATATTATAATGCAATTCATTGTATTGTCATATTTATAATATTAAAATTCAACTACAATATGATGTTTCAAATCTATTTTAAAATTTTGCAAGTGTGTTTGGAATTCAATTTGAAAACATTTCAATAGTATATTAAATAATTTTCTTTAATTATTAATTTCTTATACAATGAATTTATTAATTGGGAACCCAACTTTAATATTTCATCATCCACATTAACTATTAATTATTAATTTCTAAGGCCCGTGCTTAATTTACTATTGTTTTTTTAGTCTTCTCTTCTTTTTTTGTATTTTTTAATTATTATAAAACTAATAAAAGAAATACATGTCCAAAGTCCAACTTATAGTTAGGATGGGCCGGTTTTGGATGTTAAAGAAGATAAAATTGACATTTCATACCAAAAGGAAAGATTAAACAAGAATATTTCAAAAATAGAAGATAAAACTAGAAAAACTTAAAAAAAAAGCTAAACTTTTGGGTTTGGCCTATGACTAAACTTTTGTTTTAAGTATATAATTAAAAAGCTAATTGGATTTTGTTTTTTGATGGATATGTAGATTAATCACGATTTGGAGGCACTTGAATTAAGGAATGGTGGGGAAAGGGATTGTATGGCAAAGTCAATTTAAAGCTCTTACGATCAAAGGTGATGAATTAGCAAATAATCCACTTCGATTCCTTCAAAGATTTGAAAACATGAAAGAGCTCAAACTATCTAGATGTGGTCAATACAAAGAGCTATTCTTTCCAAATCTTCCAAATCTTGAAGTTCTAGATGTACAAGATTGTAGCAAATTGATGAATCTGGCGTTATCCTCAGCTTCTTTTCATACTCTTAAAGTTTTGAAAGTCGACAATTGTCATGAGTTGATGAAGTTAATAACACCTTCAACAACTAGAAGCTTTATCTTGAAGATGTGGAAAAATAAAATATGTGTTTCCATCTTCCATTGCCAAAAGCCTCCAGACTCTACAACGCCTTGAGATAATGGATTGTGAGGTTTTAGAGGAGATTGTTGCGGAAGAAGAAGGAGCAAAAACTATTGTTAATTTCGCCTTTCCGCAGGTCACCTATTTGCAGCTTGAGAAATTGCCAAATCTTACAGCTTTCTATCATGGAATACATACTTGTGAATTGCCGATGTTAGAAAGGTTGGTGATCAAAGAATGTGAAAAATTCACTTCAAAATATCTAAGCTTCCAAGAAAATTCACATATGCCAGAGCCAAAATCCTTTTACTTGGAGCATAAGGTACGAGTCTCTTGTTTACTTCTTTATTTAAAAAGAAAAAAACCTTGGTTTATATATATTACATAAATTAGAACTTAATAATGTGATTTTTAACATTTTAAAATAAAAAAAATTTAGAAAAAAAGAAATAAAAATTAATGGTTAGTTGAATTTGGACAATTTTGTTACTAGAGTCTTGTCAATTAAACTCATTAAAGTACTATGTTTAAATCATCCAATATAATTCTATAAATTATCAAAAGTATACTAGAAATTATCAATATGATTTTATTTTTCGGATATTATCAATTGGAGATTTGGAGGACAACCTTTTGTTATTAATATTTTAAGTTTGTATTGGAGAAGATAGATATTATCAACTGATACTTCCCAAAAACCAAAGTCATTCTACTCACAATCTGCAGCTGTCAAATCCCTCCTCTCACAACATGGCTGGCCTTGCAAGTGGTGCGCTACTGGCCAAGGCCCCTCTGCTTAATTTACTTTTAAAAAAAAAAAAAAAAAAGATTATTATAAAGATAATAATTTTTTAATTATATAAAAATTTACTTTTCAGCTAAAAATATTTTAAAGTTGTATAAAATTATGCCCTACAAAATGTTAAATCTAACTATCTCTAATAACATTTTGGAACATGTTTTCTTTTTCTTATAGTTTCGTAAAACATTATTTTTAGAAATGTGTCTAACAGGTGATCCTTCTTATGATTGGAATCATTATACAAAACATTTGCAACCTGAAGTTGAAAGCCTAGGACATTATTTAACATGATGAGCAAAAAATCAGTTCAAAAATGACAAAAATAAGTTAGTTACCATTAAATTTAAGAGAGAGAAAATTAATAAGACATAAATACCCATGTAATAATAGGGAGAATGACAAAAATGGACACCACAGGCCAAAAAAAAGACAAGTTTGGTTTCAAATATGTTTAGTTTTTATAGGATAGTAGTGTCTTTTATGAAATTAATTTGACTAGTAAAGTAAACAATCATATGCAATTACCATGTGTCCTTCTCACAGTTAACTTAAACCAATTTATGGTTCCATATTTCAAATTTAATTTCCATAATATTATAATGCAATTTATTAGTATTATCGTATTTATAATATTAAAATACAATTACAATATGATGTTTCAAAGCTATTTTAAAATTTTGTAAGTGTGTTTGGAATTCAATTTGAAAACCATCTCAATAGTATATTAAATAATTTTCTTTAATTACTAATTTCTCATACAATAATTTGTTAACTGGGAACCCAACTTTAATATTTTATCATCAACTTTGATTATTAAATTATTAATTGCCAAGGCCCGTGCCTAATTTACAAATGTTGTTTTTCCTTTTTTTTTTGGTATTTTTTTAATTATTATAAAACTAATAAAAAAATAAATGTCCAAAGTCCAACATATAGTTAGGATGGGTCGGTTTTGGATGTTAAAGAGGATAAAATTGACATTTCATACCAAAGGAAAGATTAAACAAAAATATTTCAAAAATAGAAGATAAAACTCGCTAGAAAAACTTAAAAAAAATAGAAAATTAAAACGAAAAAAGAAAAATTAGAAAATACTGTAAAAAGTAAAAAAATATTTATAAAATCTGAAACTTATATATTTAAAGTTGTAACCATTAAATACTAAATTTGAAAATTCAAATAATAGAAATTTAGAAAAAAAAAAAAACCTTTAAGAAATTTATATTTAATTTAATTTCTATAACTATTTTAAAAAATAAAATAAAGTTATAAATTATTCTCAGCATATTTGTTCGTATTCTTAAATTAGTCAGGCTGCGAAAAATCTGAAGGTAACTTTGTATCTGCATAGGTCAAATGCGATAAAATTCCTAATTTAATAGACAATAGGAGGAGGTGTATATTGTGGTTTTTGGTTTCGGGGGGTGTAGTTGGTAAAATCACATAAATGAAACATTTGTTCACAAATTAAAATTTAAAATATAATTTACTAGTTTTAAAATAGATAGTAGTTGATTTGTCAAAATTTGATTGGGTTTAGCCTATGACTTTTGAGCCAATAACTAAACTTTGTTTTTTAAGTATATAATTAAAAAGCTAATTAGGATTTTGTTTTTGATGGATATGTAGATTAATGACGATTTGGAGGTACTTGAATTAAGGAATGGTTGGAAAGAGATTATATGGCAGAGTCAATCTAAAGCTCTTATGATCAAAGGTTTTGAGCTAGTAAATATTCCACTCCGATTCCTTCAAAGATTTGAAAATCTGAAAGAGCTCGAACTACAAGACAATATGTATAATGAGCTATTCTTTCCAACTCTTCTAAATCTTGAAGTTCTAGATGTAAGTTGTTGTCATAGATTGATGAGTCTAATGCCATCCTCAACTCCTTTCCAGAATCTTAGAGTTATGAGAGTTTACTGCTGTAATAGGTTGATGAAGTTAATAACACCTTTAATGGCTAGAAGCTTGTGCAATGAGATAATAGGTTGATGAAGTTAATAACACCTTTAATGGCTAGAAGCTTAGTGCAACTGAGAGAAATGAGCGTAAAGAATTGTGAAATGCTGATTGACATAGTACAAAATGAGGGAGATGCAACAACGAGTACTGAAATTGTTTTTAACAATTTGAAGACGTTGTCACTTGAAAACTTAGAAAGTCTCACATGCTTTTGCTCTGGGAATTATTTTTTCAATTTCCCATTTTTGGAAGAGTTAAATATAAGAAAATGCCCTAGTATGAAGACTTTCTTTCGAGGAATCGTAAGCACACCAAAATTATACAAAGTCAGAAAGGACAAATTTGAGTGGAAGGTGAAGGATTTAGAGATAGAGAAGAGTGAGCTTAATACATTCATACAACAAGCACACAAAGAAAAGGTATATGTATTCATTTAATTAGTTTAAATATTTATTTTGTAATAATATTAAAAGTGAGTTCATACTCCCACCTCTTGTTCCTTTCAACACTTCTTATGATCTTTTGGTCTTTCTAGGTGTCTTTTGCTGGCGTAGTACATAACCTTCCTGAAGTCTTTGTGCAAACCCTAAATCAAGGATCTTATGTCATGAGCATGGACTTCCATCCACAACAGCACACTATTCTTCTAGGTAAAAAATTAGAAAAAACCACTTGTTTAATGTCCTGTTCACTGAAAAATTTATAAAACTTTTTCTAGAGATTATTTATATTGATTGAAATTTCTGTTCTTCGGTCAATAGTGGGGACAAATATTGGTGACATTAGCCTTTGGAAGGTGGGATCCCGAGAAAGGCTGGCACATAGAACTTTCGAGGTTTGGGATATATCAGCTACTTCAATGCCATTGCAGGTATTCACCATCTTAACTTCCTAAGAGTACAATGCATAAAATCTTCATCCTTTATCAATTTGATATTGGCAATGAATTTAATAACAATGGGTAGTAACTCATATGTATTCACCTAATACTTATGAAAGTTGGATTCAATGTACTTTCTGGCTTGACTGGCAAACACTTTCATATTAATCATGGGCAACAATTTAGGAATATAAACATGGACTGATATTTCTCTTCTTTAATTAACTTGTACTACGAGAAGGCTTTGTTGAATGATGCTGCAATATCAGTGAATCGGTGTGTTTGGGGGCCAGATGGACTTATGCTTGGTATGTATATGCATTCTTTGCTTGTAAATATGAATTATTCCTAGTTCATTATATTTATTTTTTCTCTTAATCAAATTGTGATTTGTCTAGGTGTTGCATTTTCCAAACATATAGTTCAGATATATACTTACAATGCAACTGAAGAACTAAGACAGCACTTACAGGTAAATTTTGTATCATAAAAATTAGTTCTTCCTTAAAAATGGCTAGGTACAGTTTATTGACCACTTGTCTCCTTTTAGATTGATGCCCATGTTGGTGGAGTTAATGACATTGCGTTTGCTCATCCCAACAAGTATATAGTTACATGTGGAGATGATAAGACAGTTAAGGTACTATCTTAAAAGGGTGTGACCTGCTTCTCTAGGGAAAACATAATTGATATATCCTCGTTGTAACTTTCTCCCTATTAAAGAGTTTGCCTTGTTGGGATATTAGAGTAATTTTCTTCTATGACAGGTATGGGATGCTGTAGCTGGACGCAGGCAGTATACATTTGAAGGCCATGATGCTCCTGTGTATTCAGTCTGCCCTCACCACAAAGAAAATATTCAGGTCAATATTTATTTAACTCATCTATGTTGTGATTGGTGATCCAAGTCAGTATCTTTTTCTATATGCTAACTAGGTGATGGGAATAAGATGGCTACCATCACTTTGAATCTCATATTATCCATCTTCATATCTTTAAATATGCAGTTTATTTTGTCTACTGCCATTGATGGAAAGATAAAAGCTTGGCTATATGATTGCTTGGGATCTAGAGTAGACTATGACGCTCCTGGACACTGGTGCACCATGATGGCTTATAGTGCAGATGGAACCAGGTAAAGCTTTGTTAATTTTAAGATGGACACAGGCTAAGATAATTTGATGATTTTTCATATTGTTTGTGCACATGATACTTTATATAATGACTCATTGAAGTTTCTGATAATATCTTGTTTTACAAAGGATGTATAGCATTTAGTTGCCAAGGATTCTTTGTTGCTGGACTTTTTAGGCACTTCTCTGCCTTTGATGTGCCATTATTTTGTAATCGTGCTTTCATCATCTAAATGGAATAAGACCTCTATATTTTTTGTTGCAGGCTCTTCTCATGCGGAACAAGTAAAGAAGGCGATTCTTATTTAGTTGAGTGGAATGAGAATGAAGGAGCTATCAAAAGGACATATCATGGTTTCAAAGAGCACTCTTTAGGCGTTGTCCAGTTTGATACAACACGAAATCGGTTCTTGGCTGCTGGGGATGAATGTCAAATTAAGTTCTGGGATATGGACAATACAAATATGTTGACGGCTGTTGATGTTGATGGTGGATTGCTGGTTTGTAGTCGTATTGTTTACTTGTACACCAATGGTTTTTAACATTAGATACGTACCATTTGTTCATTCAATTCCATTCTTTGCAGGGTTGTCCTAGACTGAGATTCAATAAGGAAGGATCTCTGCTCGCAGTTACAACGAGTGACAATGGTATCAAAATTTTAGCCAACAGTGATGGTTTTGTATATATCAACAGTCTTGTAAGTTTAGCATTTCTTATACAATGAAGTTGTTGGTGCTTACCTTGGTCCACAAACTCATACCGAGTGCCATTGCAGGGTCCTATGGACAGCAGCAGACTTGTTGACGTCAAACCATGTATTGCCGATGATGGAGACAAGGTTAAGAGCTGGAACATTCTTGATGTTTCAGATCCATCACAGACGAAAGCTCTGTGCTTACCTGATTCTATAGCACCAAGCAAGGTAGGTGGTAAAGAATTCAAGTATTTGCGTGTTATTTCAGTTAGGAAGAAATCCCTTTGCTTCTATGGTGCTGGATATTTTCTTTGTAGTTATTTACTGCCCTTTGTGTGCCTGTGCTCATATATGAGATATTTTACTATTATAAAGCTATGCAAATCATATGCAACCATATCCTTCGTTAATATACCAACCGTATATTCTAAAGAATTGGATGCATAGTGACAGGAACTCTGGAATGTTAAGTCAAATGCTTGAATGCTAGTTTAAACCTACTCGTCTGATGTGTTAACCTTTCTTTCGAATATTTCCTTTCCTTTTTTAAATATCCTGGCATGCCCCTGAGGATGATGGTATGTGGACTGCCAATTTCACATGGTAATGCCACCTCAGTTGTGAAGTTAGGGCATAATACACCCTCTCTGCATGGTAGTGCTTGTTTCATCGATTAGCAAAGTAGGAGAGGACCGACGAAATAAATATAAACTAAATGACTTTTTACAAAAAGACACAGAAGAAATGATATCAAGTTTATCACAGAAGCTTAATACCAATCAATATATAATTAGCCAAATAAAACATTATCCACAAATGGTGTGAAAGACATTGGTAATTTCCCCTCTATTTAGGCCTGGGAAAAAATATATATGTTTTTTCTATTTTGTTGCAGATGTTTATTGTTGGATTTAAGTAAATAGTAAAAAAAATTCAGGTTGTTCGGTTGATCTACACCAACTCTGGTCTAGCTCTGTTGGCCCTTACCGCCAGCGCTGTTCACAAGCTGTGGAAATGGCAGCGTAGTGAAAGGAATCCCTCGGGGAAGGTTTATTACTATCCGTCTGCAAATTTCTTTTGTTTTTATATTTTGACCTTCTAATGTCTGTTGCAAACTCGTCAGGCTACTGCATACTTAGCGCCCCAGTTGTGGCAACCTCCCAGTGGAAAACTTATGACAAATGACATAATTGACGGTAAACCAGCTGAAGAGTCTGCTGCATGCATTGCTTTATCCAAAAATGATTCTTACGTTGTGTCTGCCTCTGGTGGAAAGGTTTCCTTGTTCAACATCATGACATTCAAGGTAAGTCATTGCACCTCTCCAAATTTGAACTCTGTATTTCATAGATGTTCAACAATATTTGCTTGAGATAATGCTTTGCAATATTTTGAGATTCCACATGACCGAATAAGATGGCTTTCTGTGTCTCAGGTCATGACAATGTTTATGCCCCCACCTCCAGCAGTTACCTATTTGGCATTCTATCCTCAAGATAATAATATTATTGCCATTGGGATGGAGGATTCTACCATTCAGATATACAATGTCCAAGTTGATGAGGTGAAGTTTCTCAGTTGATTTGTCGTTTTCTTAATTTCTGAAGCTAGTTTTATGTTTAACTGGTCAAAGGATATGTTCAATTGATTTTTGCTCCATTTGTTGTTAGTGTTAATTTATAGTTGATTACGATGATATTTTGAGATTGTTAATGTAAATTTTATTCTGATTTGGCTGAATCATTACCTACACCATACAATCTGATTTATGCTTCTTAACTCTGTTCATTAGAGGGAAAGTCTTGTTGTTACCAACTTGTTTTAAGGAATTGATGGTTAGTATTATTACCACCGAAAATCATTTTTCCATTTATTTATTTTTGAAATGAAACATATCATCTTCCTGAACACATAGAGATGCAACAAAAGTACAAAAATGCAAACATGAGTCCACCACAAAAGAAAAAACCTGCTAAAAAATTGTCAAAGCTCAAGTATAGCTATCTTAATAATCTAATCAATAGCTTTCTTGATTATCTAAAGCTTATTGTGTGGCATATAATGTGGAAGCATAACTAATGTTGGATGTTGTTTGCAGGTCAAAACCAAACTTAGGGGTCACCAAAATCGAATCACAGGGCTTGCATTTTCCCAAACTTTAAATGCACTGGTGTCTTCAGGGGCTGATGCTCAGGTTAGTTCCTGATTAATATAAAATTTAATATTTTAATGTTTATGGCTATTTGTTGTTCTTATTTATGTTTAATTGGGATGCTATAATATTTTTGTCAAGAGTAAGAAACCTAGCACATTTACACCATTAAGGGTTTGCTCTACGAACTTTTGCTTATCTGGGGAGCAAATTACTTTCTTTGAAATCGAAGTCGCAATTTGCGATTGATCTTAAGTCATTTAGGGTAATTAATGTCTGCATATAATGAGCCTTTTCTTTGGTAAAATTTCAAACCATAGTTGAATTACCATGTAAATATAGTCTTCTTGGATGTTACCTTCTCAGCAATGGGTGTTGAGAAGTGCCCAAGTATAAGCTGTTCACGTTTGAATAGGTGCAGTTGAAGAATCAAATTGTTTTGACGGGATCTCTAATGTGAGGATCTTTCCATGAAAATGCTCTTTTAGAATTATTTTTGAACATCAATCTGGTTATCTTGGGTAGTGTCATAGCTTAAATACCATTATCGTGCTCTTATCTATAAGCTGAAGCTTTTGATATGGCTTTTAGATCACGTGGTTATTTAACATGATATCATGCCAAGTGAGCCAAGTAATTTGAGTTCAAATCCGTTAGCTGTAATTTTAATTCAAAAAAAGTTGTGGGTAGGACAAAAATATATAAGTTATTTAGGATTTACAAGTGAAACCAAGAAAGGAAAATATTCTATTTCCAGCGTTGCTAATCACTTACTACACTGAAAAGAATAGTCAATTATACATGAGGAAAGACTCTAATTTACTACAAGTTTCAAACATGGCTTGCCCTGAGTCACTTCTAAATGCTATTGAATTTCAATCAAGGTCCCAAAAATCAAGTTGAAGCTTTTTCTTTTTTGTTTTTGATTTCCGTTACTTAATAATTTATTTGATGCAGCTATGCATGTGGAGTATTGATAAATGGGAGAAGCTGAAATCAAGGTGCATACACGAACCAGCTGGTCGTCAATCCCCTTTGGTTGGAGAAACTAAAGTCCAGTTTCATAATGATCAAACACATCTGTTGGTGGTTCATGATAGCCAAATTTCCATTTATGACAGCAAGCTAGAATGTTCACGTTCAGTAAGTTTTGCTTCCATGTCATCATGTTTTTTTTTTTTCCTCCATTTCTCTCTCTCTCTCTCTCTCTCTCTCTCTCTAAATAAACTTACTGACCATGATCTCATTTCTATTAGTGTGGAAACGTAGCGTCACAATAATTAAGGTCAAGTAGACCCTAAATCACATATTGTTGTTCGCAAAAAAGATTTAGTTATGTAGCTTATTATCATCATTGTTCTCTTTCCACCTTGGTTCGCTAGAGTAAAATTTACTACTTCAATGCTTTTTTATGGATAGCATGTTAGAAGCCTTGGCCTAGTGTTTGGCTTATCGCTCTGAGCTCTTCCTTGGAAGATTTATTGATGGTGCTGCATATATGTTCAGCAAATCTTACTATTTCTTTTACATTTCCATGTAAATGGAGAATTAATAAGATGTTTTAATGTACGAGGTTAAACCAGTCAATGTGAAATTTCATGAATACTGGCTCATTAGTACATGTTGTATCTGTATAATTTATTTTAACGTGTTATTTTTCAATCTCTCTTATAATGGTCCTTATGCTATGATTTTGTAACTTGTAGTGGTCTCCAAAAGATACACTCCCTGCTCCCATTTCAAGTGCAATATATTCATGTGATGGTTTACTGGTGTATGTCGGTTTTTATGACGGTGCTGTGGGAGTTTTTGATGCGGATAATTTAAGGCTCAGATGTAGAATAGCAGCTTCTGCTTACATACCTTACTTCTCTGTCAAGTAAGTAGACCTTTTATTTGGCGAGTTCTGAACATTCAACCAGTTCAGATGTTTCAAGGCATTTGTTGTATATTTCATTGTATCAAAATGTTGAAGCCCATAAAATCCATCACTCATTGACATATATATTCTGCAGCAGCAACACTACCACCTATCCTTTTGTCATAGCAGCTCATCCATCTGAGCCTAATCAGATCGCTCTTGGCATGAGTGACGGAGCAGTGCATGTAGTCGAGCCTTCTGATGCAGAGCTGAAGTGAGGTTGGCACACCCTCCCAAGACAATGGCTCCCTCCCTTCTAATTCGTCAAATCCTTCTTTGAGTGGTCAACCATCCGAGCACCCCACCAGGTAACTGCCGCGGCATATAGATGAGAAGGTTAGTCCACAAGTAGTATAGACACAATGAGCTGCACATTTTTTTCTTCTTTTTAAACATCAGCCTTTTCACTTTTTTGGCTCTAATCACTTCCTCTAAATCATGGCCTGGTATATCTGTTGTAAACCGTTTTTCTCGTCGGCTGTTTTGCTACGTGATATTCTAGAGAGGAACATTTTATCAGAAACTGAGAACACACCCTACCACAAGCTGATTTGATGACATTTAGAAGGTTTTCCTATATGATGATGTATACATTAATGGTTTTTGGAATGAAAATTGTCATTGTTGTCATGTCTCTGTTTATATAGTAAAAAACCAGCCTTTTGTTTTATTTATTTTGGGCTGTTCCACTATAAAGATGTTTAATTTATGCTTGCACTTCTCCCCTTCCCAATAGGCTTTATGTTTTTGTACAGTAAAAATTCTATTCAAGTTTTTCATATTTGTTATGGTGCATTGATTTATTTCTTATTCCTCGGAAGCTTAGTTTTATTTGATTTTTTTCAAATTTAAGATCCAGATTCCTGATGTCACATTACTAAATTACCCTTGTGGATAATCAAATTCCATGTGAATAAAATGATTTTTATTTTCCTGGAAATAGAAATGATAATAAAATTGAAGAAAATGGTTATGGTTTGTGATAAAAAAAAGTGAAATCTTATCCCTTTGGTAGAATTTCATTCTCATTAAGAGTCTATATATGGAAAGGTTAGTTTTACCGTCCTTCATAAATGTAAAAGTATCAAACATTGTAATGTCCTCTGTTGATATAACAAGGTTGACAAAAATTTGTGAAATTATAAAAAATTGTTATAATTATTCTACTTGATCTTCTTCATAAAATTCAAAATGATTTAAACGGCATAATTAGTAGATGAAGAGTCTTTGGAATTGATTTTAAAGGAATGTAAAACTAAAAAATTGTTCCTCTTTTTCATCAGTTTTAACATCTAGTGTTAAGGACCATCGAAAATACTAAAGGTTGTGCTCTTTTAAACCCGCTGGAAGGATTGATTCAGTCTCTTAAGAAAGATAGTTCTATTTCTTTATTTTTACACGAAGATTTGCGTTATTGGGAAATTCTTTAATAAGAATGAATTCTGATATGATTTCATAATCAAACTTACAAATCAATCACTATGAATTGATTGTACAGTACACATCTGAAAAGACAATCTTGGTCCCTCTCAGCTTATGAATTTGGTCTAATTGAGATTTTCTATTAGCACTAAATTGAATACTTTTAAGTAAGATTAATTGAGTCTAGTCCTCCCTTTTCTATGTCCCGTCGACATAATATTTAATTTATATAATGATAATATATGATCAAATTAATCAATGAAATTAAAGGTAGTGGGAAGATTTTATTTAGGTTAAAAGATCTATATATATTTGTTCTTTTTATTTTTCTCAAATTGAAAAATCAAACGAAGTGAAAAAGGATTGTCATAAGTATTTTCAACATTAGACAATTACTTAAAAGAGTCTTTGCAGTTGATTTTAAAGTAATATTTTTCAACAAGAGCAAATGGTTGTAATTGATAGAATAAATTTTGAGTTAAAATTAATTGACCTAATCTGTTACTTTCGATTACATCTCTATTTATTGCTCTGCCCTCATTGAATTTTCACCACAAATTCCATGGATAATAATCTTGGGCCAATCTCAAGATTATTAATAAGGTCAATGGTCAATTCTACCACATCAAACTTTGTTTTATTTTTAATAAATATTTGGGCCGCTCTGACTCCAGCTGGAAAGCTTCTTTTTACTTTAACTTGACCTTTTATTGATGCTCATCTAATTGGTATATATGTGCCATTAATAAATTATTCCCACTAGAGTAAAGATACCCAAAAAAAAAAAAAAAAGGAATCAAATAATAAAATAATAAAGACTGAAGTATGCGTGAGTTTTATAGTTAGGCATATGCTTTGTTTTTGGTATTGTTGCTTTTTAAAAGTTGTGTTTTGGTTTGGGTGTCCACAAGTAACTTCATATTCTTTGTCTTTATACTCCATCAAGAAACGCTTGGTTTGGTGTCCAAGTAACTTCATATTCTGATTGTCTTTATTTTCTTCTGTTTTTTTTCCCTTTTCCTTATTTATTTAAAAAAAAAAATTATTTCAGCATTTTCCATTACTCTTGTTCTGTTATTTGAGTTATAACTTGTAAATTAATAAAGAATCGAATCGTCCATTGAAGTATGCTTGAGTTTATATGCTTTATGCATAGATCCTAACTTTGTTTTTGGGTAAGTATTTTCAACAATAACTTAAAAGAGTCTTTGCAATTGATTTTAAAGTGAGATTTTCCAACAAGAGTAAATGGTTGTAATTGAAAGAATAAATTTTGAGTTAAAATTACTTTTCCAAGTCTATTACTTTCATTAATCGATCTACTTATTTCTCTACCCTCGTTGAATTTTCACCACAAATTCCATGGATGATGATAATCTTGGGCCAACCTCAAGACTATTAATCAGGTCAATGGTCAATTTTACTGCATCAAACTTTGTTTTACTTTAATATATAAGGATAGTCTCGGGTAATTTTTTTAAGTTCAAGGGTATTTATGTCCTAAAAATTTAGCATATAAGGATAAAATAATCCATTAAAATTTTTGTAAATTGTTTTAAAAAAAAAGGGCATTATTGTTCAAAAATTTTAATAGTTAAAGGTAAAATTATAACAAAATTAAGATTATTAAATAATCTTAAAATACTTAAGAAAATAAAAGTATTCAGATTACTACTTATATAACTAACAGTAATTACTATTAATTTTTTAAAAATTACTGAAATCTTATATTACTTTGATAATGGAAATAACCTCTGACCAAACAACCCCTCGTAATATTTGATTTGTTTTGTAAGGATCTTACATCATAAGGCTTACTTCCATAAGGAGGCCACTCTGCTCCAGCCTCCAGCTGGAAAGCTAGTGCTTTTTTCATTATTCTTTTTCTTGATCCTCCATCTTTATACTTTAAGTCTTTAACTTTATTTTTTATTGATGCTCAAATAATTAGAATATATTTACCACTAAATTATTCGCAGTAGAGTAAAGATACCAGAAAAAAAATTAAAAACTAAAGTAAGGAATCGAATAATAAAATAATAAAGAATCGAATCTTTCATTAAAATATGCGTGAGTTTATATTTAGGCGTATGCTTTGTTTTAGTTATTGTTTGATTGTCATCATCCTTATTTTTGTTCTGATTTTTAAAGCAATCTCTTCATCCCTCTCCTCGCCACTTTCACTTAACCACTCAAAAATACTTCCAACTCTGAAACCTCTCTCACCCCTTCAGAGACCACTAAAAATCCTGTTACTCTGAAACCAGATCGCTTGATTTTTCACTCCTCTCCCGTTCCTTTATTTCTTGTTTATTGTTTCAAAAAAAAAAAAAGAATCCTTTCCAATTTTCTTATTTTTCGTTTAGGAAAAAGAACAAAAAGATCTTTATTTTCTTCAGTTTGCAGTTGCCCTGTTACTTTTTCTGTTTTATTTTCTTCTATTTTTTCCCCTTTTCCTTATTTAAAAAAAAAAAAAATTATTTCATCATTTTCAGTGTTTGTCCTCACTCCTCTTCCTTTGTTTGAGTTTGCATCATTGTTGTCTTGCTGTTATTTCTGAATTTTCTTACCTTTTTTTTTTTTTTTTTTGTGTGTTTTTCAAATTTGAAAGTTTGCACCCTACTTGTCCTGTTTTTAAGTCTGTTTAATATCTTTTACTTTCTTTCTTTGTTTTTTCTTTTTTTTTTTTTTTTTTAAAGTGTTGAAAATGGTGGAAACTATCTTAAGTGCTGTTGTGGAGGTTGTCAAGTGCTTGGCTGCTCCGATGGGGCGTCAATTTATGTACTTGTACAAATACAACACCAACTTTAGCAATCTCCAAAAAGATGTTGAGGGGATGAAGCTTGCAAAAGACAAAGTTCAGCGTAAGGTTGATGCTGCTGAAAGAAATCTGCAAAAGATTGAAGAGACCGTGGAGAAGTGGCAGAAGGATGTGGATTCCATAATTGATGAAGCAGAGAAGTTGATTCAAGCAAAAGAAAACAACCCGCGATGTTTCAAGGGATTGTGCCCCAACTGGATCACCCGCTACAAGCATAGCAAGAAAGCATTAAAGTTAAAGGAGAATGATATCAGTCAACTCCTAGGTAAGGAATTCAATGAAGTTGCCCATCCTACTATTCCTCAGGAGATATGGCTTAGATCTACCAAAGATTATGTGGCTTTGGAATCAAGAACTTACACTAAGAAGAATGTTTGGGAAGCATTGAACGATGAGAGTATCTACATGATCGGTGTTTATGGGATGGGAGGTCTCGGCAAGACCACGCTTGTGCAGAAAGTTGGTAAGAAAGCCATGGAAGAACAGCTCTTTGATGACGTAGTTTTCATAGAAGTAACAGAAACTCCAAATATAGAGACTATTCAACTAAAAATTGCTGAAAAATTAGTTCTCAAATTGGATAAGGAGAGTACTGCAGCAGCTAAGGCAGATAACTTATATGCAAGATTGAAGATGCATAAGAAGGATGAGAGGAATAAGAAGGATATGAGGCCTGTGAAGATTCTTTTGATTCTAGATAATATCTGGAAAGATCTTGATTTAGCGATTGTGGGAATTCCTTCCAAAGATGATCGTGGTGGATGTAAACTACTGCTCACAACCAGAGTCCATGATGTGTTGGATAGGATGGGTTCTATCAATAATTTTAAGATGGTTATTTTAAATGAAGGGGAAGCTTGGAGCCTATTCCAGAAGATGGCAGGTAATTTAAGTTATAGAATTTTCACTTTTTTTCATATATTATAATTTTATTGATTTTCGTAATTTCTTTTTACTCGTACTATAGTCTTGGCCCTTCTACAAAATCTGCGTTATGGTTTCATGTGAATAAATAGAAAACTTAGACTCTTAAGTAACGTTTAGACTAAAGGTTCAAACAAGTAACATTTTAAACTCGATTACTCATTACTCGATTGATATCAGTTGCCAGTTACCTGTTGCCAACCTAACTAGCCTCCAAATATTTACAAAACGGTTAGGGCCTATAAAGGTTCTAGGATCGAATGAAAAGAGAAGCAGCAAGTTGCAAAACTTTCTAGAGAAACAAACAGAAAATGCAGAAAAAGTATCTAAGGAAACAAACAAGAACTTTGAGAGAAACTTTGGACACTTCCAGAACTGATTTCTTTTGTTAATTTTCCAACTTAGCTTACAAATGGTTCTTGAAACGTTTTTATACAAGTAAGAATCCACGCTGGCAATCCGTGTGACTCTTACAAATTTTGCAAAGAAACACAAAATGGTAGCTTCTCAACCGTTGATCAATTTTCCAGATTTTATAAAACTTAGATTGAAGTACCGTAGCTTAAGTGAAGTACTGTAGCTTTTGCAAAGAAACATTAATCACTCAAGTAACTCACATTAACCATAGTTTCTGCCCATCTCAAGTAACTCTGCCCTCAATTAACCATAGTCTCAACATCCTCCCTCAAGCTAAGTAGTAAGAATTTGCTGCAAAAGCTTGCACACCGGAGTTGCATCTCAATTAACCGTAGTCTCAACGGGGCCATTAGACTATAATAACTTAAATTATTAACTTAATTTAAAATACTAATTAGTAACCATTCATAAATCATAATCCAACCTTTTAAAAGGTGATTGATAAGCAAAATAACTACTTATAACCACCTATTCACAATCATTAGATTCAATCAAATAAAAGATTGAAAATTTGTTTATCGTTTTAAGTAAAAAAAATTAAGTTGATATAGCCCGGCGATATGATTTTACCGATACTTCAGCAAAATTTGTTACACCTTGCATCTTCTTAATTTTCTGCTTCAACATCTTCAATCTGTCTATTTTGAATTTCTTTTTGAAAATAGATTTGTTTTCCTTAAAGAAACATGCACTTCCTTTTAAGATGAAGAAGATGAAAATTAAAATAGATTCATGAGGCTAAGAACCCTTCTTTAAATAAATTCTTAATATATATATATATTAGTTTTATTATTCTCTATTTCTGTCTGTCACTAAAAGGAACTGTTTTACTGCTTCGATGCCGTTAGTTTCAGCCTATATTCACAATAATGAGAATTGACTTGGCAGTTTCATTTTACATTTTCTCTGTTTTTTGTCACCCCGCTTGCTAATATTCTTGCCCCAATATCTTTTCTCATTTCTCTTCAGGTTTTTTTTTTCTTTTCTATAAAAAAAACCTGTTTCAAAAGGGTTAATCCTCTTGGTGAGAGTAAGACAAATGTATTTCTATAACTTCAGAGATAAACAGTGGAAAGAAAAATAACAATGAGGAATATTATAAGACATTAATTTACTTAGATATTTAAAAAACAGAAAAGTTGATGGTTTTACTTATAAAAAGTCCAATAAGATAAATATAATCCTAGCTTCCTATGCAGGTGATGTAATTCAAACACGTGGATTGAATTCTTTGCCGAAAGATGTATGCAAGGAATGTGGTGGTTTGCCTATTGTCATTTGTGCTATAGCAAAAGCATTAAGGAGCAAGAGTCGTCCATTTGATTGGGAAGTTGCCTTGAGAGAATTGAGAGAACCTTCACCAACAAAGTTCGAGGGATTACTAGAAAAGGAATACCAGAAGCTTGCCTTGAGTTACAACTATTTAAAAAATGACGAATTGAAGAAAACTTTTTTGATTTCTAGTCTAATGAATAATGATACATCCATTTCAGACTTGTTCAAACATGTCGTGAATGTGGATGTAATTGAAGGAAATAACCTCACAATGGAAGGAGCTCGAAATAGACTAGAAAAAGTAGTTCGTGAACTCAAAGATTCGTGTTTGTTACTTGAAGGTTCAAGAAGCAAACAATTCTCTATGCATGATTCTGTTCGTGCGGTTGCCATAACGATTGCATATATAGACCACCATGTTTTTACAATGAAAAATGACATTGAGAAGGAATGGAAGGATAAAGACAAGCTCTGAAAATGCACAAAAATCTCCTTACATGATAGTAACATTATTAGTAAGCTTCGGCCTAAAGATTTGGATTGTCCAAATCTTGAATTTATCTATATGATCAATTCGCCAATCTCTTTGTTTGAAATCCCTGAGGATTTTTTCATGGTGATGCCAAAGCTCAAAGTCTTAAATTTAAGTAATATGGAGGAGCGATTGTTATTGCCGTCGTCACTTGAACTTTTGACAAACCTTCAAACATTGTGTTTGGATTATAGTGAAATTGAAGATGTTGCTATCATTGGAAAGCTAAGGAAACTAAAAGTCCTTAGTTTGCAAGGTTCTAATATTAAGGAGTTGCCTACAGAAATGGGTCAATTGAGTCAGCTAAGGTTATTGGATTTAAGCAATTGTGGGCAATTAGAATTTATCGTGCCGAATGTGATATCAAGACTATCCCAACTAGAAGAATTGTATATAAAGGGATGTTGTATTCAGTGGGAGGTTGAAGTACTCAAGGAGTTGAAGCACCTGTCTCAACTGACCAGTTTAGAAATATATATTAAAGATAACAAGATGTTGCCTAAAGACTTCTTGTCCAAAGAGCTTAAAAGGTACCAAATATCAATAGGTGTTTGGTCATTCCAATATAACATAATGGACAATGAATGGTTGAACTCTTACGAATTTTCAAGAATGTTGGAATTTAAATATGATTCTACCATCTCTTTAGAAGAATTGCAAATTTTCAAGAATGTTGAATTCTTACGGTTGGCCGAATTTTCGGATGATGATAACAATCTCACGCCACTTTTTAATGAAAAGGTTTGATTATGTTAACCTCTTGCACTTGTCTATCATCTATTATTATTTTTTTCTTATGTTTATTCTCATTTGGTAACACATAGTTGTGATATTGAATTATATGTTCTTCTCTTTTTGCATTCTTTTCTAGTGATTTAAATTTTCTGTTAAATTTCATTACTAAGTACTTCTCTTCAATAATTATGCTTTGTAATTTCTTTCAAATTGATATCATAAATCCATGCTTGATTTCATAATGAAAATTATTAGAGAGACAAAAGACACATTGTTAATACTAATGGCATGTCAACTATAAATCAATAATAATCAATTATTTTTATTTTTATTTTTATTTTTTCATGAGTAAATATTGAAACATCAATTATCTTTGACTTCAGGTTATTTTCTCCAATTTGATAGCCTTGGAACTAAAAGATATTTTTTCTAGAAAGATTTGGGACAGCCAATCTCAAACATGCATGTCTTCCTTGACACGCTTGACCTTGAATTATTGTGAAAACATAAAATATGTGTTTCCGTTTTGCATAGCCAAAAGCTTCCAGGCTCTACAACACCTTGAGATAAGTCGTTGCGAGGTTTTAGAGGAGATTGTTGCAGAAGAAGGAGCAAAAGAAGTTTTCAATTTTGCCTTTTCGCAATTAACCTTTTTGAAGCTTGAAAATTTACCAAAACTTACAGGTTTTTGTCATGGAATAGATACTTGGGAATTGCCGAAGTTAAAAAGGTTGGTGGTGACGAATTGTGAAAAATTCACTTCAAAGTATCCAGGCTTCCATGAAAATTTACTCCATATTTCAGAGCCAAAATCCCTCTGGTTGGACAATAAGGTACGAGTCTCTTTGTTACTTCTTGATTGAAAAGAAAAGAAAAAGTCTTTAATATTTTATATAAATTAGAACCTAATAATGTGATTCTTAATGTCTTTTTTTTTTAATAACAAAAATTTAGAAAAATAATTGTAGAAACCATCAAATGTTTACTGGAAATCATCAATATAATTTTATATTGGGTTATATCAATTGGAGGACAACCTTCCGTGAAACTATAAGAAAAAAGAAACAAGTTTTAAAATATTAAAAATGGACATCTTTTTTCTATACACGCCAAAAAAATAAAAAATAAAATAAGGTTTTAACACATGTTTAGTTTTCATAGGATGTTAGTGTCTTTTATGAAATTAATTTGACTAATAAATTAAAGAATTATAATTACCATTTAACCTTCTCAGTTAATTTAAACCAATTTCAATGTTTCCATATTTACAAAAAATTAATTTCTAAAATATTATAATGCAATTCATTGTATTATCATATTTATAATATTAAACCCACAGTATGATGTTTCAAAACTATTTTTAAATTTTCTTAAGAGATATATTAAAATATTGTGTTTGAGTGGCAAATTTGCTGTCATAAATATATTTTTTTCACTGAAAATTACGTTAATTATTAAAAGTGTTGTTTGGAATTCAATTTCAAAACATCTCAACTGTATATAAGATAATTTTCTTTAATTATTAATTTCTTATACAATAATTTATTAATTGGGAACCCAACTTTAATATTTTATCATCATCATTAATTATTAATTGCCGGTGCGTAATTTACTTTGTTTTTTTCGTTTTCTCTTCTTTTTTTTTTTTGTATTTTTTTTAATTATTGTAAAACTAATAATTTTTTTGAATTATTAGTATTTAAATGAAAATTTACTTATCAACTAAAAATATTTTAAAGAGATATAAAATTATAAAAAAATATACACATATCAACACTATTTTTACTCGTACGAAATGTTATATCTAGCCATCTCCTGATAACATTTTATCCATTTTTTAAAACCATTAGAAACTTGTGTCTTTTTTCTTATAGTTTCATAAAACATTCATTTTATTTTGACTAGAAATATGTCTAAGTGAATCTTCTTACTATTGGAAACATTATAAAAAACATTTGCAACTTGAAACCCAACCAAACTAACATGATCTGGTAGCGGACAAATTTGAAACAAATTGTATTAGGATAAATGTCAAAAATAGTTTTTGAATTTTAAATTTAAAATAAAAATAAAATGTAATTTGAAAATTCAAATAATAGAAATTTAGAAGAAAAAAAAACTTTTTAAGAAATTCATATTAATTTAATTTCTATAACTGTTTTAAAAAATAAAATAAAATTATAAATTATTCTTAAAATAATAAAGAAAATGTAAAAAAAAAAAATAATAATTGAAAATGGTTGTAGTGGTGCCTACAACCATTAGATCGCAGTTTGCAATATGGGGTTGAAGTCATAGCCATCAATCATGTCTACAATCTAAGGTTGCGCCACAGCCATGCGATTTGTGGCTAGGATTTGTATCTGTAGTCGTTTCCATTAGATTGTAGCTTAAATTCAAATAATTTAATAGACAATAGGAGGAGGTGTATACTGTAGTTTTCCAAGTTAGTGGCGGCTGAGTAGCTTTTTTGTTTCAAGGGGTGTAATTGGTAAAATCACATAAATGAAACATTTGCTCACAAATTTGATTCATGGTAGCCCTTTGAAGAATAATCTAAATCATTTAAATAAAAATAAAATTCATTTGAAAAGCATGTTTCTATTTTCTATTTTCCAAAATAATGTAAACAAAAAAAAAAAAAAGTATGTTGAATCTGTAGTTTACAAAAATAGTTTTTGAATGCAATTTTTAATATTGATTTTAAATTTTAAATATTAATAAAATATAATTTACTAGTTTTAAAATAGATTGTAGTTGATTTGTCAAAATTTGATTGGGTTTGGCCTATGACTTTTGAACCAATAACTAAACTTTTATTTTAAGTATATAATTAAAAAGCTAACTGGATTTTGTTTTATGATGGATTTGTAGATCAACCATGATTTGGAGGTATTTGATATAACAAATGGCTGGAAAAAGATTATATGGAGTAGTCAATCTAAAGCTCTTACGATCTTAAGTGATGACTCAACAAATTTTTCATTTGGACTCTTTCAAAGATTTGAAAATATGAAAAAGCTTGAACTACATTATTGTTTTCAATGCAAAGAGCTATTCTTTCCAAATCTTCCAAATCTTGAAGTTCTATGTGTACGTGGATGTAGAAACTTGATGAAGTTAATAACACCTTCAACAGCTAGAAACTTGATGCAATTGAGAGCAATGAGCGTAGAGGGTTGTGGAATGTTGACTGAAATAGTTAAAAATGATGGAGAAGGAGATGCAACAACGAGTACTGAAATTGTTTTTGATCATTTGAAGAAGTTGTCACTTTTAAGGTTAAAAATTCTTACATGTTTTTGTTCTGGGAATTACTCTTTCAATTTCCCATCTTTGGAAGAGTTAGATATAGGAGATAGTCCCAATATGAAGACTTTCTCTCAAGGAATTTTAAGCATACCAATGTTATACAAAGTTAATTATAAGAGCTTTGATATGTTTGAAGATTATTGGGAGATAATAAGGAAAGTAGAGATTGAAGGGAACGAGCTTAATAGAACCATTCAACAAGTACACAAAAAAGAGGTATATGTATTCAGTTAATTAGTTTAAATATTTATTTTATAATAATATTATGTTTTTAGCGTTAATTATAATAAACTGTTTTTTTTAAAGTTAGTTTGTGTATAAGTATTGTAATGCAAATTTTGCGTTAGAATAAGATTCACATATTTCCTTGCAGCATTGGAGGCTTTAATCTAGTGTTATGCAAAACTAGGCTTATCCTAGCATAAGGCTCATAAAAAAGTCAATTTGTTCTAGTTGCTAGGCTAATTCCATGTGTCATGTTCTTATTTTTAACTATCATATTTTACAAATCAACATTAATTAGAGGTATCAATTTCAACCCTCAGGTTAACTTTTTTTATTCTGATTCAAGGGTTATAGGTGGCCCGATAAAGTAATTGGACTAATTACATGGTAATTGTAAGGAGAAAAAAAATAAAGGTTAAATGAACATCTTTTTCTTGCTTAATTTTTATATATAATTTTTATATGTTTTTAAGCAGAAATATTAATTTTAATTTGATTGACATGATTTTTTTAAGGTTGACTCCAATTTGGAGGAATTGACATTAAGTGGAAGGGACATCATGTCGATTTGGGAAGGAGAATTTCAAGAGAGCTTTGGTCAAGTAAAAACTCTTCAATTGATTAATGATGCATATGCAAACATTCCAATTCAAATCATTCACAAATTTACCAGTCTTGAAAAACTCAAACTGAAAGTGAGTTCATATGAAGAGGTATTCTCATTTGAAGAGGATAAGGAACACATTGGAGCACTCACAAAATTAAAAGATTTAAAATTGCAAGGACTTTTAGATTTAAAGTGCTTTTGGAAACAAGACTCTCGATTGAACTCAATTCTTCAAAATCTTGATAGTCTGAAGGTGAAATATTGTCAGAAATTGACTACTCTATTGCCATCTTTAGCATCTTTGGAAAATCTTAGGATTTTGAAGGTAAGCTATTGCAATGAGATGCAAAATTTAATGTCATCCTTAACAGCCAAAAGTCTATTGCTACTAGAAGAGTTGACTATAACTAATTGTAAAATGATCATGGAAGTAGTAGCAAATGAGGGAGATATAGAGAAAGATGAAATTGTTTTTGAGAAATTGAAGGGGTTGCACTTTCATAATTTAGAAAGTCTCACATGTTTCTGTTTTGGGAATTACACTTTAAAATTCCCAAATTTGGAAAACTTAAATTTGAGTAAATGCTCCAAGATGAATACTTTCTCTGAAGGAGGCTTAAGCATACCAAGGTTAGAGATGTTGAACTATAAATATTGTTCGGAGAGTGACATTGATACAATCATACAACAATTACAAAATGGTAAGTATTCATTTACTTAACAATATACTTTTTCCGTAGACTTCTTCGTTTTCCTTCATTGAATTAATACTAGTCAATACTCAATGATCTTTACTATTGATTTTGTCTTTAATTAAAATCCTCTAAGCGAATCAATTATAGACTATCAAGTCTATATAGAGAAGCTACAATATTACTATTTATGTTTCCTTAAAGTTAATTTATACATGTTTTTGAAGTATATATATTGAAGTAGTTGTTGAAGAAATTTCTCATTTTCTTGTTTAATTGATAAATTATGATCCATTTAGAGCTTAAAATAACATTCTACACCGTTTTTGCTTTTAATATTAATTTGTTGTTGTTTATGATTACAGATTGTTCAGATTTCTGTAAAGGATTCAAAGGAGGTTGGGCGTTTTAGTTAGATAGGAAACTAATATTCATCAACACACAACAATCATATGGTAAGTGTATGGTATTAGATGAGTTGGCATTTCTTTTTAAACATAAATCAAAAGAATATATATAATAAGCTGACTAATGCAATTATGGCATTTCTCTTTCACAAATGCTATTATTATTTTCTTGTTTAATTGATAAATTATAATCAATTTAGAGTCTGAAAATAACATTCTCTACCGTTTTAGCTTTTATTATTAATATATTATTCTTTATGATTACAGATTGTTCTGAGTTTTGTGAAAGATTCCCAAGAGAAGATCAAGAGTTTTAGTTGGTTCAACAACATACAGCAAACTCTCGTGGTAAATTAGATGAGTTGTGATTTCTTTTTAAATATAATTCTAAAGAATATATATAGCATTTCTCTTTCATATTTTCTTAAAAAAAAGATTATTAAAAATATTTTCTTAATATTTATTAATTTATTTTATTCTAAAGTTAAGTGTAAAACAAATAAACTATACATTATCTGCCTACGAACTACGAAGGCTTTATTTGGGGGCGGCAAAGCGTTCAACGGCTTGGCTACTCAAGGTCTGGCTGAATCTTCGCTTGAGCTGCGCAATTTGGTCGGATCTTTGCCTCAGCCGTGCGGCATGGCCACACATTTTCAAGCCAGATCTTGGCCTCAGATGATGTCACCACCTCCCATAACCTGGTATTGTGCTGAAATATTTTCCTTTGGGCACATCAAATGATCAAGCTAATCCTTCAATGCCCTTTCCTATACTGGTTTATTCTCTATATTTTAATATGTAGAAGATGAATGTTCATGGAGCCTTTTGTAAGATTTTGTTTACTCTACAGCCCTAGGAATTGTTTACCCAAAGCAATTTATTCGCTCTATGGTTTGAAGAGTATATTTAAAAGGAAAGTAATATACTTCTGATTCATTTTGCCGATATCCTAAACAGATTGAAGTGATCATCAGGACGTATTAAAAATTAATGGTATTCCCATTCATTAAGAGCGAAGTAGTTTTGTTTACATATGTAGAGTTTTAACCCATATGTGCATAATAATGTTCCATTTTTTCCCTTCATGTTATCCGGCAGGATCGAGCAAAGGCTGCTGAGGTTCTTGTCTAGGACCTCAAGGTTTTTGCATCCTTCAATGAAGAACTTTTCAAGGAGATTACCCGGCTTCTTACTCTTGATAACTTTAGGTGACTACTCCACCA
Source organism: Pistacia integerrima (assembly GCA_026225825.1). Lineage (NCBI taxonomy): Eukaryota > Viridiplantae > Streptophyta > Magnoliopsida > Sapindales > Anacardiaceae > Pistacia > Pistacia integerrima. Next base: position 27,938,466 of record CM047748.1, read on the forward strand.
TTTTTTTTCAATTGGTATGATATGCAATGAAAATTTTTAGTTGATTTTTTCTGTTGGCACTTTGTGATCAGGCAAAATGAGCAGCTTTCCAAGTATGGAGACACAAAATCGGCTTGTAATATTATGCTTGTAGAACTTAAAAAGCTAATTGAATCAAACCCCCTGTTTCGTGACAAGCTCACGTTCTCAGCATTCAAAAGTTCACAACTGAGGACATTAATAAACCAGAGGTTATTCTTTAATCTTTTCATATCAGTAAATTTTTTGTGTCAGTGTGCTGAAGCGAGGTTTTCTGGTAAAAATAAAACCTAGAGAATGCATTTAAAAAATATCTCTGTGTATTGGTATATTTTATATTAGTTGATTTCTACTTTGGGTTTGCGCTTTCGCTCTTATATTTGTAAGGGGAGTGATATTATTTACACTTGCTGATGATATTACCTCCTCTTGATGAGACTTATTTTCTAGAACTCACTTCTTTTTAAATTTTTTTCAGTTTAAATTGGCAGCATCAACTTTGCAAGAATCCTCGTCCAAACCCTGATATTAAAACACTCACTCGTCACTGATCATTCTTGCAACCCAAGGCTAACGGAGCCCATCCTCCTCCTACAAACAACCCTCTTGTGGGACCAATTCCTAAGGCCTGTGCATTTCTGCCTATTGGTGCTCATGGTGTGAGTATTTTGCATCTATCTGCCATATAAAACATTGGTGCATACTCAAATAATAATTGTAATGATTCTCACTGTGCAGCGATTTCAGACTGTTGTTTCCCCATCTCCTGGTGCTGTAGCTGGTTGGATGTCAAACAATCGTCTCTCCTTACCTCACCTTGCTGTGGCAGCAGGCCTCCCCGGTCTTGTGCAGTCTTCTAGTGCTGGTAAGGATGTTCGTAATTGTGTAGCTTGCATTGCTTTTTTCCCTCTTTAGGCTTAATATGTTTGGTTGAATTACTCTAATCTTTCTTTTATTTATTTTCATTGGGATGTCTACAGCTGCATTCTTGAAACATCCAAGGATGCCGACAGGTATGACTGGGATGGATTATCAATCAGCTGATTCAGAGCATTTGATGAAGCGTATCTGCACTGGCCAATCTGATGATGTGGGGATGAGAGAGATAATCTGTTGTTTTTTCAAGCTTGATAGCTGCTATGAATTTCTAAATGGCCTTTATATCTAAACGGCCTTTATATCAGCTAGTTGTAAAAATTCGCTTGTTCCTTTCTCACCTCTTTGGTCTTCCTAGGTGTCTTTTGCTGGTGTAGCACATACTTCCAATGTATATTCTCAAGATGACCTTGCTAAAGCCTTTGTGCAAGCCATAAATCAAGGATCTAATGTCATCAGCATGGACTTCCATCCACAATAGCAAGCTATTCTTCTTGGTAAAAAATTAGAAAAAAACCACTGTTTAATGTCTGGTCACTAAAAAATTTGTAAAATTGTTTCCAGAGAGTATTTATTATTGATTGAAATTTCTGTTCTTCGGTCTGCAGTGGGGACAATTGTTGGTGACATTAGCCTTTGAGAGTTGGGATCCCGGGAAAGGCTGGCACATAAATTTTTCAAGGTTTGGGATATATTAGCTGCTTCAATGCCATTGCAGGTATTCACCATCTTAACTTCCTAAGAGTACAATGCATAAAATCTTCATTCTTTATTAGTTTAATTTTGACGATGAATTTAATAATAGTGGGTACTAACTCATACTCATGTATTCACCTAATACTTATGAACATTGGATTTAGTATACTTGCTGGCTTGACTGGCAAACACTTTTATATTAACCATGGGCAACAATTTAGGAATTTAAACATGGACTGATTCTTGTCTCTTTATTAATTAACTTGTACTACCAGAGGCTTTGTTGAATGATGCTGCAATATCAGTGAATCAGTGGGTTTGGGGGCAAGATGGACTTATGCTTGGTATGTATATGCATCCTATGCTTGTGAATATGAATCATATCCCTAGTTCATTATATTTATCTTTTCTCTTAATCAAATTGTGCTTTGTCTAGGTGTTGCATTTGCGAAACATATAGTTTAGATATATACTTACAATCCAATTGGAGAACTAAGACGACACTTAGAGTTAACTTCTGTATCCTGAATATCAGTTCTTCCTTAAAAATGGCTAGGTACAGTTTATTAATCACTTGTCTCTTTTTTTTAGATCAATGCCCATGTTGGTGGAGTTAATGACATTGCGTTTGCTCATCCCAACAAGCAACTGTTTATAGTTACATGTGGAGATGATAAGACTATTAAGGTATCATCTTAAAAGGGTGTGACCTGCTTCTCTAAGGAAAACATAATTGATATATCCTTGCTATAACTTTCTCCCTATTAATGTGTTTGACTTGTTGGGATACTTAAAGTAAGTTTCTTCCGTGACAGGTATGGGATGCTGTAGTTGGGCACAGGCAGTATATGTTTGAAGGCCATGAAGCTTCTGTGTATTCGGTCTGCCCTCACCACAAAGATTGCTACCATCACTTTTTCTATATGCTAACTAGCTGATAGGAATAAGATGGCTACCATCACTGTGAATCTCATATAATTTATCTTCCTATCTTGAAATGTGCAGTTTGTTTTCTCTACTGCCATTGATGGAAAGGTAAAAGCTTGGCTATATGATTGCTTGAGATCTAGAGTGGACTATGATGCTCCTGGACACTGGTGCTCCATGATGGCATATAGTGCAGATAAAACCAGGTAAAGCTTGGTTAATTTCAAGATGGACACATGCAATATAATTTGGTGACTTTTCATATTGTTTGTGCACATGATACTTTATATAATGACTCATTGAAGTTTCTGATAATATCTTGTTTTACAAAGGATTTTTATTTTTTAGCTACCTAGGATCCTTTGTTGCTGGACTTTTTAGGCACTTCTCTGCCTCTGATGTGGCATTATTTTGTAACCGTCCTTACATCATCTAAATGGAATAAGACTTCTATATTTTTTGTTGCAGGCTTTTCTCATGCGGAACAATTAAAGAAGGTGAATCTCATTTAGTTGAGTGGAATGAGAGTGAAGGAACTATCAAAAGGACATATTCTGGTTTCAGAAGGCGCTTTTTAGGTGTTTTTTAGTTTGATACAACACGGAATCAGTTCTTGGCTGCTGCTGATAAATTTCAAATTAAATTCTTGGATATGGACAATTCAAATATGTTGATGGCTGTTGATACGGATGTTGGATTGCCAGTTTGTAGTTGTACTGTTTACTTGTACACCAATAGTATTTAACAGTGGATACGTAGCAGTTGTTCATTCAATTCTATTCTTTGTAGGCAAGTCCTAGACTGAGATTCAATAAGGAAGGATCTCTGCTCGCAGTTACAACCAGTGTCAATGGTATCAAAATTTTAGCCAACAGTGATGGTTTGCAATTGATAAGAATGTTAGATAGGAGGGCTATTGACAAAAATTGGGCCCCTTCTGAGCCCATCAACTCTAAGGTAGTTTTATGCATGCTTGTTGATGTGTTACTTTTCTTGTATATTCAAACAATATTTGTGATCCATTAAGAAGTTACCTAGAAATCATAATCCTCTTCTCATGTCATTATTTGAACTTATTTTAAAAAAATAATTTATATAGAAAGAACAACGCATGGAAAGATAAATTTATAAACATCAGCTCTTTAAGCGCTGACATTATCAGCCCCAAACTAGGCACTGTTTAGGTTCGGTTGGTTCTTAGATAAAATGACAGTCTTTTGTCTTGAAATTCTTATGACTGCATCCCATAGTAGTCTCTAGAATCTTGTGAATTTAACCTTTTGTAAGCTTAAAGAATGAAGACCTTTAGGATACATTTTCCTATAAGCCTATTATTTGACTTTTTGTTCTGTCGGTGTCATATGTGCTACTGTCTTTTTTGGTAGCCATTGATTGTGAATGCTCTTGGTCCAGTGGGAAATGTTCCTGGCGCCATTGCTCTGACTCTGGAGTGGCCAAATAGAATTCCTCTGGCTGTATCTATCAACAGTCATGTAAGTTTAGCATTTCTTATACCATGAAGTTGTTGGTGCTTACCTTGGTCCACAAATTTATACCGAATGCCACTGTAGGGTCCTATGAACAGCAGTAGACTTGTTGATGTTAAACCACGTATTGCGGATGATGGAGACAAGGTTAAGAGAAAATTCCTGATGTTTCAGATCCATAACAAATAAAAGCTCTTCTCTTACCTGATTCTATAGCACCAAGCAAGGTAGGTGGTAAAGAATTCAAGTATTTGCATGTTATTTCAGTTAGGAAGAATCACCTCTGCTTCTATGGTGCTGGGAATTTTCTTTGTAATTATTACTGCCCTTTTTGTGCCTGTGCTCGTATATGAGTATTTTGCTATTATAAAGCTATGCAAATCATTGGTAATGTCAAGTTCATCCCAAAAGCTTAATACCAATTAAGGTATAAATAGCCAAATCAAACATTATGCATAAATGATGTGAAATATGTTGGTAATTTTTCCTGCATTTAGGCCTGGGAAAAAATATAAATGTTTTTTCTATTTTGTTGCAGATGTTTATTGTTGGATTTAAGTAAATAAGAAAAGAAAATTTCAGGTTTTTCGGTTGATCTACACCAACTCTGGTCTAGCTCTATTTGCCCTTATCGCCAGCACTAGTCACAACCTGTGGAAATGGCAGCTTTGTGAAAGGAATCCCTCGGGGAAGGTTTATTACTTAACATTTGCAAATTTCTTTTGTTTTTATATTTTGACATTCCTAATGTCTGTTGCAAACTTGTCAGGCTACTGCATACGTAGCGCCCCAATTGTGGCAACCTCCCAGTGGAACACTTATGACCAATGACATAAATGATGGTAAACCACCTGAAGAGTCTGCTGCATGCTTTGCTTTATCCAAAAACGATTCTTACGTTATGTCTGCCTTGGTGGAAAGGTTTCCTTGTTCAACATGATGACATTCAAGGTTAGTTATTGCACCTATCCAAATTTGAACTCTGTATTTCATGCATGTTCAACAGTATTTGCTTGAGATAATGCTTTTGCAGTATTTTGAGATTCCACATGACTTAATAAGATAGCTTATTGTGTCTCAGGTCATGACAATGTTTATGCCCCCACCTTCGGCAGCAACCTATTTGGCATTCCATTCTCAAGATAATTATATTATTGCCATTGGGATGGAGGATTCTACCATTCAAATATACAATGTTAGAGTTGATGAGGTGAAGTTTCTCGTTTGATCTGTCGGTTTTCTTTACTTAATTTCTGAAGCTGGTTTTATGTATACAATTGAATTTTGCTCCATTTATTGCTAGTGTTAATTTATGGTTGATTACAATGATATTTTGAGATTGTTAATGTAAATTTTATTCTGGTTTGGCTGAATCATTACCTATAACATACAGTCTGATTTATGCTTCTTAGCTCAGTTCATTAGAGGGAAAGCCTTATTGTTACCATGTTGTTTTAAGGAATTGATGGTTAGTATAATTCCATAAGAACTACTGAAATCATTTTTTTTCTTAAATGAAACATATCATCTTCCTGAACAAACACAGATGCAACAAAAGTAGTCCATCACAATAGAAAAAACCTGCTAAAAAATTGTCAAAGCTCAAGTATAGCTATCTTAATAATCTTATCAATAGCTCTCTTGATTATCTAAAGCTTATTGCGTGACATATAATGAGGAAGCACAACTAATGTTGGATGTTATTGGCAGGTCAAAATCAAACTTAAGGGTCACCAAAATCGAATCACAGGGCTTGCCTTTTCCCAAACTTTAAATGCACTGGTGTCTTCAGGGGCTGATGCTCAGGTTAGTGCCTGACTAATATAAAACTTAATATTTTAATGTTTCTGGCTAGTAATTGTTCTTAATTATGTTTAATTGGGATGATATAATTTTTTTGTCAAGAGTAAGAAACCTAGAACATTTGAACCATTAAGGGTTTGCTCTATGAACTTTTGCTTATCTGGGAAGCAAATTCCTTTATATGAAATCAAAGTCGCAATTTGAGATTGATCTTAAGCCATTTAGGGTGATTAATGCCTGCATACATGAGCCTTTTCTTTGGTAAAATTTCAAAACATAGTTGAATTACTATGTAAATATAGTCTTCTTGGATGATAACTTCTCAGCAATAGGTGTTGAGAAGTGCCCAAATATAAGCTGTCGACCTGTCGTTTGAATAATGAAGTTGAAGAATCGAATTGTTTTGAGGGGATATCTAATGTGAAGATCTTTCCCTGAAAATGCTCTTCTAGAATTATTTTTGAACATCAATTAGGTTATTTGGTTAGTGTTATAGCTTAAATACCACTATCGGGCTCTTATCTATAAGCTGAAGCTTTTGATATGGCTTTTAGATCACATTGTTATTTAACATGGTATCATGCCAAGTGAGCCAAGTAATTTGAGTTCAAATCTCTTAGCTTTAATGTTAAATCAAAATAAGTTTACTACAAGTTTCAACATGGCTTCCCCCAGTCACTTCTAAATGCTATTGAATTTCAATCAAGGTTCCAAAAATCAAGCTGAAGCTTTCTCTTCTTTGTTATCTCTGGGTTTCTGATTTCCGTTTTTTAATAATTTATTTATATTCAATTAATTTGATGTAGCTATGTACACGGAGTATTGATAAATGCAAAAAGCTAAAATCAAGGTTCATACTAGCACCAGCAGACCATCAATCCCCTTTGGTCGGAAAAAACACATCTGTTGGTGGTTCATGATAGCCAAATTTCCATTTATGACGGCAAGCTTGAATGTTCGCATTCAGTAAGTTTTGCTTCCATGTCAGCATGTTGTAGTTTTTCTTCAGTTGTCTCTCTCCAAGTAAACTTACCGGCCATGATCTCATTTCTAATAGTGGAAAGATAGCATCACAATAATTAAGGTCAATCACATCTGGTTGTTTGCGTAAAAAATTTAGTTATGTAGCTTACTATCGTCATTGTACTCAGTCCACATTGACTCACTAGAGTAAAATTTACTACTTTAATGCCTTTTAATGGATAGTATATTAGTAGCCTTGGCCTAGTGCGTGGCTTGTCTCTCTAAGCTATTTGTTGGAAGATTTATTGCTGGTGCTGCATACATGTCTGGCAAATCTTACTATGTCTTTTACATTTCCAAGTAAATGGAGAATTAATAAGATCTTCTAATGTAAGAGGTTAAACCAGTCAATGTGAAATTTCATGAATACTGGCTCATTTGTACATGTGGTATCCATATAATTTATTTTAACATGTTATTTTTCAATCTCTCTTATAATGGTCCTTATGCTATGCTTTTATAACTTGTAGTGGTCTCCAAAAGATACACTCCCTGCTCCCATTTCAAGTGCAATATATTCATGTGATGGTTTACTGGTGTATGCTGGTTTTGTGACGGTGCTATGGGAGTTTATGATGCGGATCATTTAAGGCTCAGATGTAGAATAGCAGCTTCTGCTTACATAGCTTCCTTCTCTTTCAGGTAAGTGGACCTTTTATTCGGCGAATTCTGAACATTCAGTTATTCTGTATAAACCAGTTCAGATGTTTCAAGGCATTTTTCGTATATTCATTGTATCAAAATGTCGAAGCCCATAAAATCAATCACTCATTGACAATGTATATTCTGCAGCAGCAACACTACCACATAGCAGCTCATCCATCCGAGCCTAATCAGATTGGTCTTGGCATGAGTGACGGAGCAGTGCATGTAGTCGAGCCTTCTGATGCAGAGCTGAAGTGGGTGGCACACTCTCCCAAGACAAAGGCTCTCTCCCTTCTAATTTGTCATATCCTTCCTTGAGTGGTTAACCATTCGTCAAAACCTTTAGAAAATATAAAAATGGTCAACCTTTCGACAAAAGGAATTGTAAGTTCATGTAGAAAAATACCTTTAGAATTCACAGGACGATGAGTATACATAATACCTTTATCCTTAAAAATAAGATTTATCATCTATAACTGAACAGTGTACTTGTTTACACTTCATTTGAATCCACTCAGTATTTCTTTTTATCAAGCTTAAAAATCTTCAATTAGAATCTTTGATATCTACCGCTAGAATTGGCAAACTAGTTGCCAAAGTACAAATTATACACGTAAATGAGATGATTCAAAAATTAAATTTTTATATTTTAAATTGAATAGATATTTCAAATTTCTAACCAAAGCAGAAGTCAATCTAAATCAAAATATCAAATTAAAATCAATTTTTATATGATTTTGAGATGATTCAAAAATTAAAGTGAATTTCGAGGAATCCATATATCAAAAACTCATTTTGGGTAATTATCTCATGTTTCAAACACATTCAAAAGGACTTTTAAGATCATATAGAAAATTCAAGAGAATTTTTGAAGTACAAATTAATTTTCACTTCTGTGGATATAATAGGTGAAAGGCCCCATACATCGTAATGTATCAATTCAAGAGCATTCAACAGAAAAGCATGTGGATGCCCACAAATCAAGTGTTTTATTAATTTTCTCATAAAATATTACAAGTAATAGCTCTCCAAAATACAATACAAGTACTAATCTCTGACACTGAGCAGTCAGCATTGTTAGAAATTACTCAGAAATTAAATGCTCAGGAGCAACAGCCGTACAAGTAGCAATATTATTATACTTCATAGCATTAAGAGAATACACCAAATTCATCATGGGAATGCTAATATTATGTGGAACTGAAGAGAAATGAGTGGTAGTGGGCTGGTAGCAATCAGTTTGAACTAAGCAATAGAATCCTCCTCTAATAATTCCTTGAAGAAGGAGAATCTTTGTGTTTTTGTCCTTTATTAGACAATGTTGATTAGTAAACTAAATATACATAGGATTATCATTTAACAGCTAAGAAATACTAATTATTTTTTTTGTAATTTTAGATACATAAAATACTGTTAGGATCCTACATTGAGAGGAAAAAATGATGAACATGTGGTTTATAAGGGCTTAGGCACCCTCTCTTGACAAGTTAGTTTTCCAAAGAAAGTTCTATTGAAGCCCACAAAAGCCCATTGTCTAGCCCAATTATTTGAGTTGATGGAGTGGGTTCCTATTGTTTGCCCAGCCCAATATTCTCTTTAAAGTTAAAGTATTGATTAGAAGCACAACTCAAATAAGCAAAGCCAATATGTAGAATGGATAAAAGTTGACCATTACCTACTCAAAGCTGTCAACACCCTTGTAATCAGAACGAACTGAAAGACGACTCAATTGCGAGGTAATATGATTAGAAGCTCCACTATCAAGATAACATGATCCATCATCGATGTAGTTGGTGAATCAATATAAGCTTGAGATGGTGGTGGTGATGCAATGACTGAACCATTTGAGAGTTGGAAGTGTGAATTTGGACTTGAAATAAGTCTTGAAAATCGATATCAAACCCTGTGGTAGCACTACATTATCACATGGCCACTCTTACCACGAGTTGGCAAAGTGGCCTCTGCGATCACCTGATGTTCTTCCTCGAACAAAGTATTGACAATTCTAAAATGATGGTGGGGATTGATACTAAGGAGTAAAAGATACTAAACCAAGAGAATTAACATTTTTTTTTTTTTGTAGTACCTTGCAAGATCGAGCTACCAGAACATCATTAGAATGCGAAGGAATTTGACAAGCAAGTCTATTTTCATAAGCCTGTAGTTCAAACAAAGCTTCTTCAAATGTAAACAGCTTATTTAGTGAAGCTAAGGATGTCAAATTCACAACCACTACATCAAATTCAGGGACCTAAGCCATTTAAAATATAGAGTATGAGTTTTGAATCGAGATGTCTGTGCTTAACCGCTTAGAGCATATCGGCATCTTTCATTTTTTGAACATATTTATGGACACTTAGAGAACCTTTGGCTGTAGTTTGAAGCAAATGTCTGGGACGCATCACTTGAGAACGAGCTTGTATGATAGTCAATTTGTCCAAAACAGCCCAAATTTCACAAGCCGATGTACTCTTAACTACATGTCACAACATTGACCGAGACATTTTAGACAATTCACAATTAATCGGTCCATTCGATCGCAAGCAAAGCAAAAGTCGGATTTAATTGAATTCTAGGCTTAGAGTTTTCATCAACAACAGTAACAAATTCAAGTGGTAAATCTCTAGATCCAGGTAGTTATATTCCAAATCAAATGCACAAACCGCTAAAATTACTTGTGATTTCCAGTAAGCATTATTCTTTTGCAAAAGCCTAATTGTTATACGAGGCAGAGTAGAAGGAGTAATTGAAGAGAATGGGGGAACCTGAACAAAAGCACAACCTGAAGACTTTGAAGTTCAATTGAAAGTATTGTAAGCTTCATCTTGGAGAAAATTTAGCTGCCCGGTCATCCCAAGTTTCTATTTAAGAAAATGGCCTTGAAACTGTTCATCATTTTTTTTTAATTTAGAGAAGATGATGTGGCATAGTTAGGATTAATTAAACACGTAAAATGGGTTAAAATGAAAAGATTAAAACATATGTGGGCCGAATCAGAAATAATGAAAGTTTTTAAAATTTGAAATTTCGCAAAACAAGCCCCACTAACTATTCACCTCGCTTAATCGAAATTCATTAGTTCAAAAAGCGATTTCTTGAACGAAAGGGAGACGTGATTTTTTCCGATCGAACACCTGCAAATTTGTACCCTAAATCAATTTCTTGAATCCTAAACCGAATACAGTCGCGATTTTCGATCGATTTGTTGAACCCTAAAATTGATTTACTTAACCCTAAACGAAATCTGTGCCATTTCCGGCGATACAGTCCACATTTCCGATCGAAACTGCAAACTTTGACACCAAATTCAATCCAAAACCATGACTGACATTGACAATGAGGAGGGAAGCCCAACGCCACTTTGAATCCTAGATTCCGGTGGCGCAAGCAGGTTAATGGCTGCTCCGATGGATCATCCGACCAGTGAAGGTGGTCCACACACAGAGGAGACGCCGGCGGCACAAGAACAGAGGGAAGAACCAAGAAACGGGTCTGAAGACTAGGAGTCAGGCGAGAATTCAGGCCAGGAGGAGGATTCCGGCGAGAATTCAGGCCAAGAGGAGTCGTCGGAGGATCCAGGCGACGAGCAGGAGGCCGACAAAGATAGGGTACGTAGTTTAGGAATATTGCTTGTACTTTCGCTTAAGCAATCATTTGTATCGCTTAAGCGATTATTCTGTTTTACTCGTGATCGCAGTCATGATCGCTTAATCGATAAAAAGGATTGCTTAAGCGATTTGAGATCTGGGCAGATGATTCTGCCCAAACCTAAGATCGCTTAAGCGATCATGAGTGTTTACTCTTGGTCGCTTAAGCGATCTTAGGTCTGGCAGAATCACAGATATAATAAGCGATCTGTTGTATCGCTTAAGAGATTCTTAGTTAACTCTTGGTTGTTTAAGCGATTTAAAATCGCTTAAGCGATCTTGCATGAGGCAGAGTAAAGATCTCTTAAGCGATCCGAGATCGCTTAAGCGACTACAGTGGTTTTGGTTTATTTTTGTTGCTGACATTTTATTTATATCGATTGTGCAGATTGTGCGGACCGTAAACTGTAGAGAGTACGAGTTGGAGCCTATAAGTGAGAAGGTACCCTACTTCCCTGCAAGGGTGACGGTGAGGTCGAGTTGGGAGGTTTTTGACAGAATAAGGGCCATTTTAGCTAGAATGAGGCATGGTGAAAGAGATTTTGGTCGCACTTATTTCGATCACTTTTTAAGAATCGGAACAAAGTGGAAAAAGTCATTTTGGGGGCAGGGAGTGCATTACATGTTGATGCACTCAGTAAAATGCAAAAAAAAAAAAAAAAAGTGAAATGTGGTTCGTGGTGGAGGGAAAGCCACTACGGTTTGGTATGATGGAGTATGCGTTGGTGATGGGCTTAGGATGCGGGGAAGTGCCAACTAAGGCGGAGGCAGACGCAATAAGGACGAGTGTGGGAGCCATAAGGTTTTGTGATAAGGTTTTGAAAGGGGCAAAGTCTATTATAGGACAAGTTTTAGAGAAGAGGCTAGGTACAGTTCGGTTTAGTGATGCAGAGAATATAAAAGTGTGCTTGATATTGTTTTTACATTCTATCTTATTGGTTGGTGACTCAACAAAAGCTGTTGAGAAAGATTGGTTGTTGTTTGTAAGCGACTTGGAGTTCTTTAATTCTTATTCGTGGGGACGGATATCATTTGAGCGAACCATCAAGAGCCTGAAAAAACCAGACATGACGTTAAAGCATGCCGAATGGGGCGGGAAGGCTAAACCAAGCACGTATAATTTGGTTGGCTTCCCATGGGCAATGCAAGTAAATATTAATAGTTCTCTGTTATATTTTTTATAATATGTGTGTTTGAATAATGACATGGACTGTTTTTTTACAATGTAGGCTTGGATATACGAGGCCATCCCTGTCTTCGCTAAGGTGGGGGGGAGAAGCAACAATTTGGATGTGCAATAGCAATTTCCTAGGATGTTGCGGTGGCATGTCGGGAGCTGTAACCATTGGGATTATGGCCAATTAGAGATTGAGATTCAAGTAGCTGGGGTAAGATTGAAGGATTAAGCTTTTGAATATGTAGTTGCTTTTTTATTTTGCTTCAATTTGATTGATTTTTATTTCTTATTGCAGGGAGTCGTCCATCCATTTCTGACCGCTATTGGGGATGAAGCGGAAGAGGACTATGTCACATCTTTCAGAGCAATGGAGGATGAAAGGGATGAACAGATAGACCGCCTGATGCGGGACCTAAAAGGGGTCACGCATGTGATGGCAGTTGCAGGGCCATTGCTTGACAATGTCATTGATGCTGAGGATAATGAAGCTCGAGGGGCCGAGGATGAGGAGGAGAAGAGGGAGGAAGAGGTTCGTATGCCTCAGCAAACCGGTACAACAAGTACCGCTTTGCCGAGACATCGACGTGGGGAGAATGAGGTTGTTGACCTCATAAACGACCTGTTTGAGAGTTTTACAACAGCCATTTATGCAAGGTTTGACAAGATGGAAGAAACAATGAAAAGGGTGGAGGAGAAAGTGGATAAGCTGGGAGAGAAAGTAGGTACAATGGAGGGCAAAGTTGGTACAATGGAGGAGGAAGTTGGTGGAGAATTAAAGGCGGTTGAAGTGCAAACTGGCTTGAAAAGAGAGAGCCGAAAGAGCAAGTTTGTGAAATCGCCTTACATGGTAGTGACACAGGTAAAGAAAAAGAAAATGAAGAAACAAATGGAGGAACAACTAGAAATGGAGGAGGTTGGTGGTGGAAGTGGGGCGGTGATAATGGAGGAGGGGGAGGTGGGAGGCGAAGGAAGCGGGGATGTAAAAATGGAGGAAGGGGGAGGAAGTGGGGAAGGGAAATTGGACTCAAATGTCGATTTGTATAGGCCAATAGAGGAAAAGAAAAAACTCTTTTATGCCTATTACAATGGATCAGGAAGTGATGGCCATATAAAGTGTAAGACAGGGGATTATCCCCGGAATGGTTTCAGAAGTTGTTGACGATGGGGACGTGGCTTGAGGACTCGGTGAGTTATTTTCACTTAATTTTCCTTATTTTTGCCTATGTTTTCCATACTTATCTTGTTGTTTTTATTTGATGCAGCACATCGATGAGATATTGGCATTGATGAGGCTACGACAGACTAGTGATGGTGATCTGTTGTATCCCGACTGTGCTATCACCGATGTGGCGTTTGGGCAAACGCTGTTTTTTCGCATATCGCACTTTAATTAAAAATGCCGTTACTAGTGGTGTAGCAAAAGGACCAAGGCGAAAACGATTGGTCACACAATGGATCGCATCCTTGATGATTTCGGTTTGATGACGAATTATGCGATGCGTAAGGGGGATCGGCCCAAATATGGCCACGGTTGGGCCATTGTTAAAAGAGTGTACCGCATCATCCTCGCAAACGATGCTTGGATAGCAGTCATTGCGCATCTAGAGGAGAGGTTTCTGAAAATCCTTGACTGCAACCCAACCATTTGTCGAGACAAGCAGTTGGAGGTCGAGTTGGAGCCACTGTCTAGGTTGTTCCCGTGGCTGTTGCGTGACAGCGAGATGTTTGGGCACTTAGGTGATCAGGTACTAACCAAAAAGTGGCCAATTCAGCGCTCTACCTGCCCAATAAATGAGTCAAGGTAAATTTTGTTTAAAACTAACTTACATAATACAATTGTTCTATAAGTTTATTATAATGCTAATGTCTTCTTCCTATTGTAGCTGAATGTGGGGCATATGCCCTGAAATTTATTCAGTTCGACATGACCAACAGCCCAATGGACAGCTTGAACGATGAAACAATGAGAGACTGTCGGGAGCGCTGGGCTGTCGACTGCTTCCATGGGCAGATGGATTCGTTTTAAGTGACCAGAACCCAATCAAAGGGTATGAAAGTTGGACGCTGAATTTTGTAGTTTATGTGATGTTGATGTTCATACTTGGGTTTTTTGAGTTGAGTTTATGTGATACCTGTTATAATTATCAATAAGGGTGTATATACATGTTCATTTTCAATGATATTTTGATGTGTACTTTGTGTCAGAACTGCTTATTTAATTTGTTCTCATTGGCTTGGCTATTTTCTAATTCATGCATTTCTCATATTATGGTGTTTTACACTGCAGGTCACTAAGATGGAATGGTCAATCTCCACAGAAAGTCAACCGAGGCACCATATTAGCCGCCCTTGTATATATCATCTTGAATTTGTTGGATGCTAGTGTAGAGCCAGAAAGCATCGGGAAGAATGATGTCGTGGGTATCTTTTCAAGCACGGAACTGCCCTGATACCATTCACTGTGGATTCTAAACTCTTTGGCATCAAAAACTAAATTAAAGGCAGTGTATAGGAAATTGTAAATAATTTACTATGTATGGTGTGATCATTGTAAAGAATTGGATCTGATATTTGGGATATATTTTTGTTTGTCCATATAAGATAATTCATCAGCAGTTTCAATTTACTATGTATAGTGTGTCCATATAAGATATTTTTGTTTGTCCACATATCTCTCTTAAACGACCAAGACTTTTCAGAACGATCGCTTAAGCGATCTTAAATCGCTTAAGCGACCAAGGTCTGGGCAGATGTCATTTTAGAAAGAATCGTTTAAGCGATACGTAAGGTCACTTAAGCGATCATAGTCTGGACAGATGTCATTCTGCCTCGGAAAAGATCGCTTAAGCTATCATAAATTGCTTAAGCGACCATGTGTCTTTTAGGAAGAATTGCTTAAGCGATATAAATGGGTCGCTTAAGCGATCATAGTCTGGGCAGATGTCATTCTGGCTCGGAAAAGATCACTTAAGCGATCATAAATCGCTTAAGCAACCATGTGTCTTTTAGGAAGAATCGCTTAAGCGATATAAATGGGTAAGCGATCATAGTGCGATGTCTAACGCAAAAGATCTTAAGCGATCATATCGCACATGTCATTAGGCGATTTATGTAAACAGCATAGTTGTCATTACGCTCGGAAAAGATCGCTTAAGCGATTCGTTTGTTACTGCACTGTTCCGTTATTACATTTATATAAAACATATAGTTCTTTTACACGCGCATGAAACCTATAGGGTTTACGATTCTGCTCGAGCACCTGTTCGTTATTACATTTATATAAAACATATAGTTCTTTTACACGCGTATGAAACCTATAGGGTTTACGATCTGCCTCGAGCACTCGTTGTTATTACATTTATATAAAACATATAGTTCTTTTACACGTCCGTATGAAACCTATAGGGTTTACGATTCGTTCAGAGCACCTGTTCCGTTATTACATTTATATAATCAATATAGTTCTTTTACACGTTAGTATGAAACCTATAAGGTTTACGATTCGTTCAGAGCACCTGTTTACGGCTATGCTAAACATATGGGGTTTATGATTCGTTCAGTATATTTTTATATTTGTTTGCTTAATTATTTGGGAAATATTAGTATATTTTTAATTAATTTTCGACCCATTAAGTGAATTAATTTCATTAATACCGAAGAAAAAGTTTAAAAATTAACAAAAACACCCCCACTCTCCCAACTTCCCAGATTCTGGCTATCGCCGACAGCAACAAACGACCGAAAATGGCTGGTAATGGCCAGATGTGACATTTTTCGGCCAGATCCACCATGGATGTGGCCGGAAAAGGCCACATCTTGCCGTCATAGACTTTCAATGAAATGTCCGACTTTGATGGTCAACGACGGCCAAATGTTGGCCATCGTTGACCGACAACGACGGCCATATATTTGGCTGTCACAGACGACAAGATCTGGACTTTTCTATTCGTCTACGGCTAGTTCTGGCGGATCGTCTGGCCTTTTCCGACCACATCCGTGGTCGATCTGGCCGGAAAAGGCCATATAGAGGCCTTATCGGCCAGATCCGACCACTGTGCATCGTAACGCCCTTTCCCGAAAGATTCTAGCGGTGGTCAGAATCTCGCACTGTGGGTAGGTGGGGGTGTATCTGTTAAATTTAAAACCATTTGCACAAGAATCGCTATGGATAGCTTAAGCGATCATGTGATTGGCAGAAGCAAATTTGCCCATGTGCATGATCGTTTAAGCGAATCTTGTCTTTTTCCCATGGTCATTAAGCGATCATGCACCTGGGCAGAATCAATCAGTCCAAGTGCACGATCGCTTAAGCGATCTGTGTATCGCTTAAGCGATCCTGTTACGAAAAGACTTTGTCGCTTAAGCGATACACTTAGTCACTTAAGCGATCATGGGCAATATATACTTTTGCACATTTTCTCCTGAATTTTGACAAACTAAAATTACCAATACGTATTAATTCCATATTTTTTCCTCAATTTGACAACCTAATTCCAAACTAAAATCACCAACAAATATTTAGACCATGTAATAAGAATACACAATATAAAGGATAATTTATTAAAGGTAACAATAAAATTTAAAACATCAATAATTGAAAACAATAACTCATCAACGGTTGCCCTTCGCAACTCCCTGAATTTCATCCTTCTTCGAATCGAACCTAATTACTTCTGGCAACTGCTTCTCTTGTGACCAGGTTGCTTGCAAATTGAGCACTTATTCATCTTTCAGGGAACCTCAAAGGCTGATGGAATACGCTTAACCCTTTTTCTCCCCTTTGGTGTCTTCTTGAATGGCGGTTGGAGGATAATGTCAGCCACCTCTGGCGGCACTACCCACTACTCTTCTGGAGGCACCAGATATATCGTTTCTGAATATGCTAGCATGTAGTGATCTGTCATATAGAAAGGGGAGCAAAGTTCCATGTAAATTCTTGAACCAAAATCCGGCTTTCGTTGGTGTTTCAGTGCTGTTAGTGCATGAGGACAAGGTAAACGTTGAATGTCAAGCACTTTACAGTTGCAAGTTTTTGTAACAAGGTTAACTAGGGCATCTGGACCATAGCTGCGCATAGTAAACTCTTGAGCATTAAGAGGATAGGCAAACAAGGCATTTGAGATTCCATATGTTCTCGCAATAATTTTTCAGCTGACGGAACAAGGGTTGTAGTAAAATTATCTGACTCCGTATGACGCTCATGGAACCACCGCGACAGTGTCCTTTGGATTACATCAAAAAGTGCAACTATTGGAAACTCTCTTTCTATTAACAACTTCGAATTTATGGACTCAGCTATGTTCGTGGTCATGACATCAAACCTTCTTCCAGGAAAGTAAGCTCTACTCCATCTCTTGAAACCAACATCATGCTCAAGATACTTAGCAACTCTAACATCCTTGATTCGGATTTACTGGAAGTGCTCCTCGAACTCATCAACTCGATAAGCTTTTGCTACCATGTAGTACGTCTGAAGGAGGCCAGCACACTTAAACTTTTGTTTTATGTTCTCACCAAGGTGCCTCATACAGAATCCGTGATGTGCTTGACGGTAAATAGTGGCAATCCACTTCTTTATAGAGCTGTGCCTATCGGATATTATGCACAACTCATCACTGTCATGCACTATCGTACGTAACTGCTGAAAAAACCAAGTCCACGACTCGTCATTCTCAGAGTCAACCACACACCATGCAACAGGATATGTGTGATTCTCGCTGTCCTCTGCAGTGGCCACCAACAATGTACCTCCATACTTTCCCGTTAGAAAGCAACCATCAACACCAACACCTTTCTCATGTTTACAAAACCCCTTATAAGCGTAACCATAAGCAACAAAAAAATATTTAAACATCATATTCCTGTCCCACTTCAAAGCCGTCTTGCTACCTTAGTTTGTTAACTCAAGCATATAACGGTACACTTCTAATACTGCGTGCCCGTGCTTCGGCGTGCCCCTCACAAAATCTTGTGCATGTTGTCTCCCTTTCCAGAATTTCCAGTAACTAGCAGCACATCCCAACTCTGTGCGCACAAGTCTCTGAATGCCTTTAGGAGATGGACCTTTCCCTTCGACAAACCGACTTTTGACAAATTGTCCAATAACATCAGCGGACGCTTGTCGATGCTCACCTGAAATATGTCCCAAACCACATGTGTGCTCACGGGTATATGTGCTAAGAATAAACTTTTCCGACTCCGCCAACCTTCTACAATAAACCCGCCACTTGCACTTTCGGTCACGACATGCAACCGTCATAGCCAATGAATTTGACTTTTTGGTGATGAACTCAAAATTACCTTTCACAGCAACAAGTTTTAACTTCCTCACCACTTCCTCTTTGTTGTCAAATAAATACCCTATGCGCAACTCCGATCCATCCGTAAAGACATGAGCTGATCCACTACTACCTCCAATTGTCCCCTTTGAACCTGCATAAACGACCATAGTGTTCTCTTCCTCACAATCTACGCCTTCTGCATAATCTGTATTTAAAGGAATCTCTACATCTATGGGAACATCTACGGGGTCCTCCTCCTCAACATTTTCATTCTGGCCCCTATCACCAACCTCTTCTATAGTGTCCTCCTCACCACCCAATTCACCGTCTACTCTTGATTTTTCAGCTAACAAATCAATGGCCTCGTAGTTCAAATTAACACCAGGCAAATCTCCGCCTACATCCTCGTTATCTCCTTCCTTGGAACCAACTTCCAACGGTTTTTCTACATAAGAAACCCTTAAAATCGGCCTCGAACCACTATCGGCCATATCAATCATAAATAACTTCACACTTTCATCCGACTTTAATATAGCAGGAGGTACCTTATAATTTTTAGGAGCTCTACTTAAAACATACTTCACAACTATATCACTACGCTAGCAACTCAAATTACCTTTTCTAATTATTTCATCAATCAACTCATCAAAACTAACCTCTGTGCTCACAGCAATTGGTATAACTTATTTGCTCTTCCCAATCCACTTCCACCTACTTTCTTCCTCCACCCATTCACCAAAATATTCAACACCCAAAACAACGCGTCCCATGTATAATAATAGCCAACTACCTGTAATGCAAGAAAAACAATATTCTTAAATGCTGTACTAAGGGTTCAAATATTTTAAAAAGAATCTATACATTCGCATATTTGGTCTGATGTATCGCTTAAGCGATCATGGTTATTTATACTGGATCGCTTAAGCGATCAAGTGTATCGCTTAAGCGATCCAGTATAAATAACTATGATCGCTTAAGCGATCTTATGCTATTTACTGATCGCTTAAGCGATCTGCTCCCATACAACAGACTGTAACCAGATCGCTTAAGCGATCTTATGCCACATACCTGATCGCTTAAGCGATATATCTGTTGCATTACCAGACCTACCAGATCGCTTAAGCGATACACCAGATCGCTTAAGCGATCCATCGTACCCAGAACACATTTTTAGTCATCTCCATCTACAATCGATCCATCATACCCAGAATAAATACCTAGAACAAATTTTCAACAAATTTCACTCCTTTCAACTTGCATTACATCAAACACAACCCAACAACCTAAACAACTAAATCAAAATCATAACCCAAACCCCATCCATTATTAAATCTTTGTAAATCTAAATATAAAATGTAAAAAGGAGATACACATACTTAGACGAAATGTCAGGAGGAGGAGGAGGGGGATCTTTGCCAGAGAAGATGTTAATGGTGGAGGAAGAAGAAAATGTTAATGGCGGAGGAACAAGAAGATATAGAGGAATGAGGAAGAAGAAGATGTACAGGAAGGAGGAAGAAGAAGAAGATGCAGAGGAAGAAGAAGATGTAGACGAAGCCAAGAAGAAGAGAAGAAGATGCAGAGGTAGAGATGTGTTAATGGCGGGAGGAAGAAGAAGGTGTTTGGGTTTGTTTGCAACAATTTCGGGTTTGTGGAAATATAGTATAATTTTGAAAAGATTACATTAATCCTAATTAAGCACTAATTACCCTTAATCAATAATATGACTATTTAGTTAACACTTTAAAACTTGATAGCCTTTTAATTAAATGTAAACTTCAAATGTCTTTTTAATAAACTCCCCCCTGTGTATGAAGAGATTCTGGTGAACATTCTTGTTTGGATGCCGAGAATCGTTAAGAAAATTCTCCAAATAACAGAGTGCAGAGTCATTTATATACTCAAGCGAAGAGACTGAAAACAACAGAACGAATACTAACAATCCACTTAACACTCTAACAGAATGATGACATGGACTTAACATACATTAACAGTAGAATATTATATAAGTCCAGTGTATAGCAAAAACTTGGGACTTACAAAATTTGCTACAATGGACCAAACTCATTTGACAACTCAAGTACATGAAACCTTTGGATATGTAGATCCAAGAGTATTTTCAATCAAATTAGATTATTGACAAAAATGATATAGTTTTGGAGTAGTTTTCGTTGAACTCTTAACTTGACAGACTTCTTTGCTCATCCTACTTTCACATATGATAAGAATATGTAGATAAAAACCTAATAAAATTAAACAAAATGAACTAAGACCATGATCAGCATCAACTACTAACAAAATGAAAGTAACAAAAAATATAAAATGGAAAATAGCAGTGACACTGAAGTTAGAACACCCGGTTAATTGAGTAAGGTTCCAAGCAGCATCTAAGTGGGATCTTATGCAGTATGATAAGATGGTAAGGTTAAATTATGTTAGGCATTCACTCAATGTTCACCATTTGCAACAGTCTCGCCATGCTACCACAGAATTAGTTATCAGAAAAGCAATAACTAAAACAAGAGCTTTTATATTTACTATTAAGGCTAAGAAAATTTTGTTATTCCAGCGACTGATGCCAAGTCAATATCTTGGTAAGAAACAACTACTGAATTGCAGTAATAGTTGCTTAAGATCCAACACCAGTGCTCAATATTAACATTACAAATAGTCCAATTTGACCTTAGTGCAGCCAGAAATTTGAATGAAATCGTGCAGTTTGTAACAATTTTTTGCTACTTCTTGATGAGCATATCTGTGTGTGCCTATAAAAGCATCAACTGATTTAGTTAAAGATGCATTGGAAGGGGAAAAAAAAAAGGTCAATGGTGACTGCCGAGTGAGAAACTACGGTACGTAACTAAAATTTATCTCAAAAATTTCAGAAAGTACCAAAATGAATAGCTTTAAGAACTCGAAGGATATCATCCAAAAATGTAGCTTTTGGAGGTAACAGAGTCAAAATATTCCCAGATTTTAGATCTTAAATTCCTGAAAATGTTTTATAAAGAAGGAAAAATAATAAAAATGAGAAGTTTAACTCTCTGGACAAGTGCTTGAAAAGATAGAAGCAAATGAAAATCCGTATCAACCTTTTCCTGTAAGATCTTTAACAGAGCTGGTGTTGATATTGTAGAACAAGCTTCCAAAGGAAAAGTAAACCCATTCTTACAATAATATGAAATTACCTCCAAAGTATGTGTAAAGAGAAGTCCCAGGAAGCTGTATATAACCAAAAAAATGATTTACAATAGATAAATTCTAAGCATTTAATGAGTTATACCAACTACCAAGTAAAACAAAATATTGACAAGATATGACTTATTCCAAGTGATGATTTCTTTAAAAACAAATATAAATGCTATGGTTTTAATTTTCCATTATAGAGATTCTGTCATCTATCGTACATAGGAAAGAAAAGATACCTAGTAATGGTCAAATCCCTTTAATAAGCATCTTCTTCTGCTGTGCTAAATTTCTGCAAATTACTACATCCTCGTCTACGCTTATAAAAGCATTCCAAATTGAGAAAGCAAAACTGATATTACTGTAGGATTACAAGAAGTTTAAGAGAATATAATAAAGCAGAAAGCTTCTTAGCACTAAATACATACATTTAGGCAAAAAATGTGGACACAAATGACCAATAAAAGTCACAAAAGCTATTCTCGCTGTAGTTTTCTCATCTTAAGTTAACAAAATCAATCAATAAAATAAAAAGGTACATCCTTGCCGTCTTACATCCTTGCCGTCTTTAAGTATTTGGACTGATCTGGATTACTGAAAAGTAAAATCAAACTGTAAAATGGCCAGAAGTAACAAAATAGCACACAAAATTAAAAAAATTTGACATCCGTAAGCCCATGGATACAATCATTACATGAAAAAGTGAATCCAGCAAACATGTTCTATGACATAAACATGGATATGCATTTGCAAAAGTAAAAATCTAAATAAGGATAATAAATGGAAAAAGGAGAAACAAACTACAAAAAGGGAGGGGAAAGCCCTCAAAGATAAATTGTATAGAACAAAAAAAATAAGTCATATATAAAATATCGAGCAAAGGACAAAAACATACCATAGTAATCAGAAAAAGATGAAAAATCATTTATACTCAACTGACAACAAGAATCAAATTAGGCCAATGAGGACATAAACTTAGCTAAGGAAGTTTGATTAAGCCCACAAGTGAAGAGGGTGACTTGATAATTTTTGTAATTCTATTATGTGATAGTTATGAGGAGTTTCTATTTCTGCTTTAAAGACCTGCAACTATCATATAAATATGTTTAAAGTGTTTGATTTAATGTTTCAATGAAAAACCAAATTTTCATATTTAGTATTCATCAGTTATGATTTCTCTATATTTACAATTAGATTGGATTTGTAGAGGTATCAAAGTAGATTAGATTGGCTTCAACCTAACCTGTTCTAAGCCCAATGCCTAGTAACATTTTCTTAAAAGGATTGGCAACTTTCCCCGCTTGGAAAGGTATCCATGAGTCCATGCCCTGTTCAGCAAGGGGATTTTAAAACAATCCCCGAATTACTTTAGCGCCAAAATGGGGATTGCTATTCCCTCCCTACCCCATCTCCGATCCTCAAAAGCATAAGAAGTATTATTTAAAGAGTCCTACTCCAACATTACAATTAATGGGGAAAAAAAATTAACAGTTTCAATGTAATAGCAATTGTCATTCTAATATTGAATTAAAAACAATCATTGAATTATGATTAAATTTTTTATCATTCTAATATTATACATTTAGTTAAAAATTAATTATCATAAACGTTTTCTATAATTACACTATCAATTATATCTTTGAGTTGGATAATTCAATGCAAAATTAATTATTAGTTTTTAATATTAAATAAAATACACTTTCAAAATGATAAATTATTAAAATAAAATAAATAAATTTTTTTATTTTTTACTATTAGGAGATAAGGTCTTCACAAGGATCCCCATCCCATCCAGTATTGGTTAATTCAAGGATGGAGTTGTTTTACAACAACTACCAACTTGACAAAAGTAATATATATATAGCTCCTCCAAACAAAAAAATCCCCCTTTCTTAATGCCTTTTTTTTTTTTTTTTTTTTTTTTTTTCTGATAAAGCTTCCTCGGATGTCGAGATTAGGGTTGCACAACATGTATTCATATCACTACAAGCTCATTTATGAGCGCATTGTCATGTCAAAAAGAGGAAGAAAATGAAAGAACAATGCACTTTCTAATAGTTCATTTAATAATATATACCATGACCTAATTGCAACAAAAATAAAACTTTTTATGATCAAATCATTTTTGCTTTTAATTTTTATAATTTCATTAAAAGTCTAAAGGAGCATTGAAATCAAAGAACAATTATTATGAATCAAGTGTTCCCGAGTATTATTGCATATCGGCTGACCTAGAATATCCTTACGCTTCTAAACATTTATATGAGTTACTTGCATTGGCCCCTTAGGGTGTAGGTCCACTAAGGTCCAATTGATGATTCACATTGATCTCACTCCATTAGAAAATAAAAAAACTGTTTTTGTAAGCCACACAAATCCCACAAAGGGGATTTGTAGTTATAATCTAATTCTTCTACTACACTTAAGCAAAAATGCAAAATCTTAAAATTTTTATTCTATGTGATGTGGTTTTTTATGCATTGTAACAACTCTATATTTAAACATTAAGATCACATAAGACAATATATTAACACTTAGAAGTGTTTTTCTTATTACATTCTTCACGTTATTTGTTCTATTATAAAACTCGCACCAACAATTGTTCCAAATGTCATGATAGTTGTCACGGTTATCAAGCCACCAGCATTGTGTAGGAACCAAATTGGGTTATGTGAGGGCTTATCTTTTTTATTTGTATTTTGCAGGAATGGGCTCAAATAAAGTAGTGCAGCCCAAAACTTGGTAAAGGGAAAGAGATTAACAAAAAAAGACAACAAAATCAAAGAGTAGTATGGGTAAAACCTTTTAGACTAGCACAAATCCCGAAATGCTTAAATCAAGTTTAAAGTTTGTAGCAGAATTAAAGTTTGAATTTATGGCAATTCATCTTCATCATCCCTGTTGTTGTAGATCAAAGCATATATCATCGGCTTCGTACAAGTAAGAAAATTAAAAGAAAATATATAGCATATTAATCCATGTTCTCTTCGTTGTATACTTCGTTCAGGATCATTATTCAATTTTTTTTCCAGCATAATTAAGAAATGAAACATTGAGCTAATTGAGTAGGCAAGTATCTGCACATGGTTTAGCATTATCAAAATTTGAAACTCTAAAAGGAGGAAGAATGAAAGAGCAATGAACTTTCTATGTAACTACATGCATTCACTGGATGAGTATATTATATATTGATTAATTTTCCCAAAGAGAAAGATCAAAATAGTGGGAATGGGTGTTCGTCATCTAGTGTTATTTGTTTTGGGGTCAATTTTCCTGACAGTTCTTTAAATAATATTAATTATCAAATAATAATAATTCAATCTCGAAATTAAGTCTATAGGGTTCTTCTAAGTGAGAAAACGTCTCCATAGCATTTGCAAGTGACAAAAATAATTCAACTGTAGTCGGAGCTCTCGTTTTTGAATTATTTATTAATTTTTATATTTAAAAAGCCAACTCATTTTGGCTGTTTGAAAGCTACCCAAGGATTATAATATTTAGTATAATTAATTTCTTTCAACTTCATGATGTGGAATTCTAATTAAATAAGAAAACCAAATCAAACAAAAAAGCAAATAAAATAAAATTTTGGTTTAAAATAATGTGTTTGACATCACCCTAGGTTTTGGGTCACTTTCAGTTTGACCAAATTAACAATTTTTCACTTATTGATTTGATTATTAATATTTATAGAGTAAATGACATTTTCCCAAAAAGGTTTGACAAATCTGCCAGTTCCCATCCCTAGTTTCATAAATTGCAGATTCCCATCCTTAAATTAACACCGTTATTTTTTTCTCAAAATAACCCCTATATCTAAAATTTCTCTCAAATAACCCCCAGAAGTTCCGGTCAAGCCAAGAATCCTGCACCATTGGACCTCCCCGACACCACCATCAACATTCCCTTATCCTCCTCACGAAAACCCCTAACTTTTCCACCTGATTGCACATTAGCGAGGTGCCAGAATTTGGTTGGAAAGGGGCGAAAAAATGCAAAAACCTAAGGGAGAGGCGGCTACTATCAACGGGCAATTGTAGTCGGCGATGTTGGGGGTTTTGGTGGGGGGAAGCCGACGATGCTATTGGTGGTCTTGAGGGTGGTTTTTGGTGTCAGTACTTACCGAAATTTGGATGAAATGCTGATTGACACTAAAAGTGATAGCCAACGATTAGGGGGTTCAATCAGGAAGGGAGGTTAGGGGTTTTGATGTGGGGATTGAGGGGATTATAATGGTGGTCTCAAGAGGGGTCGATTGTGCTGGAAATAGGTAGGAATGGCCTGAAATCACCTGTGGTTTGAATTAGAGAAGTGAAGGGTTATTTTGAAATTTTCATCTTTAAAATGACCATTTTACCCTTTTAACTATTAGATTAAACTTTGGTATCCTATATCTTAAGGTTTGCCCAGTATCAGATATTTTGAGCATAATGAAGTATTATGCAGCACATTAAGTCAAAACTTTACATAAGAGGTTTGTATATTTCGTTGTACCTTGTTTTCGTATCAGCAATTTCAATGCCTACAAGATCTTGCTGAAGAGTCTCCACTCTATTCCCATTGAGTCACCCTTGACTGTTAAGGAGACTTTGTTCTTGCAATGTCCACCATTTATACTCTCAAGCCACTC
Source organism: Pistacia integerrima (assembly GCA_026225825.1). NCBI lineage: Eukaryota > Viridiplantae > Streptophyta > Magnoliopsida > Sapindales > Anacardiaceae > Pistacia > Pistacia integerrima. The sequence goes on from CM047748.1 coordinate 27,964,862, forward strand.
AACAAAATCTCCAATGTTCATTTGACCACCAAAACTTGGACGGCTAGGCTTGAAGAGACCAAAAATCATTCTCGAAGATCCTCTCTCGAGGATTTATGTTAATGAATTGGCCAAGAAGTTGCAACAATGTCTAAACTTCATGAATATCACATCAAGGAAATACCAATATCTAAACTTCATGACCAACGTTGTATATATCAAACCCTTTATTCTAATGCTTCCTACTTCTGCTATCTAAAGGCAAATAACTAGAAAATAAAATCAATATAAAACCTTTACATTAGGAAAGAAAACTTACAACTAGATTATTTTATATAAAATAAAATATGGCCATCTTCAATGGCCAGATTTGGGCGAAATCTTTGGTCGTAGATCTAGCCGTTTCTAGCCAAATTCATGAAACAGCAAGATCGGTGCATAACTAGCCAGATCCAGCCAATCATGCATCATTCCAACGACTTTCAACCACCGGCTGGCGATAGTGGCCAATTGTCAACAATAGTTGGCTGGGTGGGAGTGTTTTTGTTAATTTATAAACTTTTATTGAGAAAAGTAATTGTCAAATGTTTTGAGTTGAATAGAATAGGATTGGATTTTGAGTTGAATAGAAAAGTAATTATTTCATTGGATTGGATATGATAGTAGGATAGGATAGTGTTAGAATATTAAAACAAATACAGGCAATAATAATATGACATTTTTGTTTTCTTTGTTTTTCCCATGTGAGATTACTTAGTATTATAATCATCTATTTCATTTGGAAAATAATAGGTTTCTTATAAGAGGTTTTTTGGATGATTTTATAAAGAGTTATTTGATTTTTTTTGAAATAAATAAATTTAAATCATAAGCAATCTCACATTCTTTTCCATTTGTGTCAACACTCGATTAATTTTAAAAATTATATAAAACATATTCTCTTATATTTAAATATCAAAATGTCTCAAAATTTAGCATTATACATTGATATTCTAATATTAATCAAAGCATGTTTTAATGGAATTATTTTCCATGTATATATTCGAGTAGGGGTCCTAAGAAACAATTATAATTTAAAAATAAATATCGAACTATATTTATATTATTAATTAATTTTTTCATATAAATATTCTTATTCGATCTTATACATAATTGAACACAATACCATTATAATCCAATCCTATCCTAATTCAGGCCAATCTAATGATTCTATATCGAATCATTCTTATCTTGCCTGCTGAATGCAATTGAAATGTTGAAGGTATTGTTTGCTGGAGATTGCAAAAATCACTCCATGCCTAATAACATTGAAACCCCAAGGGTGGTTTCTGATATTTTTCCATAGTTTATTCCGCAATAATCTTTAGTCATAAGACATAAATTTTTATAAATATTTACATAGTAAAATACATCTCAAAACTATGCTTTATACATTCATATTTTGATATTGCAAACAATTTATGGTATTGATATTTCTAATAAATGTTTAAGAATAGTTATCATCTTCCACTTTGTCTCTTGATGGAACGTGATGAGGACCACTTTGTAATTTAGTCCTAGATCATAAATAATGAGTTTCCATTTTCGTATAAGGTTTTTGAAAAGTCTTAAGATAAAGATTATGCAAATCTTCATTTCATTAATTGGTCCCCTCACTTTTAGTGTAATTACACAAATGCCTTATAATTGGAGAATTATCCACAACCTCTACATCGAGGGGAGCTTAAGCAAAATATAAAGGGTAGTTAATGATATTTACCGGGGGCAATGAGTGATACTTCTCAATTAACAAATGGTTTTTTCAATTTAAGAGAAACCTGTAGGACCATTTCTAATTCAGCTCAAAATGTTGCCTATATGGAAATGTGTTCAATAAATCAACTTTGCAGGAATATTATCTTGAGAAGCCTGAAACAAAACTTGGTAACAAGCGAAAAAACAACTTTGTCTAGGCTCTAGCTGTAATGCAGGACAACAATAAAGTAAATGCTGCTTAGCTGTAAGTCTAAAATGTTTCCATTTCAAGCTTGGTGCCATTTTTTCCTTTGCAGAGTTCAAAATGTTGCCTATATTGGAAAAGGAAATCCTTATGCAGAGGTGCCAAGCCTTCTTAGACCTTTGATCATTCAATTCTCATAATATAGTCCAGAAGTAATATTTGATATTCAGAACAGTTATGGCTTTCTTTTTTCTTAACATTGATATAATAACGAAACATCCATAAAAATAGTAGATAATTGTAAAACTATTTTAAGTATAAGTTTGTTTTCAGATTTAAGGGGTATTTTTTTTTATATATATCTTCAAATATAAATAAAATAAGATAATAAATAAGTTTATGATTTTATTAAGAAATATTAGAAAGCTCATAAGGGTCCTACATAATTATATCAATTACATTATTTGTAGCTAAAAAGTTACTATAGGAGACAGTATACCAAGAACTCTTAACCATATATTTAATATCTTCTTCCTTTATCATTACGATGATCATCATCTTCCTCTTCGTATTAATTGCTCTTAGTCTTCACGTTTTTTGGCGCACACATACCATGCTTTTGTTTCTCTATCTTGCACGTCTATCTCCACAGTCCCCTATGTTTCGTTGATAACAGTAGGAAGAACAATAATAATTATTATATATCTATATATAACAGTAAGAAGAACAATATATTTAGTGGATGAACATATGGGAACTGTAAAGAAACGAAAGCCTTACCATTGTCGTATGCACATTGAGTTATGCACCACGATTGGCAATCAAATCCCTTTGGGCGACTTGCTGTACACTGTTTTTCACAGTCTGCAAGGCCTCCGATTTCTGCTACTTTCGCCGGAGTGACCTCATTACTCACAACGAGGATGGCAACAATTATGCAAAAAACTAGCACACAGTAAGAATTTTTGTTGTAAGCCATCTTCAATCAATTTTTCTGAATCTTTATTGACTTTGGTTTATGTGTTATGTGATTGATTGTTATTTGTTCTAGACGAAATTCATTTATACTTGTTGTTTCCTTCCTCTCTTTTCAAGTTGTTAAAGAAATCTACTATCTTTAGCTTCGGTAATGGGGTTTGCATTCTTTAATTATACAATTTGTTGTGATTGTTATAACCTATCAAAGTGTAATAGCTTCTTTCTACTAGTATACTTAGAAAAAAATATACTATGAAAAGATACATACTTATTAAAAGAAAAGTAGATGGGCCCAAAGTTTTCTTTTTTCTTAACATATAAATCTTTACGTATACAAAATAGTATATACAAAGCTTTGACAACGGTGGACAGTAGTGCTATTCCTCTCCGCTTCTCGACGTCCATTCGACCGCTTCTCACCTATTTCCTACAAAATATAGAAAAATAACGGGGTGAGCATAAAAATGCTCAGTAAGTAAATCCTCTACTCCTTTATCCCCGCAACTCATTCTTTGATTCTTTCCTTACTCTGTTCTTTCTCTTCTTCATTCTCTCTTTGTTCTTTCTCTTTTCTTTCACTGTTTCTAGTTCTCACCATTCTATTCTTTCTTTCTAATGCTCTCTGTTCTTTCTTGCTCTCTTTCTTATTCTCACTAACCATGCTGAAAATCATAGTACATGCATAAATGAAAGCAAATGCAGTAATGCATAGAAATGCATTTTCTTTTTTTCTTTTCTATTTCTTATTCTATTTTCTTTTCTTTTCTTTCTTTCTTCTCTTTGTTTGCTTGCTCAAGTTTTTCCTTTCTTTTCTTTCTCATTCTTTCTTATTCTCATTCTTCTTCTATTATTTCTTATTATTATTCTTTCTTATTCTTATTCTTTCTTTTCTTTGCCGATCGAACTTGATTGATGTATGGATTCAGAATCTTGGCAGTGTGAGTGAGTACAGTCCTCATCTACATGCACCCTTGTGGATTATACAAACTCTTTCTTCTTTTTAGGCCACTTAATTAAGGTGGCGTGCATGTAGGAAATTCTTCTTGGTACAGCCCTCATCCACGTACACTCTTACAGGCCGTAAAAATTCTTCTTCTTCTTAGGCCACTTACTTAAGGAGGCGTGTATGTGAGAATTCTTCTTCTTATCACCCATGGGTTTCCCATTGCAACAACCTATTCTTTTCTCTTCTTTAGCACTTTTCTTTCTTTAATTCTTTAGTGCTTTTCTTTCTTTCTCTTTATTCTTAAAATTCTTTATTCTTTCTTTAAGCTCTTATGCATATGTAAATATATGCATGTGGATGTCTCATGCTTATGTTTCTTTCTTAAGTGCAATCATATGATGCAAATATGCACTGTTGCACAAAATTAAGTTTCTCTACTCAAGCACATGCTTCTCTTAGGCATTTCATCAAACAATAAGTATGCATAATTAAATTCTAATTCAACTATAATTCTACTTCTTTCTTAAACCATCCATAGTTGGAATAAAACTCCTTGAATCATCACAAATCCTAGCCAGGAAAAACACTTCAAATATTCTACTCAAATTCTTTCTAAATGCAACCAAACTTCACTTGGTCACCACAACATCAATTCTACTTCTCCTGGCTCAAATCTACTCATCAAAAGCCATCTTCTCATCAACAATATCATTCTCCACAATCAATCTCAAAATCATAATCATGTATATACATAGCAATCATTTGATTACTAAAATCTTAGCTTAAGTTGGATTTACTTACCTTTTGCTTGAGTAGTTCCACAAAAGCTCTCTATCTTTGTTGGACTTACACTTTCTCTCAAACCCTAATATAAAATCTATAAGAATTCAACATTTAAACAAATTAATCTCACATCTAACACAAGAATTCTTACCTCTTGATGTTTAGGATCAAATCCTCATCAAAATCCAACTAAAAGCCTTCAATTTCCTTTAGCAAAATGGATGAAGAGATGAGAGAATTGGAGAGTAGTAGAAGTGTATGGGGTGTAGAGAATGGGAGGGTTTATAAGACTAAACCCTTAGTAGCTCATATAAATAAACACTCTTTCCTATTTTGCCCTTGTACTTCCTTAGAAATTCCATCTTTACCCTTTAAATCTTTACAAATATACCCCTATCTCCAATACATTCTCCACAAAATTTTCTTACATTTCACTCCCTACTTTTCCTGCTAATTAGGGATAGAATGGTCACTGCACCCCTATGGAAAATTTTTCTAGAAACTTCAAAGGAAATTCAGTCGACTCTTTAGCCCGGCAAAGATTTTTCTTCACCTCGATGAAAAATTACGGAGCGTATGTCGCCGCGGCGAAGTCTGTAATTCTCAATGTTGCCAAGACTTCACCAATTTCAGGGCATCCAAGCAACTTTTAACCTTGTGCAAGCTTAACGAAAGGCCAATAATCAACAATATGAACAACAAGTTCATTACCAAAGCAAATTAAGGATACAAAATTGCGTACCTCGAAGTGGGCATTACAAAAAGTCGAATAAAATTCTCTGTTTGATAACTAAATTATTGATAAAACTATTATTGAATTAGATGTTGTACGTGTTAGGAGATTGCGCTTGTTTAATAACCCTTACATCCGGGCCAGTTTGTATGTACCTCAATAAATTCGTGGGGTCTATTGAACACCTTACAAGCCCAAAGAACCAAATAAATTGCGGAGTAAACGACTTTTTCCCATCAAAGGTTTGGCAAATCTGCAAGTTCCCACCCATGGTTTCATAAATTACAGATTTTCACCCTTAAATTAACAGAAAATTGTTTAATCTAATTGTTAAAAGGGCAAAATGGTCATTTCAAAGATGAAAATTTTAAAATAACCTTTAACTTCTCAAATTCACCCCACCAATGATTTTAAGCCATTTTTGCCTGTTCTTGGCACAGTCAACCCCTCCTAACACCACTATTACAATCCTTTCAACCCTCACATCAAAACCACTAACCTCCTTGCCTTATTGAACCCCACAATCGTCAATCGCTAGTCTTAGTTTCAGTCAGCGTTTCGTCCAAAGTTTGGCAAATCCTGACACCGAAAACCACCCCCAAACCACCAATAGTATCACTAGCTTCCCCCCATCAAAAACCCAACATCACTGACCACAATTACTCGTAGATCCCCTCTGCCTCTCCCTTAGGTTTTTGTGTTTTTTCGTGCCTTTCCAATCAAATTTCGGCACCTCACAGAGGTGCAATCAAATGGAAAAGTTAAGAGTTTTGGTGAGGAGGATAAGGGGATGCTGATGGTGGTGTCGGGGAGGTCCAATGGTGCCTAAATTAGGCCAGATTTTTGGCAAGGACTGGAATAGTGATTATATTAAGTGTGAAGATGGTAGTGTTCTGCAAGTGAAGAGGGCAGGAACAAAAGAAAGCAAATGACTTGTGTTTTACCTACATTAAGTATCAGAAAGGAAAATTCCAATAGTTGGCTTTCCAGATTTGGGACAAATTTTCACATTTATTTCGAAGGACTTGTGTCTTCTAATTTATTATTAAATTTATTTAAAAATAATAAGAAGAAGAAGAAGAAGAAGCACCCTATGATAATGAATTTGGTTGAGAGAAAAGTGATGTGTATGGTGATGCAGCTCCAGTAAGATGTTGAACTCTTTAAATTGATGCCAGAAAGCTCTTGAAGCAGATTCCGCTCAAAGTATTGAAGCTAACGCAAACTTATATAAAAGTTCTTGTGCAAATATTACGCATAATTAAATCACATATAAGGGCAAGGACTGGAATGGTGATTATACTAAGTGTGAAGATGGTAGATGGTAGTGTTCTGCAAATGAAGAAGGGAGGAACAAAAGAAAGCAAATGACTTGTGTTTTACCTACATTAAGTATCAGAAAGGAAAATTCCAGTAGTCGGCTTTTTAGATTTGGGACAAATTTTCAAAATTATTTTGAAGGACTTGTGTCTTCTAATTTATTATTAAATTTATTTAAAAAAAAAAAAAAAAGAAGAAGAAGCACCCTGTGATAATGAATTTGGTTGAGAGAAAAGTGATGATGGAATTCAGAACTATTCCCTAATATATGATTTGAAACTACATAACTCTTGAACTTGAGGATATACTTTTACTGTCCAGCACAACATAAATGGACTATAACCAGTAAGATTGTTTTGCACAAATGGCTAAAGCTTTGAATTGTAAAGAAAAATGAGCATCATGAAGGTAATTATACAGTGACTAGGGACAATAAGGAACAGAGCAAACTAAATCTTAACTTACAAACGAGCAATGAAGAATAAAATTCTTATAAGCACTTGCACTTGGAAAAGAATATTCAAATTTATTCACAAAAGGTCTGTATATTCTGTTGTACAGTCAACAATTTCCATGCTTACAATATCATGTAGCATTTATTACGGATACAACACAATAAATGATAACTTAAACATAAAACAACTGATGGCTTGCATTCAGGGAAGAGCCAAGGTGGTGGAGGGCAAAAAATCACAGATAAGAGCCACTCAGTAGGTTATGGTCTTACATCAATTATGGGAGAGGTTTTTCTAGAAAGAAAAGGATGCTAACCAAGATAGAGATGTTAATCATGCGAGTCTGACTCTACCGGTGTTGATAAAACTGTTTATTCATAGGGACGGCTTGAAACCATTTATCGGACGGCCTTCCTAAAATCCCTAACATCAAACAAGATGGGACTTTTCCACAAACTCATGGATAAAAAAAAGATATTATAGTAGACCCAACTTGGAAAAGATAAAAGCAACTCAGTAGGAGAATGAGAATCATATCTTTGCATTGCATATAATTTACAAAAGGTTCAAACATGGCGCGTTAGTATAGTTATTATATTATATGGACCCCCATCCATATAATATGGACGGGCGTCCATATGAGTGAACGGTCGTCCAAATTTTTTGGACGACCATTCACTAGAAAAAAATTAAAAAAAAATTCACGCGGTTGGTACACGTAGGCCGGTACATAATTTTGGTGCAGGTTTTTCGGTGTCCCTAGCTTTATTGTGCTTGTATGCGGTATTGTTTCCAAATCCCAACTTGACAACCATGTCGAAGAATAATTGAAAAAAAATGGGAGAAATTGAGCTTTATCACTACATCGTCTTTGCACATCACATAAATTCGATCAAACTGACCAAATCGCTCTTTCATTAGCAGATTTTCCATTCAAACACGATGTATAACAATGTCTAAATAGAACTGTTATGAGACAGAGCAAGTGCTAATACCATATGTTAAACAAGTAGAGAAGGAACAGAGAGCTTACATTGTGATGAAGCCCGAGTGACAAATGAAAAGATATCAGAATGTCCGAATCTTGGAAAAGCTGAGAAACACTCTGTTATGCAATAATCAGGAAACAAATAACAACCAAACTATCTAGAATCAAGAAAGCACACACACAAACAACAACAACAGTTTTACCGTGGTTCACTTGCTCTATTTTTGAGCAAGCTACATCCACGTTGAACTTCGGAAAAGGGGAGTTCTCTGCACTACTATTAATAAGAATCAATCACTTACAGCCCTAGATTCGAATACTCCTAAAATCCTAACTCAAACACTTCTGAAATCGAACTTGCAATCTGACCCTAGGAATACTCTTACCCCCAAATCCCTAGAATAAGAGCTCTCTTACTCTTCCTCAAATGATTACACCAAACCACTTAAGATTTACTCAGATTACACACGAAATCAGAATCAGAATAACATGAACCCTAACTGCATACAAAGAACACAGAGAACTGACTCTTTTTCGATGTGAGAAGCCTATCTGTTTTTGCAAATGAAGACTTTATAGTGTTGACTTTTGTTTAACACAAAATGGTTTGCAAGAGGCATAGGCACCAGTTTAGAGTCTACCATACCAAACTTAGACACCAGTTTTTCCAAATATGATTGTTGCCTAATTTTTAGCTCATGTTTGCTCCTGTTTCTAGTAATGCCCATTCCTAGGATTCTTTTTGCATTTCCTAGATCCTTCATGTCAAATTCTGACTTAAGATTACCCTTTAGCTCAAGTATTTTTGATTTTGACTTACTTACAAGCAACATATCATCACATACAGTAAGAGATAAACAGACATATCCTTATTCAAATTAAAATGAAAACAACTGTCGTATCTACTCCTAGTAAACCCTATGCTTAGAATGAAAATGTTAAACCTCTTGTACCACTGCCTAGGGGACTGTTTCAGTCCATACAGAGATTTGTGCAGGATGCAAACATGATCAGGGACTTTATAGTCCACAAAACCTATAGGTTGGCACATGTAAATTTTCTCTTCTAGGTTACCATGCAAGAAGGCAGTGGTTATGTCCATTTGTCCTAACTTAAGGTTGTAATGGGCAATTATAGAGAGCATTAATCTAATGGTCTTGTATTTGACTACGGAGGAAAAGACTTCATTAAAGTCTATTCCCTCCCGTTGGATGTACCCCTTAGCAACTAACCTAGTTTTGTACCTAGGTGGGTTAGTAGCTGAAATACCCTCTTTTATTTTAAACAGCCATTTACACTGGATCAGTTTCTAGTTCTTTGGTTTAGGAACTAAGGACCAGGTTTTGTTTACCTCAAGTGATCTCATTGCCTCTTCCATTGTTGCCCTCCACTTTTCCTTTTCCTTGGACTTCATTACTTCTTCATAAGAGTTTGGTTCCATTCTTTGAACCTCTATTCCTGCAAGCAAGGCAATGTATATTAGTTCAGCATAAGAGAATCTAGTAGTGGGTCTTATCTCTCTTCTTATTATGTCCTTCACAAGTTGGTAGTGCTCCAATTGGGCAGGTTGTGGCTCGGATGCATTTGCTACAGCTTCTTCCTCTTCAGGTTCTGGACTATCTGGTCCTTGTTGGATTTTTGGTACCTGTTCATCATCAGGTTGAGGTGGAGTGGCCTGTTTACCTACAGGCTCCACCTCAATTGAAGTGGTCTCTATTGAGTGGTTTATTTGATCAAGTGAAGTGTGGTTTCCTATGTCTTGGTTTGTGGGTTTGCAAGGGAAAATCCCTTCATTAAACATTACATCCCTTGAAATGATGTTTTTTTACCGCTAGTGACTCTCTGTCCTAAAGTCTATATCCCTTGGTCCCTTCTTGGTATCCTAGGAATACACACTTAGTGGACCTAGGATCTAGTTTTCCCCCTACTGTGTGTGCACAGGCTATACACCTAAATACTCTCAAGTGATTTAAACTAGGCTTTCTACCAGACCACACCTCTTCAGGGCATTTAAAATTTGTGGCTGTAAAAGGACTTCTGTTTATTAAGTAGGCTGCTGTGGACAAAGCCTCTTCCCAAAAGGTGTTAGGTAATCCTAAGATGACTAGCAAACATCTAACTTTTTCTAGGAGAGTTCTGTTCATTTTCTTAGCTACCCCATTATGGTAAGGAGTTTTTCTCACTGTTTTATGTCTTAGAATGCCTTGCTCACTGCAAAATTTATCAAATTCAGTGTTGCAGTACTCTAGTCCATTGTCAGCCCTTAGGGCTTTTACTTTCCGGTCTAGTTGATTTTCTCCTAGGGCTTTCCACTCTCTAAATTTGGACAGGGCTTGATCCTTGGTTCTTAAGGGGTAAATCCACACTTTTCTGCTGAAGTCATCCACAATTGACATTAAGTAACCGCTGTCCCCATGTGACCTCACTCTCTCAGGCCCCCACAAATCAAAATGGATATACTTTAGGCATCCTATGGCCAGGTGTATACCCTTTTGGAAACTAACTCTGTATTGTTTGCCTAGAACACAGTTCTTAAAGAACTCCAGGGTTGATACAGGCTCTTTTCCTAACATACCTTGGTTGCTTAGGATATCTAACCCTCTTTGGCTCATATAACCCATCCTAAGATGCCATTTTCAGTAACTGATAGGTTTGAGGTGACTAGGGCAGTATTGAAGCAATCAGAACAGTACTCCCCTCAAAGTATATATAATCCATTCCTTTTTTCTCCTTTCAGGATTAGGTTCTAGTTCCGATACACATTCAACCACCCATTTTCGGCTCTATAACAACACCCTGCCTCATCTAAGGTTCTTAATGAGATAAGGTTCCTTTTTAGTTCAGGAATAAACCTAACATGTGTGAGTTTTGTCAATTTTCCACTACAAAGTCTAAGGGTTATGTTTCCTATTCCTTTCACCCTACAAGCATTATTATTCCCCATGAACACAGTATCCCTATCATAGTCTTCGAAATCTTGAAACCAGACCCTGTTAGGGCTCATATGGAATGAGCACCCTGAATCTACCCAATCTTTTGTATTATCAAAAACAGAAGCAGTCAGTACTTCTATTTCTTCTCCTAAGTGTGTGGTAGAGGCTAGGTTGCTCTCTGTGTTTCCCTATTTTTGCTTCTTAAGCCACTCAAAATAGTTCTTTTTTAGATGGCTCGTTTTGTTATAGAAAAAACATTTTCTAGACATAGTCTTTTGTCTATTATTCCATTTACCCTTATTCTTGTTTTTGGACCCTTGGCTATAATGGTTTCCTTTAGCAGGTTGAAAATTATTAGGTTTTCCCCTCACAAACAGGTTGCTTCCATTTCGTTTTTGAACTTTTAATTCTAGTTCCCTAGCCTTAAGACATGCCACTATCAAGTCAATAGTAGGTACAGTATCGGAGTACTGAACTGCATTTTTGACTACTTGGTAGTCATCATTTAAGGAATTCAACAGTATCATAGCCAAACTGATTTCCCCTAATTCTTGATCTATTCCCTTTAAAATTAGTGTCATTTTTAGGAATTAATCCAAGTTTTCCTCTATGGTCTTATTGTTATCCATCTTATATGAAAACAGGGTACCTTTAAGGAATGCTAAATTTGGTGCAGAATGAAGAGCATACAAGGATTCGAGCTTACCCCACAACCTCAGAGGGGTTTTGATTCCATCAACCTTTCTCAGTATGTTGTTTGATAGGTTCATCACGATCAAGTTGTAAGCTTCTTCAACAATCTTGTGGAACCCCGTTTTTAATCCTAATACATATTACATATTTTGTGTGATTTTATTTTTATGGAAGGGGATTTCTGTTAGTTTTTAAAAGTTTTATTGGGAATGAAATTGCAAGAAAAGGAAGCTGCTGGGTTTGCATGTTACAAGGGGCAAAATCTGGAGGTTTATTTGAAAGAAAAGCTGATGTGGTAGGGGTTTAGCGGGATTACCTGTAATCTAGGGGTAGAAGCATAAATTTAGAAAGACTAAAAATATAAAAAATGAAGAAGAAGAAGACGTGAGCAGAGGAAGAAAACGATGGCAGAGCAGAAGAAAAAAAAAAAAAAAAAACGAGAGGAGAAGAGAAGAAAAGAGAGAAGGAAAAGAAAGGAGAGTAAGGAAGAAGAAGAGCTGCCGAGAGGTAGAGTAAGAGTGGAGACCGAGAGGTAAAGTGAGAGTGAAGTACAGCAAAAATAGGGAGGGAATTTGAAGCAGATCACTCCAAAATCTGGGTTCGGAAAGTGCATGCATGGGGTACGGAAGAAGAGAGTGTTTGACTGTCCATTGGAGTTTCGGCTGAGCTGAATTTGTGAGTGGATCAAATGAAAGTTTTCTTAAAAAAATTCAGATTTATGTTTGCATGTTAAATATAGTTGGCCATTTTTGCTTTTTGATGAGTTTTGAGCTGAATTTGAAGCTTGCTGAACTTGGCATGCATGTGTGCATTTTATGCATATACATAATGTTTGCGAATAGAAAAGAAATTATGGGAAGTTGTATGTTGTATATGGTGACTGACTATTGTGGTTAACTGAAATTGGAGATTTAATGCAACAATTTTATACGGGTAGAGCATATATGTTGATCCTAAAGAACCAAGAGTTATAAAGGTATGTTTTTGGTTATAAAAAGTTATGCTGTGAAATTCTGACAGTCCGAACTTCCGAAAATTTTATATATGTTTCGGGTTTGCAAATGAAGCTAAATTTCAGATATTTTGTTTTAGACTTATTAGAGATTGGTTGAAAATTGATTTCACCCCAAAATTCGAAGTATTGGATTTTTTAATGAATTTTGAATTCTGCTATGAAATTCTGGAATTTCATGTTTTCTGTAGAGCATGCATTTTTCAGAACTGAAATAATGCACTTATACTTATCCAAATTGAGTGATTTTAAATTCTGGTGAATCCTATATGTGCCTAGTTTAATTCTGGAGAGTTTCATGAGGTTTAGATTAAGGGCTGAATTGTTATGAATTTTACAAGTCAGTAACCTCAATTCTGGAAACAGTTGGCAGATTTAAATGAGTTGAAAGAAAATTGTGTTTTAAATAGTTATTGACTCTGAAATGACTTGAAAATATTACTGGATCAACATATTTTTGTCTTGAATGCCCCATTGAAATTACAGCTTGATTTGGTGAGTGGATTAAACCAAATCTTCTTCCAAATCCTTAAATCCATGCTTGCATGTTAACTTGTGATTTAATTTTAAATGTTTTGATGAAGTTTGGTATATAGAATTTATATGTGTTCATGCTATATGAATAAAATGTTGCTGTTAAGAGTAGAGAATTGGTTGAATTGTATACGGGTTGAGGTTCGTGATGTTGGTAAATGGTTTCTTGGTAAAAAAGAAAAGAGAAGGGGTGCATTCGTCAGTTTTGAAAGTAAGTTTTAAAACTTGCATTCTACCCCCATTTTGCATGGAATTTCATACGTTTTGGCATGATTGCTTTTATATGAAATGTGGTTAGTGTCGGACATATGCTATGGTAATGTGATGTTGAAAGTAATTTTTAATCTGGGTTAAACTGTCAGTTTTAAAACATGTTTGGAAATTTTCAGTTTCACCCCTGGATGTGATTTTTGAATATTTTGTCATATATGCATGATTTATAAGCACATATGTGGTATGTTCTTGACTTATATATGTTACTTGAGATTATGCATGAGATTGTTGAAATATGCTCTTGACTTACATGTTACTTGAGATTATGCATGAGATTGTTATGGTGCTAAAACCACCCTACAAAGTACCCATCCCCAGAGATCTGATTTTTGGCTCGCCCGAGCGATGCAGGGATCCCGCCGGGTATGACAGTTTCAGATTTTGGCTCTGCGCATGCGTATGACTGATTTTATTGGCTCTGCCTAGGCGTTGAGTGGTCCGCCATGTATGACAGATTTTATTGGCTCTGCCTGGGCGTTGAGTGGTCCGCCGGGTATGACAGATTTTATTGGCTCGCTGGGCGTTGAGTGGTCCGCCAGGTATGACAGATTTTATTGGCTCTGCCTAGGCGTTGAGTGGTCCGCCAGGTATGACAGATTTTATTGGCTCTGCCTAGGCGTTGAGTGGTCCGCCAGGTATGACAGATTTTATTGGCTCTGCCTGGGCGTTGAGTGGTCCGCCAGGGTATGAGATTTTATTGGCTCGCTGGCGTTGAGTGGTCCGCCAGGGTATGACAGATTTTATTGGCTCTGCACAGGCGTTGAGTGGTCCGCCTGTATGACAGATTTTATTGGCTCGCGGCGTTGAGTGATCCGCCTGGGTATGACAGATTTTATTGGCTCTGCTTGGGCGTTGAGTGGTCCGCCAGGTATGACAGTTTCAGTAGCTCTGGCCGCGCGATGATAGATCTTGCCGGGTATGACAGGTACATCCCTTCTTTGCTTTCAGCAAGTAAGCGGGAAGCCCACCTGTAAGATGCATTTTCCCGAGGGTACTAATTGCGGTGAGAGTTTTCTATTATTAACATCATAATCAGTTTTAGAATGTTCAAAATCACATTAAATTTTTAGTATCAGTTATGAGTGATAGTCTCAATATGGGTTTTCAGAATATTTATTAAGAGAGCTTTGAGTATTAGCCACAGTTTCGAAATAAGATATCAACTTATAATTTTCAGTATCAGTAAAAGCTATAGTATCCAATTTAAAGTTCAGTTATCAGGATAAAGTTTACAGTATTCCAAAATCAGTTATCAGTGCATAGTTTCAAAAAAATCAGTTTTAAATTTTATATCATCACAGCAGTTATAAATTTAGTTACCAGATTTTGTTTTGTGAACCATGAGTGTTCATTGAATGATGGTTTGGATGTTTGCAGCATGACTAGTAGAGTTATTATTTTCATGATCATATGCATTCTTGAGGGATGACATAGACGGTTGCAGCATGCCTTGCAGGAAATATTGTTCCCAGAAGCATAAGCACTTATAGTTATGTTTTAAGTTTCCAGAAAAAGAACTTTAAGCATTCAATGATGAGCTATAATTCAAAATTTGTTTTCAGCTTGAATGATGAGATTACAGTACTTAGAACAATTTTAGAAAACGAGTTATACATGCATACAGGAATGATTTAGTTACTTCCATAACACGTTCATAGAATCATGTTGTTTTCTGAATTTCATAAGAACTATTGCATGCCATGACTATTGTTGAAGAATGTTTTGCAAACTCTCCCCAATCCCCCACTCACTGAGTATTTCAGCTCACCCCTTTTTAGACCCTTTTCCCCAGGTTCACAGGAAGAGTCGTGCTGAGGAGTGATTCCTTTCGAGGTTGGGCCCTTACGTCATCGACTCATCATGTGTGTAAAAATATCATGCTTGTTATCGCTACCGAATTATGTTTTATCCTTATGTTTATCCCCTGTGTTGATTATAAAAGATATGAATATCTGATACCATCCGTTTTTGGATTTTATGAACGTACAAGTTAGCTTTCAGATTTTCAAATGTATACATATATATATATATATATATATATCTTATGTGTTTATGCTTTCAAAACGAATCCAAGCGAATGTTTTTATGAAAAACGTATTTAGAATACATGTTTTTAGATTCCCACACGGCACGTCTCGGCAGCCCGAGTCTCATAGGTGCGCCCGGAGCTTATGGGGTAAGGAGGGTTGAGGCGGGTCGTGTCAAATCTCCTCCTTCTTCTTTAGTTTTTCTTCGGGCCACTTCTTGGGATCTTTCTCCAGTGCAAGGCCAACTTTGTTGTGCGAAAGTAGGGCTTTCATTTTCTTCTTCCAACTCCCAAAGTCGATATTCCCATCATATTAGGAGATCTCCATTCGGGTGGTGGTGTTGGTCATGGTTCTGTGTTTGATTTTGTGTTTAGGAACTATTAGGGCCAAAAATCGTCTTGGGCTTGACAATGCCCAATAACGAAATAAACATGTCACGGCCTAAGGCCTCAACCCAATCCCGATTGGGCCTACGCTTAAAATCACCTTGCGACCTACCCATTCTATGAGTTGGGCTATCTTATAAATTAAGCTAAACTGGGTTTCAGTTCATTAGTCTGCAACAGTCTATAAATAGGAAATCAGAGTCCTATTCTATTTCCTCTTCTACTAAGAGTCCAAATCTTACTCAAACTACTAAACTTGATTTGATAAGGTCAAGAAATCATATCTCTTTCATGATAGGGATTATCTCCCAAAATAGGACTCAATGTCCTATTAGGATTCCAACCCCTTGGGTTCACTATAAAAAGAGAGGTTTGCCCTCTCATTAGGCATGCAATCTCCTATAGTCAATCTACGCTACTCAAAACCATCTATTTGCTCCTAAAGTTCTTGCTCCCAAGAACTCAACGCCTCCGCCGTAGTCCTAGCCTCTGAGAAGACTCTTGGTCTAGCGGATTGTCAGTGGCCTCAACCTCACAGGATCAGACCCTATTTTCATGATGGTAGATTTTTTGCATCTACAGTTTGGTGCCCACCGTAGGGCCCTGACAATCATCTTACTACAAATGACTTGCTACACAACTGGAAGCAAGGAGCCTCTTTCGATTGACGTTGGAGACCAAGTCGCCACCTCACCAACAAGCACCTAACTCACGATTCTAAGTCTCAGTCAATCCAATGCAAAATCTTATAACACCCATGCATAGAGAATAGCCAAACTAATTGTTGTAGGAATTGCCAAAAGCATCACTCGAACCAACCAGCCTAGAACCTTCTCACATGGCTAGATCACCAACTCCTACAGTCTCCCTAAGTATTCAACAAAGATCACTTGACTCCACCAAGCCTTTTCCAACTCTGCCCGGTCCCTGTTAATTAAGTCCTCGAAGTTGGAGTCAATGTTCCCACTTGACTCTGTCGAAATTTAGCAGCACGACAAAACCACACCGTGGCTCTGGCGAAACGATATCCCACACGGTCAAGCAAACTTGAACTCTACAAAGAATCACACTGCATGATTCCACCGATACAAATTTAAAACTGGATGAGTAAATAGTTGTAACTCTGAAAACACAGTTGTCTCTAAACATCTACTCTAAGTCATCAATAGCGTCCTCTCGATCTCTCAAGAGAATTGTATCCTCAACTCTCCTTCCCAGGTCTCTAAGCCATACCATCACTTTGACTGCCATCTCAGTCTCCCACTTATACAGCACCAATGTTGTTCATCAATATGAAGACTCCGACGGTCGTGAACTCGCCTCTCCGATTTCTTCTCAGGTACGTGTATAATCCGTGTTTCAATATTTTTGTTCTACGTTTTCTCATTATCTTCTTGAAACATTCTCAACTTTCTCTCTCTGTCTTCATCTCTCTTTTTTATTTTATTTTTTGGTTCTCATGCTTTCTCATTACCTTCTCTGAAACCTAAAAAATTCCCACAAAACACTTTGCTCATAATCACACCAATCTCTCTCTCTGCAAATTCAATCTGAACACTTGTTTCTTCTTTAACAACACCAGATAACTTTCCTCTACTTCATTCTTTCTTTCTCTGATCACCAAAATCGGCCATGAATCTTCAAAAAAGCCTGATTTCAATACTTTACGTCGCTTTACCCAATATCACACTCCTACTACTACCCAAATCTCCTTGGATTCATTCGGCTTTGCTACACGGGCATAAAAGGATGAGCTGAGCGACGATATTTTTTAACTCGGACTATTCTTGTGCAAACGGTTATCTCCTACTCCACTTAGAACACTGCCCAAGAACCCAAAAAAATAAAAAAAAAATAAAAGAAAACCACCTCCAAATCTCTTTCCCCATCCGTAAATAATGTCAAAATTCCCCCAAAAAACTTGCCAATAACAATTCTGAATCCTCTCCAAAAATCACCAAATTCCTCTCAAAAACCTCAGGAATTATTGGAAAACAAAATTTTGTAGAAAAAACAGAGGAAATTCATAAAACCCATCCAGCCTCCTTAAAAAAAAAATATCAAAACTCCCAAAGAGTCACTCAAAAAACTTCAACACCCTTTGGAACTAAAAAAGAATCAAAGAAAGAGCAAAGGAATATGAACTTTACCAAAGAAATCTCAGAGAAACACGTCTGGGAAATTTGCGACTGTAGGAAGTTTTTCAAAAAAAAAAAAAAACTTTCTTTCAAAGCAAAAGGAAACAAAGGAAAGAAAAAGGATTTCAAATCTTCAAAGGCTAAAACACCTTTTTATGCCATTTAATGCACCTTGTTCCCAAGATGCCACATGTCAAAATTTTTAGAGAGGTAAGCTTTCTATTCCACCTCCTACACAATAAGATTTTGATATTCCTTAGAAGCTTTATTTGGAATTCTTTGATTTTCTTTTCACTTGTTGAATTGAGTCAATGTCCCCTGCCAAGTGGGCATTAATTAAGCAACACAAGAATATTCATCTCAATTGGCTTTGAAAGTCTCACTCGACCTACCGAGTGGATTTAGGCAAAGACCTATTCCTCTATGACATTTTCATGCTATTATTTCCATTCAATCTCATGCTTTCAATGCAAATGAGCCCCATTCGGCCAAACTTGTCCCGTTCAATACTTCGCAACTTCATTCGGCTGCTTGCATCTCCATCCGACCAAACACCTTCGTTCGGCCTCATGCATCTCCATCCGGCCAAACACCTTCATTCGGCTCTTTGTTTCTCCATTCAGCCTATTGTTCAACACATGCATCCCATGCATAGTATATCTTTCTCTATTTGACTTATTATTTATTTGGTTTATTATATACGCACGCCATGAATCACTTCTCCATTTAGTCATAAGTTTGTTTGGCTTATTACTTCTCCATTTAATATATTCTTGATTTGGTCCACTCTTACACATGCATGCCATTACTTCTCTTATTCAATTTATGGTGGATAACTGTACACCATGCGAGATACCATATGAAGTTGTTTTGAATCGTCTATTGTGATCACCTTCAATCGGCCCTGCCCGATTTATCGATTTACGCCTTCGGGTCGGTTCTGCCCGATTTATTGATTTACGCCTTCGGATCGGCCCTGCCCGATTCACGATTTACACCTTCAGATCAACCTTGCTCGATCCACGGATTTACACCTTCGGATCGACCATGTTCGATCCACGATCTACACCTTCGATTGGCTCTGCCCGGTTCATGAAACTACACATTCAGTCAGCCATACCGAGTGAAGGGTTCTTACACCTCAAATCGACAAGTCATCGACCCAATCCACACAATGGTCCATCCGACCTAACGAGCTGCTATCACTAATCCGCTCAGTCTGCACTCATTCGATTAAATCTAGTCTCTAAGCTAAATACTCTTTAACTCAGAGAGTGGGGGGCTAACTGTTAGAGCCAAAAATCGTCTTGCGCTTGACAAGACCCAATAACGAAATAAACATGACACGGCCCAAGGCCTCAGCCCAATCTCGATTGGGCCTACGCTTAAAATCACCTTGTGAATTGCCCACTTTATGAGTTGGGCTATCCTACAAGTTAAGCTGAATTGAGTTTCAGCTCATTAGCCTATAACAGTCCATAAATAGGAAATCAGAGTCATATTCTATTTCCTCTTCTGCTAAGATTTTGAACCTTACTCAAACTAGTAAACTTAATCTGATAAAGTCAAGAAATCATATTTCTTTCTTGATAGGGATTATCTCCCAAAAAAGATGACTCAATATCCTACTAGGATTCCAACCCCTGGGTTCACTATAAAAATAGAGGTTTGCCTTCTCATTAGGGATGCAATCTCCCACAGTCAATCTACACTACTCAAAACCATCTATTTGCTCCTAAAGTTCCTGCTCCCAAGAACCCGACGCCTCTACCGTAGTCCTAGCTTCCAACAAGACGCCTGGTAATTCTTCTTCTCCTTAATTCTTATTAAATCTTTTTCAGCCTTGCTGACTTGAGCGTCGGAGTGCCTACGGCAAACACCACCCCGGTGTTTTCCGAAAGCTTCACGCTTGCCCTTTCATGTGTGCAGGTCTAGCGGATTGTCAGTGGCCTCAACCTCACGGGATCAGACCCTATTTTTATGACGGTAGATTTTTTGCATCTACAGAACTAAGAATTCAAGAACTCGATACAGATCTGACTCTTTACAACATGACCCACAAAAACCCTAATTTGTTTTCCCCTTAGTGTAATTGAGACTGATAATCTCGGATCTTGGCTCTAAGGGCCCTCAATTTGATCAAGAAGCCCTAGATTTGAGGAAACCCCAAAATTGAGAAACCCTAATTTTTAAATCTAAGGAAACCCTAATCCAAACACCCAAAGGTTATTGCCTAAGTAAAGGCTCTGATACCACTGTTATGCAATAATCAAGAAACAAATCACGACCAAACTATCCAGAATCAAGAAAGCACACATGCAGACAACAACAACATTTTTACCGTGGTTCACTTGCTCTATTTTTGAGCAAGCTACATCCACATTGAACTACGGAAAAGGGGAGTTCGTTGCACTACTATTAATAAGAATCAATCACTTACAGCCCTAGATTCGAATACGCCTAAAATCCCAACTCAAACAATTCTGAAATTAAACCTGCAATCTAACCCTAGGAATACTCTAACCCCCAAATCCCTAGAATAAGAGCTCTTTTACTCTTCCTCAAATTATTACACCAAACCACTCAAGATTTACTCAGATTACACACGAAATCAGAATCAGAATAACATGAACCCTAATTGCGTACAAAGAACACAGAGATCACACTCTTTTTCGATGTGAGAAGCCTCTTTGTTTTTGGAAATGAAGACTTTCTCTTTTATAGTGTTGACTTGTAGCGAATTCTCATCCGTTGGATTGTCATTGGATCAATGGTCAGGATTCATCTTGAAGCTATCCAAAACGACACCGTTCCACTAATATCTAGTACGCCGTCGTTTCAAGCATTCCTGGTAGAATAATCAATCAACTTCATCTTAATTCTATGAGCTAAATAAACACAAAATCCCACCTACCAAAGATGTTGATTGTGTGGAAGTGTTTTCTAATCTCATTTTATTAATTTTATCCTATGCAAAAAGAAAGTCAACTTCTTCTACTATATGAATTTATGACTGGGCGAGGTTGACCAAGACTAGTAAAGCAGAGTTTTTGGTTATTAAGAAACTTCAAGTTTGTGAACTGATTACTGAGTGTAGGGGGGTGAAGATGTTGAAGGTGAGCAACGGCATGAGTATAAATTTTGGATTATAAGGTTAAATATGATATTAATTATAGATTTAAGGGACTACTTATATTCTGTCAAGAGAAAATTGAAATGATATACGCATATGAGGGACTTTTACGACATTATCCAATCATGCAAATTTATATGAAGAAAATGCAGGATGGTGATAGCAGGGGCTAGAGACTTAGGCCGCGTCTTCCTTGGTGGCTAACAGCGATATGACTCCTGTCAAGTCCGCTCTAGTATCTGGTTGTGTGGCTTCAGTTTAGAGTTAATTCAAACGAGCCGTATCAATCACGCATGTCCTCTCCCTTCCGTTCTCTTTCGACGGTCCCGCCGGCAGTCTAGGTCATTTTTGTCGTCTCAAATACTTAATCATTAAAATTAATAGAACATTTGTGCTAAATATTTGCTAATTTTTTTATTTTTTTTTTAATTTCACAGATGAGATGGCCAGGTTGTTACCGAATCTGTTCGGCAACTATAGGCAAAATTGGTGTCAAATGATGTCGATACGCTTCAAGCGGATCAGAAGTTGAAAATCGTCGTTTTTGACTGGGCTCTAGGCGACAGGTGGATACAATGTGATCTCAGGAATTTGGGGTGAGGATCTATATGGAGCTGTAGTTTTAAAACGTGGTTTGCTTGAAAAGCTGTTTGAAAATGCGATTTTTGTGTTTCATTGTTAATGCTTTGTATGGATTTAGGAGAGGTACAGCAAGGGTTATGAAGCGCAAATACATTGAATTGCTCCTGAATATTTTTATCCCTACAGAGAGGAGGAATGTTTGTTTCTTTTGAGTGAAATTTATGGCTTTCAAAGTATTCAAATTTATAGGCATTGATTAATGATTGTTAGATTAATTATATTTAATGAGATTAATTAAGTTGTTAAAAGTGTATTATCCAACAAGTTTAAATTGTATTTCAATTTGTGCTAGTATAATTTGAAAGTGTTTTGATATGGAAATAAAATGTTTATATACACTGTTAAAGCTGTTGTTTTCGTTGGATTTTCAGCAAGTTATGAGCCAACAAGAGGAGAGGTGTTCGGCAGGGACTCAATGTATGTTCAAAGCCCATCTTTCTCATGTAGTCTTTTTCCTTTTTAAAGCCTTCTTTTTTTGGTTGTTTTTCATTTTGGTCACTGCCACTTTGTAGTGCATAAAGCTAGAAATTTGTGTTTTACCATTGTGATCGAAATGGCATCCCAAATTTTATTAAAGATGAGTTTGTGGTTACATTTTGAGCTCTTCGGACACCTGATTTAAGAGCTTGTTAGTTCACTTTATGCAGTTGTTGGCTATAAAACCTAGTTTCCAAACTCTTTAAGTACCTGTTCATAAAAGCTTTTGTTGTTTGTAGAATTTAATGCTTGATCGAAGGTTGCTGGTCTTGTGCATTTGCAGCATTTGAACCATAAAATCAGTTCTCATTTTCAAAGCTATTGTTATTCTGGTTCTGTGTATTGTGTTGTTTACATTTTTGCTTTAATTTTGTATCCATAGGGAATAAGACTTTCTTAGATAATCCGTAATGTTCAACCTGCAACTAAAATCTTGTCACCTCAAATTATCCATATTCCCACTTTTTGTCTTTTTTATTTTATTGGAAGTGGTACAAGGATTAGTGTTTCAGGACTTTGTTAGCTTCAGACCGGACCATAGAGATTTTTGGCTTTAGAGGTTCTCTAAATTCAATGTTCTTTAATCTTGCCATCTTTTAAATTTTTAGTAAATTTGTTAATTAATTCATATATTTGGAAAGTATTTGTGCCATATAGTTCTCTATGAGGGTCCTTAATATTTGTGTGCTCAAGAATTTCACTTAAAACTCAAAAACTGTATGTGATAATCTTTGTCATTCGTTACCTTGACCTGTTCACATGGTACATCTCATTCTACAACTCTGTAATGAAGCTAGTCCTTCTTGGAACTTCAATCGCTATTGTTTGGTATATGCGGTACCATAAAGTTGTGAAGCAAACATATAACAAGGATGAAGAAACCTTTAGACATTATTTCCTGATTCTCCCATGTTTTGTTTTGGCCTTGTTGATTCCCCACAAGTATAATACTATTGAGTTATGAAACTTTCTTGTCTTCTTCTTCTTTTGTTTCCCATTCAATGTATTTTTGGCTAAAGAAAATGACCTATTTAAACTGTGCCAAAGTGAAAGCAATTTTTATTGACAAATGCTACAACTTGTGGTTCAAAATGAATCCATGGTTAGGCATGATAAAGCACGTGCAATTTTCTGTAGTTTATGCCGTCGTAATTCACTAGTCTGAATCATATGTGCTTGAACTTTCACATTTTATGCCATATTAGAAATTTTACACTGGAATGCTTCTACATGTAAATAGTTCAACAATATTTCATTTTTAAGTGACTAAAGTGTTAGGTTTTGGTGTTTTGAGACCCCTCTGGAAACTGAAATTTCAGAGACTAACTTGATATTTGCTACATATAGATGTCACTATAAATATATAGAATAATAATATCAGTCACCATAAAAGACTTCATGTGAAAGCTGGTTCATCCTCCAATAGCATTTTTTCTCAAGTAAAGATTGATGATTATTTTCACATGTTCTGTCCTTTGGCTGATTTCCAATTTTTTTAAATCTTATATGTTCTCCATGTTGCTTTTATAACTCAAATACCAATTGTTGATCTATAGAATAGAAAATAGAAAATTTTAATGTTCTTTTTGAACAGGTAAGGTACGAGGAGCTATAGTATAGGAGCTGTTTCTTAGTCTTCTCCTATTAATACCTCAAGGAGCTTATCATCTCCTACAGTTATGAAGGCACTTATTATCTCCTTTACAATATAGGATCTTATTATCTCGTTTCTAAATGAGCTCTAGATATGAGTTTTATCTAATCACTGATTAAAAGTTGTTTATCTAGGATGAAAACAACTGGTTTCATTTGCTGCTTTAGGTGTAATTTCTTCATGACTTAGTATCTAGAATTTGCTGACTGCCTCAACACTCCCAATGATTCCTTTATCTATCAGAGTGAATGACTATATATCATGAACGCCACTGATTCATGTGGTGGTATCTACTGCGTGTGGTGATGTTCTTCTACTTTTGGTTCTCTAAATAATCTAAGAATTTGTAAAATAGTGTAGAGTCACTACAATGTAGGAATTGATCCTCTTTTGGTCACAAAGAGAGGTCACTTGTCTAAGTATGAGCATGTAAATTATCATTGGATTAGTTTCGATAGCAAGGTAAAATCATAGATTTTATGTGAGGTTCGTTATGTTTAATTTAAATTCTACTGTTTAAACCTTTAAAATCGCATTTTTGCTATTCTAGGCAAGTTTTTGTTGCTTAATAACTTCTAGTAGGAAAGTCAGGTTTTGCAACTGTTCTCGTTATTCAGTTTGCTCAGGAAAGAGGTCTTCATAATGTAAATGATTCTGAATTTTCCATTTCTGGTAAAATTTGTCTTTTGGTCATATTCTTGTCAAACTTTTTATTTGGTAGCTATGTAATCCTTTAAATTGGGTTTTGGTATGATTTTGCTTGAAAGTAAGATTCAACTACAGTTTCATAGTAAATTACCTTTTTATTTAGTAAATAGATTTGATTTCTGATGGAAAACGCACCTTGTTTTGACAGATTTTGTGGAGTTTCTCAATCTATCTTGAAGCAGTTGCCATCTTGCCCCATCTGGTATCGCTGCAAAGGTCAAGCAATATTGACAACGTAAGACTATGTTTTCCTTCTTGGGTAAGCCGTTATATGTTCCCAAAGCAGCTTACTTTCTTGCATCCTATTGATTATACTGTTCCATTTGTTCCGATTACTATTCAGTCCTCAAAATTGTATGTAGATGAATGTTTCTGTGATGTAACTGCTTTTAGGTTTAACAAACTGTTAATAACTGGTTTCAACTTGGCCACGGTTCCAGAAATAATCAATCAAATCAAATGCTTTGATGGCTACTCTGTAAGTATCAAAGCTGTCCAAAAGCTACAATGTTATTCCAATTTTAAGCACTGGAAAGTGAGTGTCTTGAAAGTTTTATGTGACCAAGGCCAAAATCTTCTATTACTTCTTCCCAGATTTTCCCCAAAAGTCCAAAACAAAAGATTTCCATAGAACCTTTTTCTTTGTCTCTATATCCTAAAGATTGATAGAATCTGTGAAAATGAGTTGCGCTGGGCTGGAATAACCCAAAATATTATTAATGCCTCAATTATATGGAACCACTTCTAATTAAAAAGTAATATATAGACAATCTATTATTATTGTACAATGTAGTAAAGTTGGTCAATATATTTCATATTCCTCGTCCTCTTTCTTGTGGTATGAGAAGTGCTTCCTGTTGTTCTCAAAACATGTTATGTCAACCAAAGAAATTGTTTTCATATCAGTATTGCTGAAAGAGGATCCCAAGGTGGCTGACCTAGATTGGTCGTAACCATTCATACCACAAGAAAGTGAATGGGTCCATGGCAGGGTATTGGCATAAACCAGCTTACTCTTGATTGCACATTTTTTATGCAGCAATAATTCACTTTAATACAATAAGTAATAATTGAGTTCTTTAATAATTAAAAAGGGAAATTAAGGTTGGAAAAAGAAGTTTATAGATGCAAGTTTATAGATGAGTATTTAGTGGCAGAATGTTTTAGAGCAGAAAGTCGGTGTTGAGGAATCAGTTCCTGAATGATTTGATATGATGATGGTTCTGCAGCTAATTAATTGTTTCATTTTTTGTATTGGTTGAAGTAACAATTGTTGTTACTGTTTAGAAGTACTGTTTAGTACCGTCCACATTCTGATATTTACTTTTGCACTACTTGATTCATCAAAGCTTTATAGAATTAAATTGTACAAATTTGTTTTGTATGAAGGTCAGGCGATTAATTTCTTTGCACAGTACATCCAGATGCCTGCAAGCCAATCTTCAAGACTTTCTTAGCCTATGATCTTGTTCATCTTTTCTATCTTTTCCCCTTTTTGTGCGTAAATTAGTTTTATATTTGGAAGAATTTTGTTCTGCTTTTTACTGAATTTCATCATGTTCTCTGCTGTGGTTTGCTCCCTTTCTCTAGCGGTTTACTTCCATTAGATTACTGGTGGTGATACTTTTCTTTTTTTGTTTTTTGGTTTTATTTCCTATGTAGTGCTTACCGAGCTTTACATATCCTCAACTGGGTTTGTCATTTCTTCACGGAGAACAAAATCAGATGGATACTTAAGTTTTCTCTGGTATTTATCTCATTAACTTGTGCTTCTGCTTGTGGAGATCATTACTTACGAGCGCGTTTGTCAAAATGCCGAAAACAGCTTGGGTTTCAGGCCTGATTCAGACTGCCCTCTATGCTGACTTTTTCTACTACCACTTTAAAAGGTACATTTCCATGTTTCTTTTTCGTTTATATTCCAGGCTTTGCTTGTCCTAATAGGAAGCAATCAATTCATTTCCTGAAAAGAAGAAAAAAATATTAGATTGAATACAAACCGATTGGTTCTTGGCTTTGTTAAGAAGCGATCAATTGCTTCTGAAATTTGGGTCTTGCCAACATAATTTGCTTGCTTTTACACAGCTGGAAGAACCGCAAGCAGCTGAAGCAGCCTGCCTGTGTTGATCAAGTCTTATTTCATTAAATGTTAAGAGGCATATAATATTTAGTGATGCTAGCGTTAGTCTCTTAAGGCTGATTGAGATAATGCAAAGGGGCTATGCTTTACCCAAAATTACAAAACTTGCTATTCAACATAATCACTTGATATCAGATTTTGATTTTGTACTTTTTCATCTCTATTTCAGTGTGTTTCAATGGCTTTTACAATTAAACGACCTGTGTTTTATTTGGTACACTGCATTATAAAATATCAATATTAGAGTACATAATTGCAGCTAATATTCTTTATGATTAATTTATAATCATATTGTTGTTTGTAATTTGAACCTCCTGCCTTAAGTTCCTGGCTTCGTCCATGGTTTCTTGCATGTATAAATTTGGTCAGAGAAGTTTTCAGGGTCCAAGTTATCCAACACACATTAAAGTATATGAATTTGTGTATAACTTATGAATTATGCAGCCAGCTAGTTGATGAAATTGCCTTATATATAAAAAAGTTAATTATTATTCTACCACTTGATGATTATGTTTTATCTTCTGCATTTTATATTGCAATATATAGTTACTCGAGTAAAACAGCAGCCTTTTATTATAGTTGAAAGAAGAAACTTTCTCAAAAATTTCAGATCAAGATGAGAGGGTTGCTTTCTGTAGGAAACATTGTTCGTTCATCAATCTTCTGGTCTCTTAATCAACGGCCAGTTTGTTGGTTTGTGTTTCTTGAAGTCATTTTTTATCGTCGATTTGTAATGTAACATGTTGCTAACCTGCGATGGTTGTATAATCAATTTGTGCCATAAACTTTGGCTTTTTGAAGGTAATTACCACTTTAGCTACTTTAATCTTCATGTTTGGAAGTTTATAATAAGCAGAAACAGATGTATAATTAATAATTAATTATAAAGTTTAGCTTTTGCAAGAGCACTTAAAAAAGCGAAATGGTAACTTTAATCTTCTTTTTCCACCACAAACAATAATAAAATAATTAATTATGGAGCACAAGAAAGATATTCAAATTCAATAGCCCAAATGGTGGGTTTCCACTTTTAAATTCAATTGAAGCTTAAAAGAAAAGTTGATGGAAAGTCAATAAAGTTGGCAATATAATAAGATAATATAAATCTGTGCACACGGTGAGTCTTCATCGTCAATCAGTTATTCTAAATAATGAAAACATCATGTCTTATAAACAGTAACTAAAGAGATATGGATAGAGAATAAAGATGCAGATAGAACAATTATATAAGATTTCCTTTTTTACAAAACAGGAAACACGTTTTGGACAATTTATAAGAATATGATTTTACATTCCACTAAACGCATTTGATTATTAAAAATAATCATAGTAGAGCCATTAAACACATTATTAAAATAAAGCTCAGATTGATGTTTATAAGTATTTAAATCATACTAACCACTTGTGGGGGATTGAGTGATTAGACAAAGACTCTTGAATATATTACTCAAAAAGTTAGGGTATACTCGATCCCAATCACAAAAAATTAGTAACCATAAAAGAAAAAAAAAATCAACAAATTTTATTGATAGGTGAAATTAAATATGTAAACTTCCGTTCATATCCACTTAAATTTGAGACCATTATACATATTCATTCCATTTATTTGATGAAAAATAATTAAAAATCATAGAAAAGTTCCTTTTTCTTTTTTTCTTATAGTAAATGACATGTGATTATACTTATTATTTTCAGAACAAATCCAAGGTTGGTTACTGCATCAACAATATGATCGATGTTCTAGGGACGCATTTTCTTTATTTCCTTTGCACATCAATTTCAAAATTGAAGATTTATTTAGTACTCCTATCTAATCTAATTCAATAATTATATTTCTTTTATTGTTAATAACATTAATCTCATAAAGTTTGATTAAATAATAAACCTTTTTTTGAGATTTATAAAATAAAAAAATCTTTTATATTAGATTTTATATTTTAAAATATAATTTAATAAATATTTATTCATTCATAATAATTTAAATTCTAACCATTTATTTTTAATTAATGGGTGATAATAAACTTTTTATGATTAATTTAATTTATTAATTTAATTTTTTTATTATTATTTTTTTTTTTATAACAAAATAACCCTATATTTCTTAATAGGATGATATTGGTTCACTCCTGCAACAAGAAGAGAAATTGGACAGAGTTTCCTATCCTACTATTCCACTAGAGAAGAACTTTGACAAGCTCCGAGATGATGTTTTGAAGCTGAAGAATGCAAGACTCAAAGTTCAGCGTCAGGTTGAGGAGGCTAAAAAAAATGTGGAAGAGATTGAAGAGGATGTGAAGAAGTGGCTAGAGGATGTTGACTCTATCATCGTTAAAGCAAAGGAGTTGATTGAAAACCAAAGTTCAACAGGCACAAACTGGCAGACGTGCAACCAATATAGCAAGGCAGCATCCGAATTAATGGTGGATGACATTGGTCCACTCCTGCAGCAAGAAGAAAGATTCGAAAAAGTTTCCCATCCTACTATTCACAAGGAGATATGGCTGCTCATCATCATTTGCTGGTTAATGTGGTGCAATTCTAGATGTTATTTTGTTATTCTCAGGACAATCGTCAACATAATTGTCCCCCTGTAATTTCTTGGGATAGTCAAGGGTGTCAAAACCTTTAATTTTAGGTAGGATAATTTTAAATTAGACTTGGGTGATGATAATACTAAATTAGCTGGGTCAAATTTCTTTTATTAAATTTTTAGCTATTGTTTTACAAGTGACCAAATTGAGTAGTGGGGAACATAGAAAAGAAAGTTAGGTAGAAAAATAGATATCCCTAAAAACTTTTTTTATGTTCTAAATTTAAAAGCGTTATGTAAGATTAACGCATAGTTTACGATCTGTAAAATATTATATTAGGTCAATAGACTTTTGTCTTAAGCTTATAGGTGAGGGTTCAATAATAAATTAGTTCAATATTTCCAAATCCTTTCTTAGGAAAGAAACAAATAGTTGGGCCTTCCAAGGGACATGATTCTTATCTTTTAGGAAGTTGAGCTCGAAATTAAATATTTTAGGAAGTATTTAACTATATATTCTAGTGGTTTTTTAAACAGGCTCGTACCGGCACATGGTTTAACATTACCAAACTTTGGAAGTCTAAAAGAAGGAAGAGCGTAAGAGTAATGCACTTTCTAGGCTATTAAATATCTTATTCTCGGTGTCTGTTAACTCAATCTTCTCCTTCACTTGAACCACCACCACCACCACTACGTGGTCCGTCATCGTTGTTTTGCAACGCTACAAAAACTCTCTAGTTTTGAATTTGAATTGAAGAGAGGCTTTTTTTTCTCATTTTTTTGAACAATAATAACAATAACACACTGTAAAAACAAATAAAATTTATTATGTAAATGAATGAAATCAACATGATTATAAAATAATAAATTTATTATTATTATTTCTTATCAAATGTCATTCTTACCCTTAACAAAAAATCTAACCATCTCTAGTAACATATTATCTGTTAAGTGTCTTTTTTTCTTATAATTTCTTATCCTTCGATTGATAATATTCTTTTTATTTTTACTATAAATATGTCTAACAAGTAACAAGTCATCCTTCTTAAAGCAAATTATATTCCATTTTCTTTGCAAGTGGAAATTTATACTATTTGTCTGTAGAAGTCAAAATCTGAAACAACGCTAACAAAATAGGTAACTTGTTAAATAAAAGTTTACTAGTTTTAAAATATATTATAGTTGAACTATCAAAAACAGTCAATTAGATTTGAAAAAAAAAAAAAATGCCTTGGTGAATTGTGTTTGGCTTGTGAATTTTAGGCCAACAATTAAACTTTTGTCTGTACGTTAATGTTTAGTAACTATGGCTGAATCATGACTAGACTTGATATTTTGTCTGTTGTTAATAAACTATGACTTAGTTTGAGATTATTGTAGCTTGTCTCGTAATGGTTTATGCATCACTTTAGAAATAATCAGTTTTAGAAAAAAAAAAATTGATATCTTTGTTTCTCTTAATTTTAAAATTACTTTTATTTTATGGAGGGAAATATAAGCCATGTAAAAATACAAAATAAGTATATTTTAAATAATTTTTATTTCATTATTAATAGATATTAAAACTGAAGTCTTTAAATAAATAAATTGGTTAATAGTGACAAGTTTCTTAAGTTAAAGACTAATAATGTTTGATAATACAACATAGTTGAAGATTTATGTTCAAGACTCGAGCTAAGCCTCTGTAAACTCTGTAGCTTAACTAAGGAAGTTTAATCCGACCCACAGAGGATGGGAATGGAAAACACTCCCCAAATTACTTTGACACCAAGATGGGGATTGTTATTCTCTCCCTGCCGCATCTCCGATCCCCCAAGGCGAAAGTATTAATTTATAAAATAATTTCTTTTAATTTTGTGTTAAAAATATTATTTAAAGAGTCCTACTCCAACATCACAATTTATGGGGAAAAAAAATTAAGAATTTTTGTGTAACAGTAATCGTCATTATAATATTGTACTAAAAACAATCATTGAATTATGATTAAAAAATTTATCATTCTAATAAGAATAATGCTATACTTACTCATCATCTTACTATCCTTTGTAAATATAATCCATAGTACGGATACCATGTGTAATTTTAACAAAGGTAGTAAAGCGGTTAGTAAAACTCGTGAGTAAACATAGTATTATTGTTCTAATAATATACATTTAGTTAAAATTAATTATCATAAACATTAATTATATACTTAAGTTGAAAAATACAATTAAAAATTAATTATCAGTTTTTAATATTAAATAAAACACACTTCCAAAATTATAAGATATTAAAATAAAATAAATAAAATTTTTTATTACTCGGGGATAAGGTCTTCACTAGGATCCCCATCTCATCTAGTATTGGTCAATTCAAGGATTGGGTTGTTTTACAACTACTACCAACTTGACAAAAGAATATATATATATATCTTAATGTGCTTCTTTTTAAGTTTATGATAAAGCTTCCTCGGCTGTCGAGATGGCCAATTAAAAAAAAAAAAATCCTTGAAATTATAAATTAATGTTCAGGAATCCATGAAGCTTTTTGTCCAAATGTATAATTTAATAAAAGTTGATAGAAATGGTGAATGTTTTCTCAAGTAGATCCAACCCTTTACAATTAAGGCTAATGAATAGAACAAGCTTGTCCAAATTAATCAATCAGATGTCTAACAAAATCAAAAGCAAATTGGCATCTGACAGAATTTTAGATAAAAATATGCACACATTGAAAGAATAGATTCTTCAATTAAAAAAATGCAGACTATATTTTTAATTAACAGGGCCAGCTCAAAATGCCACTCAGCAATTATTAATTTTCTAATCCATCTTCAATGTATATATATAATCAGTCCTTGAAAGAATAGTCCCCCCTTTATTAACGTGCTTTTATTTTTCTTTATAATAGAGCTCCCTCGTGCCATCGAGATTCGCCAAAGAACTTGCTTTTAGCCTAGAATTCAAGAACCCGTGAAGCTTTCCATCCAAATATTTAATAGTTCAAGAAAGGGTTTACAGTAATTTACTCAAGGTTCAAGAGGGGTCTTGGATACTAACAAATGCATCCAAAAAATTGATTACTTTACCATAATATATTTTGTATAATTATATATTCTTTTCAGTTTTATTTTTTTTTTATTTTCATTAACTAAATAAATATTAAAAATAGTAATATCTGTTAACCAATTTTGTAATAAATTACAAATAAAACAAATATATGAATTGTTGAATTATTATTTAATTTTATACAATAAACTAAAAAATAAAAAATCCAAGTAAATTACATACATAAAAACAATAAATAAATAGAAAACCTAAGAGGGAAGTATAACTAGATAACGGATACTAAAATCTTTTCAAAACAATATTTTAGATTCTTTCTGGCTTTTATTTCTTTGTAAAAAATTGAAAAGAATGTATAATTAAACAAAGGGTAATATAGTTTTTATTGATAAAGTAATCAATTTTTTTTTTTTTTTTTTATGCATTTGTTATTATCCAAAACCTTTGGATGTGTTTATTACTTTCCTCAAAACTGGAGGAGAAAATTGTTGTAAACCCTTCAAGAAATGCTAACATTAAGGCTAATAAATAAATCAATCAGTTGTGAAGCTCATTTTATTACTAAATTAAGAGGTCGAATCAATGATATCCAACAAATTTAAAGAAAACTTTGATCTCACTTATAATTCTCACTTTGATCTCCTTTAAACAAATCAGTAGTGAAGCTCATCATGAGGCACCTGTAAGAGGATGCTACAAATAACATTTATTAAATGATTAATCTCATTTATTAATTCTCAATTAAAAGAATAAAAAAATTCTTCATATTTCTTATCCATTAGTTTTGATTTCTTTATATTTACAATTAGATTGGATTGGGATGGAAAATCATCCCCAAATTACTTTTGGGCTGCGGTGGGGATTGTTATCCCATCATTGTCCCGTTCCCGATCCTCTGAAAAAATCAATTATGAAATAAATTCTTTTAATTTCATATTAAAAATATTATTTAAAGATTCCTACTCTCACATAACAATTTAAGTGAAAAATAAAGGAATTAAGAGTTTTGGTATGATAACAATCTTCATTTTAACATTATATTAAAAACAATCATTCAATTTATTATTTTAATATTATTAATTCTCATAAAAGTTTTTTTTTTTTTTTATAAAAACACTTTCAATTACATTCTTAAATTGAATAAAACAATAAAAAAAAATTAATTATTAATATTTAATATTGAAAAATACAATTACAAAATTATCATTATTAAATTATAAAATAAGAGAAATTAAAATTAAAATTTTTCTAATATTCAATAATTGGGTCTCGCCGGATCCTCATCTCCGTCCCCATTCCCATTTCCATTTGGGTATCAATTGTCATCCCTCACAAACACTACCAACTTGACATAAGTAAAATAAAAATAATTAATCCTTGAAACAATAGCTCCCCTTTCTTGAAGTATTATTCCTATTGTTTATGATAGAGTTTATTTGTGCTTTTGAGATTCGCCCATAAAAAAATAAAATAAAAAAATCCTTGAAACTATACATTGATGTTTTGTAACTTCCTGGCAATGGCTCTTAGCCTAGAATTCAAAAGGCCGTGAAATTATATAATAATAGTTCATAGAAATGCTAAACATTGTCTCAATTAGATTTAACCCTTTACAATTAAGGTTAATATATAAATCAAGTTTGTACAAATCAATCTAGCAATAGTGTGATTAAAAAAACAAAAAAAGCAAGTTGGCAGATGCAGATTTTTTGATAACAAAATATAAACAATTTTAAGCGTGACAAAAGAGTAAGTAGCTGACAAATTCTTCAGTTAAAATGAAAAATAAAAAATTGCAGACAATATTTAGAGAAAACATGGCCAGCTCAAAATGGCACTAATCGATGTGTTCTATAATTACTCTTTTTGGAAAATGAAATGTATTATATAATATGTTTTAATGGGTTCTCTATGGGGAATGCGGTATTATTTACAGCTGAAAGCTTTAAGTTGATGACTTTTATAACTCAAATTAAGCAGCTTAATTACAGGATTTATAGCATATTAGTATATGACAAGTCTTTCTTTATAGCATAATAGTTTATAGCGGGCTTATTTGCTTACTCTTGAACATGTGGATGCACTATTTGGATTATAACCTGGCGTGGTTGTATAATTAATGGAATCATTTATCAATTTGTGCCATAAACTTTGGCTTTTTTGAAGGTAATTAGCACTTTAGCTACTTTAATCTTCATTCTCCGACATATTATTATTAGCACTTTAGCTACTTTGGTTAAATGGTTTTGTACTCGTTGAAATTTGAGTCTTTCACTGCGCGTGCAATATTTAATTCTTTTTTTTTTTTAATTTTTTATGAAGCAGGTGATAATCTCGAGCATGTGCATGTGCATGTGCGTGCACGTGCCTTTCAGTTTATTTTATTCTCAGTAAAGATAGAATCAATTCTTATGTCTCTTCTTCTTCTTCAAATTTCTTCTCTCTCAATCTTTCAGAAATCACTAAAACATACTTTCATTCAGAAACCTCTCTCACCCCTTCAGATACCACTACAAATATTTTTACTCTGAAGTCAGATCGCTTGATTTTTCACTTCTCTCTCGTTCCTTTATTTCTCTTTTATAGAAAAAAAAAAAAAAAAGATCTTCTTTGGATCAGCATTTTTCCTTCACTCTTGTTCTGTTATTTGAGTTTGCACCCTAGTTGTCCTGTTATTATTTCTATTTTATTTTCATTTTCTTTCGTTCTCTTCTGTTTTTCAAATTTGAAAAAGGGTTGAAAATGGTGGAACCTGCTGGGAATATTTCGAGTGTCTTGAGTGTTGTTCTCCAAGTTGGCAAGTGGTTGGCTGCTCCGATTGGGCGTCAATTTATGCACTTGTACAACTACAATACCAATTTCAAAAATCTTGAAACAGAAGTTGATAAGCTGAAGAATACAAGAGACGAAGTGCAGGTGAAGGTCGATGCTGCTGAAATAAACAGGGAAGAGATCAAACAGACCGTTAAGGACTGGCAGACTAAGGTGAACAATACCATTACTGCAGCAGAGAGGTTGATTCAAGAGAAAGAAGAAAACCGTCGATGTTTCAAGGGATTGCACCCCAACTGCATCAACCGCTACAAGCATAGCAAGAAGGCATTCAAATTAAAGCGGGATGATATTGGTCCACTCCTGCAGCAAGAAGAAAGATTCGATGAAGTTTCCTATTCAAGTATTCAACAATCCAACTACGAGAAGAACTTTGTCAAGCTCCGAGATGATGTTTTGAAGCTGAAGAATGCTAGACGCAAAGTGCAGCGTAAGGTTGAGGAGGCTGAAATCAATGGGGAAGAGATTGAAGAGGATGTGAAGAAGTGGCTAGAGGATGTTGACTCTATCATTGTTAAAGCACAGGAGTTGATTGAAAACCAAAGTTTAATTGGCACTGACTGGAGGACGCGCTACCAAAATAGCAAGGCAGCATCCGAATTGGTGGTGGAAGATATTGGTCCACTCCTGCAGCAAGAAGAAAGATTCGTTAAAGTTTCCTATTCAACTATTCAACAATCCGACTACAAGAAGAACTTTGTCAAGCTCGGAGATGATGTTTTGAAGCTGAAGAATGCAAGACGCAGAGTGCAGCGTGAGGTTGAGGAGGCTAAAAACAATGTGGAAGAGATTGAAGAGGATGTGAAGAAGTGGCTAGAGGATGTTGACTATATCATTGTTAAAGCAGAAGAGTTGATTGAAAACCAAAGTTCAATTGGCACTGACTGCAAGACTCGCTGCCAAAATAGCAAGGCAGCATCCGAATTAATGGTGGATAATATTGGTCCACTCCTGCAGCAAGAAGAAAGATTCGATAAAGTTTCCCATCCTACTATTCACAAGGAGATATGGCTTAGGTCTAATGAAGATTATTTGGCATTCGAATCAAGAAACTCCACTTTGAAGAATGTATGGGATGCTTTACAAGATGAGAAAATCTACATGATGGGTGTTTATGGGATGGGTGGTCTTGGCAAGACCACTCTTGCGCAGGAAATAGGTAGGAAAGCCGAGAAGGATAAGCTCTTTGATCAGATTGTTTTTGTTGAGGTAATGTTTAAACTAAGGGGTTTCACTTTATTATATTAGCATATTTATTTAGAGTGATAATTATTAGTATTTAATTTATATCATTAATTTTATTTGAGTGAAATTAATTAGACTTTAGGCTTCTAAACAAGGACATTTATAATTAACGAGAAAAAAGTAATTAATAGAATATTGTTTCTTCATTTTTATGAAGAAATCATTGTTTTCATTATTTTATTTTTAATTTTATATATCTTAGTTCAGTTTATCTACTTTGTTATTAAGTTTTAATTTAATAGATGATTATTTTTTAAAAATAAAAAGCATAGTTATCAGTTTAAAATTTTCTTTTTGTTATTGTATTTTGTTTATTTTGTGGTTCTTTGTCTTGTAGATAACAGAAACTCCAGATATCAGAAAGATTCAAACAACAATTGCAAACAAGTTAGGTCTCAAATTCGAAGATGAGAGGGAAGGTGAGAGTGACAGAGCAAATAAGTTGTATTCAAGAATGGAGAAAAATAATATCCTTTTAATTGTAGATAATATTTGGGAAGAGTTAGATTTGAAGATGGTTGGAATTCCTTTCGAAGCTGATCGCGGAAGAAATAAAATATTGATGACAACAAGAAACGTAGATGTATTGGAGAAGATGGGTTCCACAAATAATCTCGGGATGGGTATTTTAAATGAAGAAGAAGCTTGGAGGCTATTCAAGAATATGGCAGGTAATTGTTATAACTCATTTTAATTTGATAACACATAAAATTTTTGTTATGGTTTGACGCGAGTAAGTAGTAATAACATTAAATATTTTCAAAATATGTAGAATCACTCTACTGATAGAATAGTGGTGGTGGCTTAGGGGCATCTCTATAACATCATATTAAAAACAAGAAATTTAATTTAATTTATTATTTTTTTTAAATTCCTTTGACATAAGTTTTATTTATTCTCTAATTAAATATTCTGACAATCAAATTTCTATGTTTAATTTCCATATGCAGAAATAATTCTAACTTAGGGCTATTTTCTAATAATAAGCTATTCAAATTTTATTTGAACTCATCTTTCTAACCAAACTCTCTTCCTGAGGTTTAGCCTAAGTAACATTTGGTTCAGTGAAATCAGAGAGTAATGGTTACGTCCTTATCAATTAACAGTCGTTATGTTAATATAAACAGGATAAAGGTATTTCAGTATTTGCACAAATTTTTATAATAATAATAATGATAACCCCATCTTCAACCAACAGGCTGCCGCAACTACCTTCACAACCCACAGGTGTCCAGCACAGCATAGCAAGTCTTTCGCCGCCACTGTCAACCACCCCATACCCAAAACATCACAACTGTGTCTTCACTACCATCTCTTGAAAAATCAGAGTAACCTTCCATACACACGACATCACTGCTGCAACTTCGCAAACCCACCACCATCATTAATTCAACTTTGAGTGCGCTAGTTGACCACTTACCTTTGTCTCGCTGGCCTCCAATTATAAATATTTACATAAATAGGATTTTATCAATCCTTCAACAAAATTTTTTACACCTTAGATCATCCTCTTAATTTCTATTTTTATTTCTACATCTTCAATCTCCTGTTTTGAAATTTGTTACACCTCTTTTTAAGATGTCGACAGATGAAATAAAAATAATTAAGATGCATGCTTTTAACTAATTCTTAATATTTGAATTTGTTTTGTTAGATGTCATAAGTTAAACTATAATGCTTAGATGGCGTTAGTTTCAGCCTAAATTCATAATAATGAGAATTGACTTGGCAGCTTCATTTTACATTTCCTCATTTCTCATCAGCTTATTTTTCTTTTCTATAAAAAACTGTCTTAAAGCTCTTGATAAGACAAACGTATTTCTGTGATTTTAGAGATGAAGAGTGGAAAGAAAAATAACAATGAGGAATATTACTTAAGATATTTAAAAAACATAAAAATTGATGGTTTTATTTATAAAATAGTCCAATAAGATAAAAAATAATACTATTTATACAAATTCTTTCATACAATCTTATGTGTCACCACTCTTTAACTGATGCATCATTCATCTAATTTGTTGAGCATTTAATGAGTTGGCTTTTTATGTGTATCCATTCATTCATTTTATGACACATAAGATTGTATGCAAGAGTTTTTACAAATAGTATTATTTATAAGATAATAGCTAGAAATGCAATTAGAATAATCCTAGCTTCCTGTGCAGGTGGTTTAATTCAAACACGTGGACTGAATTCTTTGCCACAAGATGTATGCAAGGAATGTGGTGGTTTGCCTATTGTCATTTGTACTATAGCAAAAGCATTAAGGAACAAGAGTTGTCCATTTGATTGGGAAGATGCTTTGGAAGAATTGAGGGCACCTTCACCAACAAAGTTCAAGGGATTATTGGAAAAAGAATACCAGAAGATTGCCTTGAGTTACAAATATTTAAGAGATGACGAATTGAGGAAAACATTTTTGATTTCTAGTCTAATGGAAAATGATACATCCATTTCAGACTTGTTCAAACATGTCGTGAATTTGGATGTACTTGAACGAAATAACCTCACTATGGAAAGAGCTCGAAATAGACTAGATAAAGTAGTCCGTGAACTCAAAGACTCTTGTTTGTTACTTGAAGGTTCAAGCAGCAAACAATTCTCTATGCATGATGCTATCCGTGCGTTGTTGCTGTCACAATTGCATACACAGACCACCATGTATTTACAGGGAGAAATGACATTGAAAGGGAATGGAAGAATAAAGATAAACTCAAGAAATGCACGAAAATCTCCTTACCTGGTAGTAGTATCGTTATTAGTGAAGTTTGGCCTAAAGATCTAGATTGTCCAGATCTTGAATATTTCTATATGACCAATATGTGGGATTCTTCTTACCAAATCCCTGAGGAATTTTTCACGGTGATGCCAAAGCTCAAGGTTCTAAATTTATTTGGAATGCGGCAATCATCATTGCCGTCATCACTTGATCTTCTGACAGACCTTCAAACATTGTGTTTAGATGATAGCAAAATCGTAGATTTTTCTATTATCGGAAATCTAAAGAAACTAAAGGTCCTTAGCTTGCGATATTCTAATATTGAGGAGTTGCCTATAGAATTTGGTCAATTGACTCAACTAAGGTTGTTGGATTTAAGCAACTGTAGGCAATTAGGAGTTATTGCGTCAAATGTGATATCAAAACTATTCCAACTAGAAGAATTATATATGAAGGGATGTTGTTTTCAGTGGAAGGTTGAAGTACTCAAGGAGTTAGAGCACTTGACTCAATTGACCACTTTAACATTAAATGTTACAAATGACATAGTTTTGCCTCAAGGTTTCTTTTTCCAAAGAGCTTAGAAGGTATGAAATATCAATAGGAAATCAATGGTGGAACCCTCACGGTTGGCACAATTATGAATTTTCAAGAATGTTGGAATTTGAATATTATTCTACCATTTCTTTAGAAGAACTACGAATTTTCAAGAATGTTGAACTCTTACGGTTGGTCAAATTTTCAAATGATGATAACGATCTCACGCCACTTTTTAACGAAAAGGTTTGATTAACGTTAACCTCTTGCACTTCTCTATTATATATTCTTGCTTTTTCTTATTTGTAACACGTAGTTGTGAAATTGAATTATTTGTTCTTCCCATTTTGCCTTTTCTTTCTAGTGATTTTAATTTTCTGTTAAATTTCATTATTTTTTAGAGAGACAAAAGACACATTGTTTATATCAATGGCATATTCATCTATAAATCCATAAGAATCAATTATTAGTTAATTTTTTTTTTTTTCATATGAGTAACTATTGAAACAACAATCAACTTTGACTGCAGGTTATTTTCACCAATTTGATGGCCTTGGAATTGGAATATATTGGTTCTGGAAAGATTTGGGACAACCAATTTCCAACACTTATGTCTTCGTCTTATCAGAATTTGACACGCTTGACCTTGATAGGATGTAGAAAAATAAAATATGCGTTTCCATTTTGCATAGCCAAAAGCCTCCAAACTCTACAACACCTTGAGATAAAATATTGTGAGGTTTTAGAGGTGATTGTTGCGAAAGAAGAAGGAGCAGAAGATATTGTTAATTTTGCTTTTCCACAGGTAATCTTTTTGGCGCTTGAAAATTTACCAAAACTTACAACTGTCTATCATGGAGTAGATACTTGGGAATTGCCGATGTTAAAAAGGTTAGTGGTGAAGGGATGTGAAAAATTCACTTCAAAATATCTAACCTTCCATGAAAATTCACTCCATATTTCAGAGCCAAAATCCTTTGGGTTGGACAATAAGGTACACAGTCTCTTTTTTACTTCTTTATTGAAAAGAAAAAAAGTTCTTTAATATATTATATAAATCAGAACTTTATGATGTGATTCTTAACATCTCTTCTTTTTCCAAAAAAAAAATTAAGAAAAAAAATTCTAGAAATCATCAAATGTTTACTTGAAATTGACAATATGATTTTATCTTGGGTTATCATCAATTGGAGGACAACCTTTTGTGAAACTATAGGAAAAAAGACACAAGTTTTAAAATAGCCAAAAAAATCGTTTGTTATCATTAAATTTAAGAGAAAAAATATATAAGACATAAATACCCATATAATAATAAGGAAAATGACAAAAATTAACATTTTTTTCTATGCATGCCAAATATATATATATATATTTGACTAGTCAATTAAAGAATCATATGCAGTTACCTTGGTCCTTCTCATAGTTAATTTAAACCAATTTCAATGATTAAAGATTTAATTTCTAAAATATTGTAATGCAATTCATTGTATTATCGTATTTATAGTATTAAAATACAACTTTAATATGATGTTTCAAAACTATTTTAAATTTTTGTTTAGGAGATATATTAAAATGTTGTGTTTGAATGCCAAATTTTATTCTCATAAATATTTGTTTTCACTGAAAATTACATTATTATTACAAGAGTAATGTTAGATTTACAATCCAATCTTACAACCTTCTCTCAAAAACTCCGACGTGATAACTCGTAATTGGTCAGTTCGCAAATGAATCTCGGTTCGCAAATGAATCTCACCTGCTTGATATGGTCTTGCCTGCCTATTTGCAAGCTGACCAATTATGAGTTGCCACGTTGAGGGTTGTGAGAGAAGATTGTGAGATTAGATTGTAAACCTAGCATAATTAGTATTACCAGTGTTGTTTGGAATTCAATTTGAAAACATCTCAATAGCGTATTAAAATTACTTTGATTATTAATTCCTTATACAATAATTTATTAACTAGGAACCCAACGTTAATATTTTATCATCAAAATTAATTATTAATTGCCTAGGTTTGTGCTTAATTTACTATTATTTGTAGATTTATGTTATGGTAAGACATTTTCTAATGTCATATTATATGCCTATAATGTT
The DNA here is from genome assembly GCA_026225825.1 of Pistacia integerrima. Classification (NCBI taxonomy): domain Eukaryota; kingdom Viridiplantae; phylum Streptophyta; class Magnoliopsida; order Sapindales; family Anacardiaceae; genus Pistacia; species Pistacia integerrima. Next base: position 28,006,736 of record CM047748.1, read on the forward strand.
ATAGGTTATAAGTGATACATTTTAATTATATATATATGTGTGTGTGTGTGTCCAAAGTCCAACTTATCGTTAGGATGAGCCAGATAGGAGTCAAAATCTAAAACAACGTTTAACAAAATAGCTAATTTGTCCTTGACCTAGACTTCTAAACTAATAATGAAAGTTTTCTTTTAAGAAAATGAAAAACTAACTGGATTTAGTTTTAATGGATTTGTAGATCAAGTTGGATTTGAAGGTATTGGAATTAAGTAATTATTTTTTTTTAAATTATGTTTAATTAGTAGTTTTCAAAAATAGTAATTTGAAACAATAATAAAATGTAATCTAGTTTTAAAATATATTGTAGTTGAATTATCAAAAATAGTTAATTACGTTTTTTTTTTTTTTTTTTTTTTAAATCCCTCCATAATTTGTGTTTGGCCTATAAATTATGAGCCAACAATTAAATTTTTGTTTTAAGAAAATAAAAAGCTAATTAGATTTTGTTTCAATGGATATGTAGATCAACTCTGATTTGGAGGAATTTGAATTAAAGAATGGTAGAAAAGAGATTATATGGAAGGGTCACGTTCTTAAGATCAACCATGATCTGTCAACAAATTTTCCACATGGACTCCTTCAAAGATGGGAAAATTCAAAAGAGCTCCAACTATATAGCAATGAATACAAAAAGCTATTCTTTCCAAATCTTCCAAATCTTGAAGTTCTAAGTGTAAAGTGGTGCAGCAAATTGATGAGTTTAGTGTCATCCTCAACTTCTTTTCAAAATCTTAAAATTCTAAGAGTTGAGGGTTGCAAGGGGTTGATGAAGTTAATAACACATTCAACAGCTAGAAGCTTGGTGCAGTTGAAAGAAATGAGGATAGAGAAATGTGAAATGCTGATAGAAATAGTTGAAAATGAGAGAGATGCAACAACAAGTACTAAAATTGTTTTTGATAACTTGAAGACGTTGACACTTTGGCAGTTAGAAAGTCTCACATGCTTTTCATCTGGGAATTACTCTTTCAATTTCCCATCTTTGGAAGACTTACATATATGGAATTGTCCTAATATGAAGACTTTCTCTCAAGGAATCTTAAGCACACCAAAGTTACACAAAGTTAGTAATGAGAGCTGGAATGAAGGGAATGATCTTAACAAAACCATACAAGGAGCATACAAAAAACAGGTATGTATTCAAGTAATTAGTTTGAACATTTGCTTATTTTGCATTTTTTAAATATATTTTGATAATATTATGTTTTAGCTAGAAGATTGCAAGTAATAGTAGGTTGAAGTAAGTTTTGTTAGTTTATCAATACGAGTGTATAACACTAAGAAGACAAGAAGACAATTTTAAGTAATGACTCTAGTTGAATAAACGGCTGTAGGTTAGGGGATGGCATTGCTCTATAAGCAAGAGAGAGAACTAATGCAACTTTATATTTTATTTGTTTAGTTTGGGTTTAGGCCTTTCAGAAATTATTAAGAGTTACAAAAAGACGCATTTTTCTAATCCATTAGAAACAATAATTGTTAATTTTTAATTACTTTATGCTGAAACAACTATTAACTTTTACTGCAGGACATTTCCCTTGAATTGAAGTTATTGACATTCCAAGATGATAATTCTATAAAGCTTTGCTACAAGCAACATCCAAATCCTTTTTATCAAAATTTGACAGACTTGATTTTGTCGAGTTGTGGAAACATAAAATATGCATTTCCATCTTCCATTGCCAAAAGCCTCCACCGACTCCAACATCTAAAGATACATAATTGTAAGGTTTTAAAGGAGATTGTTGGAAAAGAAGAAGGAGCAAATGAAGATGACAAATTTATCTTTCTGCATGTAACCTCATTGAAGCTTGAAAATCTACCAGAATTTACAGCTTTCTATCATACTTTTGAATGGCCAATGTTACAAGAGTTGGTGGTGAATTATTGTGGCAAATTCATGACTTCAAAATACATGAGCTTTCAAGAAAATAACGAGGAGGGTGAACTTCATTTTTCAGAGCCAAAATCCGTCTTCTTAAATGATAAGGTATGAATATTTTATTTCATTGTTTATAGAAAAATAAAATTAACTTTCTTCGTATATATTAATTACAATATTTATTCAAAACTTTTATTATGAAATTATTAACATCTCTATTTTTCCTTGGAAAGAAAATTTGGAAAAGTTAATGGTTATTTAGTTTGAACAATTTTACTTTAGGATCTTATCATTTAAATTCATTTACATATTAGATTTTTTTTTAAAAAAAAAAAAAAAAAACAGGAAATAGATCATCTAATGTAATTCTAGAAATCAACAATAAAATTTTATATTTACTAGATATTTGTCTATCAGTTGATTCGTTTTATTATTGAAAAAATTATTTACAAAAATTTGCAACTTGAAAGCCTACCAAACGGGATCATAAATTCAAAATTATTTTTAACATGATTTGGTAGCGGCCAAGAGTAATAAATCAATTAAACTTTGAATCAAATTATATTAGGGTAACTATCAATAAATTATGTACAAATTTCTTTTCAATTATTACGTGTACTTGATAATGTTATAGATTACATTAGAAGTTTTAATAAATAAATAAAATGTCCAAAGTCCAGTTATAGATTCGTTAGGATGGGCCTGTTTGGACATTAAAGAGGACAAAATTGACATTTCATGCCAAAAGGAAATATGAAACAAGAATATTTTAAAATTAAAGATAAAATTAGAAAAACTAAAAAAAATTAAAAAAGAAAAATTAGAAAATATAAAGAAAAAAATATTTATAAAATCTGAAATTATATTTTTAAAGTTGTAACCATTAAATACTGAATTTGAAAGTTCAAATAATAGAATTTTAGATAAAAAAATCTCTAAGAAATGTATATTAATTTAATTTCTATAACTATTTAAAAAAATAAAACAAAATTATAATTATTCTTAAAATAATTAATAGCCATCAATTATGTCTGCAATACAAGGTTGCGTCATAGCCATGCGATTTGTGTCTATGATCTGCATCAGTAGTCATTTGCAATAGATTGTAGCTGTGATCTAAATTTTCTTTTCCAAATACTTTAATTTTAAGCTTTTTTAAATAGTAGTTTTTTAATTGTATATTTTTTTAAATAATAATTTAAACTTAAAATTATAGTTTTATATTGTAAATAATAACAATAATAATAATATTATTTTTATTTTTATTTTTAAAGGATAAATTAGTCAGTTTGCAAAAAATCTAAAGGTAACTTTGTATTTACATAGGTCAAACAAAATAAAATTCCTAATTTAATAGACAATAGGAGGAGGTTTATATGTAGTTTTTGGTTTCAGAGGGTGTAGTTGGTAAAATCACATAAATGAAACATTTGTTCACAAATTAAAATTTAAAATATAATTTACTAGTTTTAAAATAGATTGTAATTGATTTGTCAAAATTTGATTGGGTTTGTCCTATGACTTTTTAGCCAATAACTAAACTTTTGTTTTAAGTATATAATTAAAAAGCTAGTTGGATTTTGTTTGTGACGGATTTGTAGATCAACCACGATTTGGAGGTACTTGAATCAAAGAATGACCACGCAGAAATTAGTTGGCGAGTCAATCTAAAGCTCTTGAGATCGATATGATAACTCGGGTGAATATTTCTCTTGGACTCCTTCAAAACTTTCAAAATCTGAAAGAGCTCAAGCTATATGACAATAAATACAAAGAGCTATTCTTTCCAAATCTTCCAAACCTTGAAGTTGTAGATGTAGAGGATTGTAGCAAATTGACGAGTCTAGTGTCATCCTCAACTTCTTTCCAGAATCTTGAAGTTTTGAGCGTTAACAATTGCAATGGGTTGATTAAGTTAATAACACCTTCAATAACTAGAAGTTTGTCAGCTTGAGAGTAATGAGCATTTATGATTGTGAAATCTTGATTGAAATAGTAGAAAATGAGGGAGATGCAACAACGGTACCGAATTTTTTTTAACAATTTGAAGACGTTGTCACTGGAAGGCTTAGAAAGTCTCACATGCTTTTGCTATGGGAATTACTCTTTCAATTTCCCATCTTTGGAAGAGTTAATTATAAGAGAATGCCCCAATATGAAGACTTTCTCTCAAGGAATCTTAAGCACACCAATGTTGCAGAAAGTCAATTATGAGATCTTTAATGAGACTAAAGAGGATTGGGAGACAATGCATGTAGAGAATGAGGGGAATGATCTTAATAAAACCATACAACAACAGGTATTTATTCAATTAATTACTTTAAATATTATTATTAGTTCTATTAGTTTGGCCCTATGCCTTTTAGAGATTATTATACCTTATGACTTGTGAGCATTCAATTAATTAGTTTAAATATTTTTCTGCATTTATTTTTAATAATATCATGTTTTTAGCGTTAATCATAATAAATTATTTTTTAAAGTTAGTTTGTGTATGAGTAATATTACAACCACAATTTCTTCTCATAAAATTTCTCTCACAACCCTGACATAGTAGCTCGTAATTGCTCAACCATGAATTATTAGGTGATACCTATTACAAGGTGATTAATTTGCGAATTGTCATATCAGGTTTATGAGAAAATATTGTAAGCGTAGCACTTTCCTCTTGTGTATAGACTAAGCACTTAGACACCTCACTTCACTACTAGGATACAACAAACTCCGTCTATATTTTTTTAAGAAATTTCTAAAACCACACTGTTTTCTAGATTTATTTCTAACAACCAATAATTCATTATATATTATTTTTCTCCTTGTTTCATGTGAAATATTAATTTTAATTTGATTGACATTATTTTTGCTTAGGTTGACTTCAATGTGAAGGAATTGACATTAATTGGAAGGGACATCATGTCGATTTGGGAAGGTGAGATTCAAGAGAACTTTGACAAAGTAGAAATTCTTCAATTGATTAAGGATGAATATGCAAACATTCCAATTCAGATCCTTCAGGAATTTAGCAATCTTGAAAAACTCATATTGAAAGTGAGTTCATACAAAGAGATATTCTCATTCGGAGAGGATAAGGAACACACTGGAACATTCACAAAATTAAAAGATTTAGAATTGCATGGACTTTTTAATTTAAAGTGTATTTGGAAACAAGACTTTCGATTGAACTCAATTCTTCAAAATCTTGATCGTCTAGTGGTGCAATATTGTCCCAGTTTGACTATCCTACTGCCATCTTTAGCATCTTTTGAAAATATAACGACTTTGATGGTAAGGTATTGCAATGGAATGCAAAACTTAATGTCATCCTCAACAGCCAAAAGTCTGGTGCAACTAGAAAAGTTGACTATAGTTGGATGTGAAATGATGACAGAAGTATTAGCAAATGAGGGAGATATAGAGAAAGCTGAAATTGTTTTTAAGAAATTGAAGAAGTTGCACTTTTATAATTTAGAAAATCTCACATGCTTTTGCTATGGGAATTACACCTTAGAATTCCCATTCTTGGAAAGTTTATTTGTGAGTGAATGCTCGAAGATGAAGACTTTCTCTGGAGGAGGCTTAAGCATGCCAAGGTTAAAAGATTTGAACTTCAAAGGTTGTTCAAAGAGTGACATTGATACAATCATAAAACAATTACAAAATGGTAAGTATTCATCTACTTAACAATATACTTTTTTCTTAGATTTCTTCGTTCTCCTTTATTGATTAATACTAGTCAATCTTCAATGGTCTTTATTATTGATTTTGTCTTTAAATAAAATCCTCTAAGTGAATCAATAATAAACTACTAAGTATACATAGAGAAGCTACAATATTATAATTTATGTTTCCTTAAAGTCAATTTATACATGTTTTTGAACCATATATTCGAGTAGTTGTTGAGAAAATTCCTCATTTTCTTGTTTAATTGATAATTATGATCAATTTAGAGTTTGAAAATAGCATTTTCTCTAGTTTTTTGCTTTTACTATTAATGTGTTGTTCTTTATGATTACAGATTGTTCAGAGTTCATCAACACATATAAAAACATGTGGTAAATGTGTGGTAGTAGATGAGTTCCCTAAACATATATGCTTATTTAGTTTCCGTTAATTTATTAATCAACATGGTGTGCTAAGTTTAGCTTCTGTTTTGTTCAACAGGTGACAGGGGAAGTACTGATTTAATTGCTAAGAAAGTAGTAATTTACTATAGATAAGTGTTCTCAGAAAGCTGAGTTGGAACTCCGTACTTTACAAAGTTCATCTTCATGAGCTGAGCATCTTGGAAATGCGGTTTCAGAAATCAAAAAACGTCTCAAATCTTAAGAAACTAAATTCAATTTCATTTTCAAAAGTATTGGTTAAGGCAACACTTTCAGAAATGCCTTATATTTGTAATATCTCTTTCACATAATTTTCTTTGCATTCCAGCTCATGTTCCTTGTGTTATGTTAAGTGAGATGATTAAAGGGCCATCTTTCAGTAACGAAAGATCTAATTCTTTTTCACTTTTTTAATTCCTTTAATTTATTGTTTTTATGGGCTCTTTTCAATTGCCTTTTGTTTGCTTATTTCAACAATTCAACTAGAAGCCTAACCCTGTAATATATTCAATATTTGAATTTAAGTCTTAAAATTAAAAAAAAAAACAAAACAAAAGAATCCAATGTCTGGCGACGAGGGCTTTATCTGGGGGCGGCAAAGCGGTCAACGACTACTCAAGGTCCGACCCAATCTTCGCTTGAGCTTCACAGTTTGGTCGGATCTTCGCCTGAGCCATTCATTAAGAGGGAAGTAGTTTTGTTTTCATATGTAGAGTTTTAACCCATATGTGCATAACAATGTTCAATTTTTTGCCTTCATTTTATCAAGCAGGATCGAGCAAAGGCTGTTGAGATTCTTGTCTAGAACCTTAAGGTTTTTGCATCCTTCAATGAAAAACTTTTCAAGGAGATTTACCCAACTTCTTACTCTTGATAAGTTTAGGTAACTACTCCACTATTCTTTTTAATTGGTATGGTATGCCAGGAAAATTTTTAGTTGATTTTCTCCGTTGGCACTTTGTGATTAGGCAAAATGAGCAGCTTTCCAAGTATGGAGACACAAATTCGGCTCGTAATATTATGCTTGTAGAACTTAAAAAGGTAATTGAAGCAAACCCCCTGTTTCGTGACAAAGTTACATTCCCAGCCTTCTAAAGTTCACGATTGAGGACAATAATCAACCAAAGGTTATTCTTGAATCTTTTCATATCAATTAATTATTTTGTGCCAATGTGCTGCATCTAGTTTTTTTGGTAAAAACAAAACCTAGAGAATCCATTTTGCAAATATTTATGTGTATTGTTATAATATATATTAGTTGATTTCTACTTTGGGTTTGCGCTTATGCTCTTATATTTGTAAAGTGAGTGATATCATTTACACTTGCAGATGATTTTACCTACTCTTGATGAGACTTATTTTGTAGAACTCACTTCTTTTTAAAACGAAAATTCAGTTTAAATTGGCAGCATCAACTTTGCAAGAATTCTCCTCTAAACCCTGATATTAAAATGCTCTTCACTGATCATTCTTGCAACCCGACGGCTAACGGAGCTCGTCCTCCTCCTACAAATAGCCCCCTTTTGGGATCAATTCCTGAGGTTGGTGCATTTCTGCCTATTGCTGCTCATGGTGTAAGTATTTTGCCTCTACCTGCTATATAAAACATTGTTGCATATTCAAATAATAATTGTATGATTCTTACTGTGCAACTATTTCAGATTGTTGGTTCCTCATCTCCTGGTGCTGTTGCTGGTTGCTACGACACTTGTAATTGTGTAGCTTGCATTGTTTTTCCCCTCTTTAGGCTTAATATGTTTGGTTGAATTACTCTAATCTTTTATTTATTTATTTTTATTGGGATGTCTATAGGTGCATTCTTGAAACATCCAAGGATGCCTACTGGTATGACTGGGATGGATTATCAATCGGCTAATTCAGAGCATTTGATAATGAAGCATATCCGCACTGGCCAATCTGACGAGGTGTGGATGAGTGAGATAATCTGTTGGTTTTTCAAGCTTGATAGCAGCTATAAATTTCTAAATGGCATTTATTTTAGCTAGTTGTAACAATTCTCTTGTTCCTTTCTCATCTCTTATTATCTTTTTGTCTTCCTAGGTGTCTTTCGCTAGTGTATCACATACTCCCACTGTATATATATTCTCAAGATGACCTCACTAAAGCTGTTGTATGAACCATATATCAAGGATCTAATGTCATGAGCATGGACTTTCATCCATAGCAGCAAGCTATTCTTCTTGGTAAAAAATTAGAAAAAAAACCACTGTTTAATGTCTGGTTGCTAAAAAATTTATAGAAAATTTTCCAGAGATCATTCATTATTGATTGAGTTTCTGTTCTTTGGTCTGTAGTGGGCACAAATGTTGGTGACATTAGCCTTTGGGAGGTGGGATCCTGAGAAAGGCTGGCACATAAATCTTTCAAGGTTTAGGATGTATCAACTACTTCAATGCCATTGCAGGTATTCACCAGCATAACTTCCAAAGAGTACAATGCATGAAATCTTTATCCTTTATCAGTTTGATCTTGACAATGAATTTAATAATTCACCTAATACTTATGAACATTGGATTTAGTATACTTGTTGGCTTGATTGGCAAACACTTTCATATTAACCATGGCCAACAATTTTAGGAATATAACATGGACTGATTCTTGTCTCTTCATTAATTAACTTGTACTACCAGAGGAATTGTTGAATGATACTGCAATATTGATGAATTGGTGTGTTTGGGGGCCAGATGGACTTATCCTTGGTATTTATATGCATTCTTTGCTTGTGAATATGAATCATATCCCTAGTTCATTATATTTATCTTTTCTCTTAATCAAATTGCGCTTTGTCTAGGTGTGCATTTTCAAAACATATAGTTCAGATATATACTTACAATCCAACTCGAGAACTAAGACAGCACTTAGAGGTAAATTCTGTATCCTGAATATCAGTTCTTCCTTAAAAATGGCTAGATACAGTTTATTGATCACTTGTCTCCATTTTTTTTTTTTTTTTAGATCGATGCCCATGTTAGTGGAGTTAGTGACATTGCATTTTCTCATCCCAACAAGAAAGTGTGTATCATTACATGTGGAGATGATAAACTATTAAGGTATCATCTTAAAAGGGTGTAACCTGCTTCTCTAGGGAAAACATAATTGATATATCCTCACTGCAACTTTCTCCCGATTAATGAGTTTGACTTGTTGGGATACTTAGAGTAAGTTTCTTCTGTGATAGGTATGGGATGCTATAGTTGGACACAGGCAGTATACGTTTGAAGGCCATGAAGCTCCTGTGTATTTGGTCTGCCCTCACCACAAAGCAAATACTCAGGTCAATATTTATTTAACTCGTCTATTTTGTTATTGGTGACCTGAGTTAGCATCTTTTTCTATATGCTAACTACCTTATAGGAATAAGATGACTACCATCATTTTGAATCTCATATTATCCATCTTCCTATCTTGAAATGTGCAGTTTATTTTTTCTACTGCCATTGATGGAAAGATAAGAGCTTGGCTATATGATTGCTTGGAATCTAGAGTGAACTATGACGCTCCTAGACACTGGTGCACCATGATGGCATATAGTCCAGATGGAACCAGGTAAAGCTTGGTTAATTTTAAAATGGACACAGGCCAATATAATTTGGTGATTTCTCATATTGTTTGTGCACATGATACTTTATTTAATGACTCATTGAAGTTTCTGATAATATCTTGTTTTACAAAGGATGTGTATGATTTAGCTGTTGAGGATCCTTTGTTGCTGGATTTTTTATGCACTTCTCTGCCTTTGATGTGCCATTATTTTGTAACCGTTTTTACATCATCTTAATGGAATATGACTTCTATATTTTTAGTTGTAGGCTCTTCTCAAGCGAAACAAGTAAAGAAGGAGAATCTCATTTAGTTGAGTAGAATGAGAGTGAATGAGCTATCAAAAGGACATATTTTGGTTCCAGAAAGTGCTCTTTAGGTGTTGTCCAGTTCGATACAACACGGAATCCGTTCTTGGCTACTGGTGATGAATTTCAAATTAAATTCTGGGATATGGACAATACAAATATGTTAAATGCTGTTGATGCGGATAATGGATTGCCGGTTTGTAGTCATACTGTTTACTTGTACACCAATGGTATTTAACAGTAGATACGTAGCAGTTGTTCGTTCAATTCTATTCTTTGTAGGCTAGTCCTAGACTAAGATTTAATAAGGATCTCCACTTGCAGTTACAACGAGTGACAATGGTATCAAAATTTTAGCCAAAAGTGATGGTTTGCGATTGATAAGAATTTAGATAGCTGGGCTATTGACAAAAATCAGGCCCCTTCTGGACCTATCAACTCCAAGGTAGTTTGTGCATGTTTGTTGATGTGTTGCTTTTCTTGTATATTCAAAAAATATTTGTGATCCATTAAGAAGTTATCTAGAAATCGTAATCCTCTTCTCATGTCATTATTTGAGCTTGTTTAAAAAAATAATTTATATAGAAAGTATAACACATAGGAAGGTAAAATTATAAACATCAGCTCTTTAGAGGCTAGCATTATCAGCCCCAAACTGGATAAAATTATAAATATAATATGTTCACAAGCTGTGGAAATGGCAGCGTAGTGAAAGGAGTCCCTCGCGCAGATTTCCATTCGCAAATTTCTTTTGTTTTTATATTTTGACATTTCTAATGTCTATTGCAAACTTGTCAGGCTATTACATACGTAGCGCCCTAGTTGTCGCAACCTCCCAATGGAACACTTATGACCAATGACATAAGTGATGGTAAACCATCTGAAGAGGATTTTGCATGCATCGCTTTATCCAAAAATGATTCTTCCGTTATGTTTGCCTCTGGTGGAAAGGTTTCCTTGTACAACATGATGACATTCATGGTAAATTATTGCACCTATCCAAATTTGAACTCTGTATTTCCTACCTGTTCAACAATATTTGCTTGAGATAATGCTTTTGCATCATTTTGAGATTCCACATGACTAAATAAGATTGCTTACAGTGTCTCAGGTCATGACAATGTTTATGCCCTCACCTTTGGCAACTACCTTTTGGCATTCCATCCTCAAGAAAATAATATTATTGCCATTGGGATGGAGGATTCTACCATTGAGATATAGAATATCAGAGTTGATGAGGTGAAGTTTCTCAGTTGATTTGTCGTTTTCTTTACTTAATTTCTGAAGCTAGTTTTATGTAACTGCTCAAAGGATATGTTCAATTGAATTTTGCTCCATTTATTACTAGTGTCAATTTATTGTTGATTACGATGATATTTTGAGATTGTTAACGTAAATTTTATTCTAGTTTGACTGAATCAGTACCTTACCATACAATCTGATTTATGCTTCTTAGCTTTGTTCATTAGAGGGAAAGTCTTATTGTTATTATCTTGTTGTAAGGAATTGATGGTTAGTATAATTCCATAAGAACTACTGAATTTTTTTTTTGGAAATGAAACGTATAATCTCTGAACAAACACAGATGCAAGAAAGTACAAAAAGGCAAACACGAGTCCACCACAATAGAAAAAACCAGCCCAAAAATTGTCAAAGCTCAAGTATAGCTATCTTAATAATCTATTCAATAGCTTTCTTGATTATCTAAAGCTTACTGCATGACATATAACGTGGAAGCCTAACTAATGTTGGATGTTGTTGGCAGGTCAGAACCAAATTTAAGGGTCACCAAATCGAATCACAGGGCTTTCATATCCCAAACTTTAAATGCACTGGTGTCTTCAGGGGCTGATGCTCAGGTTAGTGCCTGACTAATATAAAATTTAATATCTTAATGTTTACGGTTATTAGTTGTTCTTACTTATGTTTAATTGAGATGCTATAATTTTTTTGTCAAGAGTAAGATACCTAGCACATTTGAACCATTAAGGGTTTGCTCTATGAACTTTTGCTTACTTGGGGAGCAAATTACTTATCAATGTCTGCATATGATGAGCCTTTTCTTTGGTAAAATTTCTAAGCATAGTTGAATTACTATGTAATTATAATCTTCTTGGATGTTACCTTCTCAGCAATAGGTGTTGAGAAGTGCCCAAATATAAGCTGTTGTCGTTTGAATAGGTGAAGTTGAAGAATCAAATTGTTTTGAGGGGATCTCTAATGTGAAGATCTTTCCACAGAAATGCTCTTTTAGAATTATTTTTGAACATCAATCTGGTTATGTTGGTTAGTGTCATAGCTTAAATACCATTATTAGGCTCTTATCTATAAGCTCAGGTATTTGATATGGCTTTTAGATCAAGTGGTTATTTAACATGATATCATGCCAAGTGAGCCAAGTAATTTGAGTTCAAATCCCTTAGCTTTAATGTTAAATCAAAATAAGTTGTGGGTAGGAAAAAACTGTATAAGTTATATATGATTTACTACACTTAAAAGAATAGTCAATCATACAAATGAGGAAAGACACTAATTTACTACAAGTCTCAAACATGGCTTCCCCCAGTCACTTCTAAATGCTATTGAATTTCAATCAGGGTCCCAAAAATCAAGTTGAAGCTTTCTCTTCTTTGTTATCTCTGGGTTTTTGTTTTCCGTTACTTAATAATTTATTTATATTCAATTAATTTGATGCAGCTATGCATGCGGAGTATTGATAAATGGGAGAAAGCTAAAATCAAGGTTCATACTAGCACCAGCTGCCCATCAATCCCCTTAACTGTCAAGACACAAGCTTAGGAACAGTCTGGGTTAAAATGCAATATTGGAAAGTAGCCTGGATTGAACGAAGTAGTAAAACTTAATCTGGATTAAAATGTCAGAAATCGAAGTTCTGTAGAAACGCAGCGTTTTGTATCTACGGCTATATAAAAGAAGCCGCGCGCGTTATTCTTTTATTCAGTTAATCAATCAATGAAAATATTTTCCTCTTCAATTTTTCCCAGTTTTTCTTCCTGATTCTAGAAGAATCTCACAGTTTAAAAGAAACATTAATGTAACTTGATTCCAATTAGAAGGAATTGATATCAAGTGGGAGGTACATCATGCCGTTATGGCAAGGAGTGTGAAAATCCTATGACTGAATGAAAAAAAAACCAGAAGTGTAAAACTTTCCAGAGAAACAACAGAAAATTTTGAGAGAGAGAGAACTGAACTTTTGTTTTTTCATTAACTACCGAAACTGGTTTTTACAAAAGGTTTATATAGTTTCAAAATGATCTGAGTTGACAGTCCACGTGATTTACCAAGATAAGAAATCAGTGGCTGTAGCTTGCTGGAGAACAGAGTGGCTGTAGCTTGCTAGAAAACAGAATTGCTGCAGCTTTGCTGGAGAACAGAGTTGTTGCAGCTTGAATTACCAGCTTGCATCCGTAACAAGGAATGATTGAAGTTGTTTTTGAGAAACTAACGAAGTTGTCACTAATTAAGAAGAATGTGAAGAAGAAGCATGAGAAGAAAAAGCAGAAGTAGAAGAATATGAAGAAGATGATGAATATCAAGAAAAAGAAGAGGAAAAAGATGAAGAAGAGGATTGAATGTTCAGTAAGACAGTGAAGTGATGTGTTTAAGAGTGTGGTATTAGTGAGTTGACATTTCTGCTTTTAATTAGCTCCTGAATCTGCTGGTTATTTAACCTCAGCTCTTATTGAGATCTTGAATCACATTGGCAATGATCAAGTTTTTGCTGTAATCATTAATAATCTACTTAGGAATGTTAAACTGATCCTTTACAACTCTTATTATAATCAAGAAAAAAGAAAAAAGAAGAGAAAAAGTTCTTTGAATTTGGGATATTTCTTCCATTTAGAGGATGAATTGTCAGTAGATGTTATATTTTCCGCTACCTCAACAGCATATAGAGGCCTAGTTCTATTACCAATCGACAAGGTTTGTTCCAATGATCATTAGATGAACCTTTTTGTTCTTGAAGATTACCACATTACTTAAACATAATTATTTAATTCTAATTAATTAAGGATATTAATCATTAATTTTGTCTCCGTTGCATCAGTCGTACAAGTTTCATAGAGAGATGAAGAAGATGATGATAGGGAAGCAAAAGAAAGACAAGTCTTGGAGGGGTTTATCTTCCCCTATTTATGGTGAAGAAGGCGAAGTAGATCGAAGGCGACCAAAAGCGGCGTTGAGCATCGGCGTTTGGCGTGGGGGACGGGGGTGGGGACGCTCTTCGTCGAACTATAAATAGCCTTCGTAAACCCATCTTTGTCTTTGTTGATTAGAGCTCATCGGAAATCGCGAGCCCGCGTCACGTAATTTTCGATCCGGTGGAGTGGTTGCTGTTGAGAACTAGATTTGGTCCGTCAGGTGAAGAAGAAAAGAGGGCAACACGAGGCTCCGGCAAGCGATGATTTGGCTGGATAATCTAGAATTGGTAGGGAAATGGGTTTGGGCCAGAACTTGTATACCCGAATGGATTTAGGCCAGTTTGTGGCCCGATGTGATGGAATGATGGGTTTGGGTTTGTGGGCCTGTTGGGTCAATTTGGTTGTTTGGGTCCATTTCTGTATTTGGGCATGTTTTAGTGTTTGGGCTCGTTTGGGCCTTTGGGTTGGGCTAAGTGTTGAGTGGGTTGGTTGAATCTAGGCCTTTAGTTGGTGTGATGGGTTCCATTTTTGGTTTGGCAAAGAAGATGAACTAAACTGGATTTTTGTTTTGCAGGTCAGGCAACAACAGAGGACGAGATTGGACCAAGGAGAATAGAGCAGTGAGGAAAGATTTGCTAGACAACCTGCTCTGATACCATGTTACCATCTGAAGAAGAAGCGGCAAAAGCAGTAGTTGGACTACTTAAGACTGCTGGGAAGAAATAATAAAGGCAAGAGCAGCAACAAGTTGTAGAGATTGCCCAAGAAAAATAAAGCATTGTAAATGAAGAATAATATCTGTAAAAGCGTTTTTGTATTGTATTTTCATTGTATCAATGGTACAATTTATACATGAAGGATTTTCATTGTATCAATGGTACAATTTATACATGAAGGATGTAATATGTAAGGAAACAAATAAATACAAATATTTACACAATCAACACATAAATGGAAACAATATTTTGTTACTAATAATATTGTGATCTTGATCACACCAAATCCTGACATTCCATCGTCCAGTTGTCAACACTAATGAATAATGAAATTAAAGAGAGGGACGTCTCTAGAAAAGATTGCTAATGGTTGCTTATCATCATTTGCTATCTGGTTAATGTGGTGTAATTCTAGATGTCATTTTATTATACTTAAGACAATCGACAATATTATTGTCTCCTTGTAATTTCTTGGAATAGCCAAGAGTGCCAAAACCTTTAATTTTAGTAGGATGATAATTAAATTATACATAAGTGATGATAACGATAAATTAGTAAGGGTCAAACTTTTTTTATAAATTTTTTTGTTGTTGTTTCAGAAGTATACCTGGGCAAGGGACTGGTCCCAAATGGGACCCTGAGTCGAGTCATGGGCTCGGGACCTGGTCCCTGAGCCCATGAGAAAAATCAGGACCCGGACCAAGCCTAAGGCCTGGTCTAGACTGGTCCCATGGGCCCCATGGGGTTTGGAAAATTTAATTTTTCCCCCTCAATTTTTTTTATATTTTGGGGGCAAAACAAAATTTTATAGGGGGTTTTTAGTATTTTTTAGGGGTTGATTAGTAAGTTTCTAAAAATTTAATTAATTTTAAAAAAATAATAAATTAATAGTTAATTTTAATTTTTAACATAAATATAATATTCACATTTCACACATTCACGCTTCACAAATAAACAATTAAATAATTTTTTTATTAAATTATTCATCTTCATTTTCATCGTCAACACTAGTTACATTATTCAAATCTGTATTCCTAAAGAGTTCGAGTAGTTCGGGATCTTCAAGGTGCTGTTGTAGTCTTCTTTCTCCATGAGTCCAATCCCGTAAACACGTTATCACTTCAATCATCTCATCGGTTAAAGAACATTTTCTGTCTTCAACAATCCGACCACTCGTTGAAAATGTTGACTCGGATGCAATTGTAGAAACCGGCACAGATAAAATGTCACGTGCCATTTGGGATATAATGGGGAATTGACTTTCTTGTTGGTTCCACCATTGAAGAATATCCATGTCAAGTTGCTCCTTCATCGTCATAAAGGTCAAGTCCACCTATAGGTAGCGAGTCATCTCATTTGGTCTATGTATGTACGAGCTGGAGCTAGAGTTGGAGCTTCCGCTACGTCCCACATACGCCCACTTGGTCGACCATTGAGGGGGGGCTACATCAAAGTCCTGATCGCCTCTCCCAGATGTTCCACTTCCACTTCCACTTCCACATCTACTTGCATGGTATCTGTTCTCATATAAAGAAAAAAGCCTATCCAATTTGTTTTTAAAGTCAGTCAAATAAGACGTATAATCATGTCCTAAATAATGGCCTAACTCAGTAATTACACCGTTAACTACGGATAATTTAAACCTAGGATCTAGAAAAATGCCTAATCCATATAAGAATGGAATATCTAACCAATATCTCTTATATTTTTCTTCCATACTTGAAACAATTTCACTAAAAATGTTATCATGTCTATATTGATAAAAAGTTTTAGCAATTTGAACTAAAATATCTAACACTAAATTAGTAGTTGGATAATAAATACCACTTAATGTATTAGTAGCATCATAAAAAATTTTAAGAAATGAATAAAAAAGTTCACAAACCCCCCAATCATCATAATCGACAACTTCCTCTGGATAGGTCTTCAGGTTGACGAAATCTGTAATTTTTTTCGCGGTTGGCAAAGCTTTTTCCAACATCAAGTAGGTAGAGTTCCAACGGATAGGCATGTCTGTACATAACTTCAAAGGTCGAACCGGTGGGTCCTCTTGCTTACAATATTTGACGTACTCTGCCATCTTTTATTGCTACGCGACGATAAATCCGATAGCTCTACGCACCCTCTCAATCCTTGAATGTATAGCATCTAAACCTGCTTTAACTATCAAATTGATGATGTGACAAGCACATCTCTGGTGATAAAATTTGCCTTCACCAAGCGGATCCAATTTCTTTTCAAATAAAGATATTGCCGCGGTGTTAGCAGCTGCATGATCAAGCGTTAGCGCTACAACTCTATCAGTTAATAAATATTCTTGCAAAACTTCAAGAATCGTAAAATAAATAGTTTCAAGACTATGTTTTTTCATATAATGGTTTAAAACCTATCAATTTTTTGTTGTAAACCCCAATTATGATCTAAGAAATGTCTTGTATGATTAAAAAAATCGGTTTTTGATCTACAAGCCCATATGTCTGATGTAAGTGCAATAGATATATTCCTAAAATTTTGAAATTCGTTTTTAAGTTTATTATTTATTTTGTTATAAAGTTTTAGTATATCTCTTCTACTTGTAGTTCTACTAACAGGGGTATATGCTGGACAAAATGCAATTTTAACCATATTAACAAAAAAAGGATTTTCAGATAAACAAATGGGAGAGTCTGTAGCAACTATATATCTTGCTATTTCCTCTCGTGCAACATGTGTATTGTATTGCCATGTTGAGAGAGTTGAGGATTGTGGATTAAAATTAAGTTGAGTTTGAATTTGTCTACCTGATCCGCTTGAAGATGCACTTATTTGGGGATGCTTCTTCTCTACGTCGTCATCGTCTGAAGTCCCCTTCTCAGGCCCCCAATAATGGTTACGCATAAATTACATATCCCACACGATTCTTCCCCCTCCCCATTTGTCTTTGGCCGTTTTGATTTGGTGAAGTATCGCGGACATCGGACACGACCCTCTTTGTGATCGGGGGTTGGGCTATGTCCGTGCCCGTTGACTCGCAGCTCACATGTGTTTGGCTACACCTCGTCCCGGCCGAATGTGGTTGTGGAATTACAACTGCATCCTCTGGAGGAAATGGTGAAAATGGATTGAAGGTTTCAATTTCTTCGGTGGATGGAACGTAAAACTCATTTGGGGAAGACATTATAAATTTATGATAAAATAATAAATAATTAAAATGAAAAGAAATTAAATAATAATATGAAATTATGATGATATTGAAAAATAGAAAAAAATTTGAATAATATAAATAAATTATAAATATAAATTGAATGAGAAATTGATTGGAGATTTGGAGTAGAGAGATTGAGAGAATGAAAGAATGAGAGATTGAGAGATTGGTGTGAAAAAAATTAAAGGTTTTAGGGTTATTTATAGTGTAGTTGTGGGGGGGAAAATGAAAAAAAACTTATATTATATAAATAATAAATGTAACCGTTGGCACTTGGCGATTATGTTGGTCATACGATTATAAATTTTTAATTTATAACCGTTGCAACGGTTATTATTTTTTTTTTTAATAAATTTTATAAAATTTTATTTTAGTCCTTGAATTTATACTGATTTTATGGGGTTTAATATAATTTTACATAAGATTAAATTGATAAAAGACAAATAAACTTTTGGGCCCAGGCCTAGGACCAGGCCCAGGCCCAGGCCTTGGAGGAGGGCCCAGTGGAGGGCCCGGGCCCTCCTCCTTAGGCCTGGTCCCGTTTTGGAACCAGACCTCCTAGGACCGGTCCTCTGAAGGACCGGTCCTAGGCCCGGTTTTTGGAGCAGGGCTTTTGGGCCCGGTCTCAAATGCCCAACTTTATTCAGAAGAGACTGAATTGAGTAGTGGGTAACATAGAAAATAAAATTATGCTGAAAAATAGATATCCTTATAAACTTTTTGACATTCAAAATTTAAAAGCATTATATAATATGGAATATCTCTAGTTTTCGGGTCAAGTTTCCTGAATTTTTATGAATAATATTAACAAGACAATTATTTATGAAGGCGTTAACTTGTCAGGCACCCACTTTTCCTTCTCCAGCAACGAAACAAATGAGCTGGGGCCTTCAAAGTAAAGGGGTACAGACAAGTATTCTAACTATTTAGCTAACGAAGTTGAGCTGGAATCTTCATTTAGTATTTGATAGACTCTTTTTCAACTAATCTATAGTAACAAAAATGGAGTTCAACTTTATTTGTTAATTTTTCTTAAAGTGAAATTAGACCGAAGAAAAAAAGAAAAAAAAATAGAAACATTTAAGCTCTAGAACTTTTGACCATTGACTCGCACTATAGAAGTCTTTCTATCAGCTACAGTACGATAAAATTAATATAGTAGAAGTTGGTGTAAATGGGCTAATTTTCCATGCGAATACAATTAGTCTTGAGCATAAACAAAGAGTTTCCACGGTTATCAATTTATTCTCTATAATTTCTAGTCGTACGGTAGACACAAACACCTAGAAGTTGGTATTGGGATTTGAGAGAGTCTAAATTAGTTTTCTTGTTATATGCAATTTTTAATAGGATACGATAGAATATTTATGTATGTGAAAGAATTAGAACAATATTTGACACCAACACAAAATATTATTTAATTCATCATGATTTGTGCATAATGAAAATGGATTTGTGAATTCTATAATAATAATTTTATAAACTTTTCAAAGATAAAAATAAGTGGACAAAAGATAACTGATTGATCATCAATCCTATAAGGGTTAGAATCTTTTATTAGTATAAGAAAATAAATAGTTCTACATTGATTAAACTATCCCTCACTTTTTGTTACCTATCAAAGTTACTACATTTTTTTTGTGGGAAATAGTAAATAGTAAAAAACCACCCTTAAGCCCAAAGGTTATCCAATTCTGTTAAATTTTTATAAAAATTCTATTTTGCCTCACTCTAATTAAATATGATAAATTTTTTGGCCTCTCAATAAAATTGAAACTAATTTATTAGTAGTGTAATATCTTACCTAAATTAAGTTATACGTGTGATTGATATTTTTATTTTCTTTTAATTTTTTATGTCTGTATAATAATTTATATAAAATGTTATTAATATATATTTGGTTATAGTTTTGAATTGAATATTTACAAGTGCCGGGTTCAAAAATTGGAAATAACAAAAACAAATTAAAATATAATATGAAAGTTAGAACAAAATAATAATTTTAAATTACAAGTAAACGGAATTGGAAGACCTTAGGGCTTAAGTCTTCTTCACTTTCCCATTTTGATGTGGCTGAACAACGTCTTGTCATAATAGTCTCTTCTGGTCAAGGATGTGGACCCTCACATCACATCTCACTCCAGCTGGAAATCAGTAATGCCTTCTTCATCTTCTCACATTTCTTGGTGCATAATAAAGTATATTTAATTAACTCTAGAGTCTCCCCCTCCATTTCTTTGAGAAAAAATCATTAACGTTTAATGCAACTAGCTAAATATACAGAAAGAACAACCATTTCCTTTATAAAGACGTCTCTAAGTCTTCCTAAAATCTAAACCAAAATTTTGGATGAAGAATCCACTAAAAGATGGGTGTCCATAGATTAATATAATATCATAAACTTGGTTAAAATTTTTTGGTCAAATATAAGAATATTTACTTGGAAACATTATATGAAATGCGTTTGGTATACGAAAAATAAAGGTTATACATGTTACAAATTTTACATTTTCAATATTTATTGTATTATTATTATAATTTTAAAAATTGAAGATTTATTCAAGATTCCTATGGGTGCGTTTGGTTTATTATTTTGGATAGGATTTTGAAAATATTAATGGATAATTGAATATGAGAGTATTATGAGGTAAAATTTAAAAATTTATAAAAAAAACCCCATAAGTTTGCTAATTTAATAAATATCCCAATATGTAAAATGACAAAAATACCCCCACCACCTGCGGTGCGCATTCCGCCCTCTGCCGGAATCGGCCGGCAAAAATCGTGTTATGACACAGACTGGTCAGATCTGTGTTGTAACGAGTTATTATGACATTTTTCGATCAGATCCACCACGGATCTGACCAAAAAAGTCTAGATCTACGACTGTCATGCGATGCCGTCGGCTAGAAAAAGGCTAAAACGACGGCCATTTCTTTATTATTTATTAGAGTCGTGCTCAAC